>OZ012708.1:13650571-14166684 GCA_963942595.1 Cylloceria caligata
CCATCAATACAATTAATAAGACAGATGTCTTCTTGTAATATTGAATATCAATCTTTCGTTCGTTGCAACATTCGTCGTAGCATATAAGAACTTCCTGTAACGTGGCAGAATATTTAGGCTACGTCCTTCTCGCTCGACGGCTACCAACACGATCGCACAGGGCTGTAAGGAATAATTTTTGTGTTTTATTTATTCTTTATTTTTATTTTTATTTTTTTTGTTTTATTATTTTTTTTATATATATACAATGCGATTCATACGACCGAGGGGCGGAGATTGAGTACGAGGAAGAGGAGAACAACACATCTAATAACTGGAAACTTCGGACCGATATCTTACGTCTTTCTCAGTCGGGATATGTCGTTAACCCGACGACGCACCAAATGATACGCGGCCTTCTGTCCTTAGTCGCCGTCGAGCCACGGAAATCTATATATCTCAGAGAGTCATCTTCTGGACTACGCAAAGTTGGTATTGTCTGTCACTAATTAATACATCGTTCAGCTGAGGCGCTAGTCGCGGTCATCGTGCGATACAGGTTCCCCCAATTAACCGAGTTTGGCGGGTTAAGTGGGGATCATAGTTCACGGGCACGCGTGCCGGCAGGACCTCAGGGCTTTCTCCCGGTGATCGTCGAGCGAACAAGACGTAGCGTATATTGTATCTTGGTCCCGCTCTATCTCTGTATCTGTCGGAATTTTTGGTCGAGTCGTTAGTACCGCTAAACGTCTCATTGGCAATAAAGGATAATCTTATTGAGGAAGAAATACGGCGAGACGGTTTGAGAATTATCTTGGACTGACATTGGACAGCACGGCAGCATCGTCCCGGTGAGCTCTTTCTCCTTCCACGGTTTTTCGCTATTATTTTATTACTTTGTCTTTCAATTTGTTGCCTATGAATTTATTCGAGCTTGGTCACACCTGCAACTCTGGTACACCGCGTGCAGAGTATTAATTTGTATCGGGACCCGCGGCGTCTATAGAATGTAACCTCGAGATCGTTTAACTGGTAGAAGCCGGGAAAAAGTCACTGTATTAATTAATTGTTTTCTGCTGACGTTTAAACCGTGCGCGAGTTAGGCCGTTATCCCAAAGTGTGATGGTTTGTGTGGGATTTGAACGGGATAGACCGCGTCACGGATTTTACCGAATTATGGACTTTGGATTCATATGATTTAGTTTGAGTTTTCTTTCGGTTTGATTTAGAAGGTCGCGCGCGCGTTAGTACGTCGTCCCGTTGTGTGTTTTGTGTGAAAGGGACTAGCACGTTATAGACCGCGTCACGTATCATTCAAATTAATTGGCGTTTCCCTGTCTTATTTATCTATTTATTTATTTATTATTTTTGGACTTTGTTTTAACATTATCTCAGAATCACGGAGAGCGTAATTAGCCGTCGTCCCACATTTTGGACGTGGATTCGAGGGACGTGTACGGTCCGAGGCGTATCTTGCGTCGTTAGATTGTCCATTACGATTTATTATATTTTACTCGAAAAATTAATTATCGATTGATATTATTATTTCGACGTTAATTATTTTATTATCTTTTTTTTTGTTATTATTTAATTATTAGTCGTTATTTATTCGTTTATTTATATTTTATGAACTGCTGAAGATTCCTGGGTTTCTGTCTTTTACATGGTATATAAATTTCAAGATTGAAATATCGAGCCGTTGGTAGCTTTGCGTACGTGGCCTCCCGACGTCCCGTTGTTATGGCTTTTTTTGGATGTATGTGGGATTAGCTCGGGATAGGCCGTATCGTGAACTGTGCGTGGAGTCAACCGAATATTTCACTGGGTCGGTGCTCTTGGTTCGAAAGTTGTAACGAGCGTGATAAGCTATATAACATCTACCGTGTATGAGAGTGAGAGAGAGAACGGGATAATTGGCACCGCCGAACTAATGATTAAAACTAATATATCTAACTAGATTTAGAAAATTGTTAAAAAGAGAGACTAATTTTACGGGACATTGTATTTGAATTCTAAATCGATGTTTATTGAAAATTAATAATATCAGGAGTACAAATTGAAAATGCGGGATTTTTTTCTATTTTTGAACGTTTATTCTGAAAAAATGGTAACAAATGAATTATTCAAAGTATTGTCCATCGCTAGCCACAACTTTTTCCCATCTTTCTGGCAATTTACGGATACCGTCGCGAAAAAATTCGGCCGGCTTGGCTGCTATCCAGTCATCGACCCATTTTTGGGCTTCTTCGTAAGAATGGAAGCGCTGGTCAGCTAGGCCATGTGTCATCGATCGGAAAAGGTGGTAATCGGAAGGAGCAATATCTGGGCTATACGGCGGGTGGGGTAAGACTTCCCATTTCAGCGTTTGTAGGTATGTTTTGACCGGCGCTGCAACATGTGGCCGAGCGTTGTCATGTTGCAAAATTACTTTGTCGTGTCTTTGCTCGTATTGTGGCCGTTTTTCTTTGAGTGCGCGGCTCAAACGCATCAATTGAGTTCGGTATAGTGCTCCTGTGATGGTTTCGTTCGATTTCAATAGCTCATAATACACCACACCCAGCTGGTCCCACCAAATACAGAGCATGAGCTTGGCGCCGTGAATATTTGGTTTGGCCGTCGATGATGATGCATGGCCGGGGTAACCATATGATTTTTTGCGCTTCGGGTTATCGTAATGGATCCACTTTTCATCACCAGTGACAATGCGATGCAAAAAACCCTTCCGTTTTTGCCGTTCGAGCAGCAGTTCGCATGCAAAAAAACGGCGCTCGACGTCTCTCGGCTTCAGCTCATACGGCACCCAATGTCCTTGCTTTTGGATCATTCCGAGGGCTTTTATACGATGGGAAATGGCTTGTTGTGTCACTCCCAATGAATCTGCGAGCTCTTGTTGAGTTTGACACGAGTCTTCATTGAGTATTGCCTCCAATTCAGCATTCTCAAACTTTTTCACTTGGCCCGGCCGCTCTTTGTCCTCAACGTCAAAATCACCACTTCTAAACCGCACAAACCATCTCTCGCACGTTGAAACCGATGGAACATGACTCGGATAAGCCTCGGAGACCAATCGATGTGCTTCAGCAGCACTTTTCTTCAAATTAAAGAAGTAAATTAAAACTTCCCGCAAATGCTGTTTTGTTGGCACGAAACTCGACATATTGAGAGCTCAAAAAAACTATGAATTTGACACTGCGACAAATTGACACATACTGAAAATTAAAGCTATAAGACGTAGCTTTGACATGAACATAGTCACAGTACTGCCTGATGCGTATAGCGTTAGTAACGCCATCTGTTATCAAACCCGCATTTTCAATTTGTACCCCTGATAGTTTGCCAGAAATAAAGAAGTTTGTAAGTCCCGTACCTGCTATTGTTGTCGAAGTTATTTATCGGGGTTATTTATCGGGTAATTTGACTTTGGTTATTGTCCTGGTGTTGTGCCTTTATTGACGATATTTTATTGACTGTTTTTATTCATTGAGTATTTATGACTTGTTTTAATTAATTGATTTCATTCGTATTTTATCTTGACTAATTGGTAACTTGACAGTCCGAACCACCCATTCTGCCTTGAACAGCTGTAGCTGGCCTGGGTTGAGGCTGGTCATCCAACTCTGTATTTTTACC
The DNA here is from genome assembly GCA_963942595.1 of Cylloceria caligata. Taxonomy (NCBI): domain Eukaryota; kingdom Metazoa; phylum Arthropoda; class Insecta; order Hymenoptera; family Ichneumonidae; genus Cylloceria; species Cylloceria caligata. The sequence goes on from OZ012708.1 coordinate 13,654,181, forward strand.
TTCCGGCGCAAAAGCGCCTGGCGCCCAACTCATGAGAGAAAATAAAAAGGAAGGGAAAAATAACTTGGACCAGCCATAGGTAACGTGGTGCGTTGAGACACAAATTTACGTTACATTCTAAAGTAACGAACACGTTGCAAGGGTAGTTGGTCTACCTTCGTGACCCAGATACGGTACACGACAGGGAGAAGGGAGCGAGTACCCGACAGTCGCCAACAGAGCAAGTGGGTACGAACCAATTAAAGACCTCGGTGACACGCGCCGCCATTGATATCTACAGGCCATAGGGAGAAAACTCTTGATACGAGATTCAGGCCCCTCTACACTCACCGTTAGAGTGGGGCAGTGCCCTACCAACTCTCAGTTTTTCGTTATTAGATGCAGTGGTGAATCTGGCCGTCCCCTCCTGGCGCGCACCGCGTTTTCCCACTGCCCTACCTCGGTGTGGCTGCAGGCCTCACCCCTCCCCCGTCATTATACCTGTATAATCTCTGGTAACGATAGGACCGACCACAGTGCAGGTTTATGGTTTTCTTTAATAGAAAGAAAGATATTGAAGCATGGTTACGTCAGGACGTAACATCTCCAAGCAGGTCGCCTACCGAGCGCTGCCAATCATTACCCTTACTCACTTAAATAACCGAATGGGTGTCGTAATATAAAACACGTCTATCTAAATGCTCGAGGTAGCTGTATAGTTTTAAACGTGCTAAAGCCGTCGTAAACACCGCGATTACCACGCTGGTTAATGGACTAGGAACGACAGCCTCATCACGGGATACCCAATTCAGATGTAGCAGGTTATCGTTTACCGGTAGCAAATGTTTAATTTCTTTATCATTGGCGTACAGATACAACAATAGCTTTTCGCGAGTTTTCACAATTTCCGTACTCGTTAAGTTATCCCACTGACCGAACTTGCCCCAGAAAGAATTTAAACAAAGCTTAGCAGCCGAGCGTAGCCCTGAATTTTTCTTTATGTTAGCAGCGTTTAAATGGATAGCCTCAGCGCATTCGTAATCGTCAATATACTGTTCGCGAGACGCCTCGGCGATACAATGCTCGAGCCACCCGCTAGCTTCCTGTTTAATCTTTAAAAATGTATTTACATACTCTACAAACAGGCCACCCTCGCGTGTATCGGTGTTATAAATCGTCGTATCGTACGCCCAAATGATAGAAATTTTAAATATTTTATAACCGCAGTCTATTGCTTTCGGCACTTCATCCGTCACTCAGGTACCCGTGAAAGTTCTATCCTCGAAATTTTCATGAATGCACGATGAAGCTTGTCGCCAAGAAAACCGAGATGGTGGTACTGACCAGACAAAGGGAGTTTTCGGAACCCTTCACTGCCGAAGTCGACGGTGCTCGAATCGAAGCTGGAAATGTCGTCTGATATCTGAGGCTATTACTGGATGCGAAGCTCACTTTGGGCAGAGCTCAGTCCAAAGTCGAGGGGCCCTTCGTATCACAAGTGCCTACCGGACAGTGTCTGAGGCGACAGTGTTGGTGGTGGCCGGTGTCGTGCCCATCGACCTGCTTGCCGAAGAGTGAAAGTGCATATACGAACGGAGGGTTGAGGATGCGAGGGTCAACACACGGAGAGAGGAGCGGCAGCGAACCCTCCTAGACTGGGAACGGAGATGGGCCGAAGCTACGACCGGCCGATGGACAGCGCGGATGATAAGAGCGGTGACCCCATGGATCGACAGGGAGCATGGAGAGATAAACTTTTATCTCACCCAGCTTCTCACCGGCCATGGACACTTCAACTCTACACTTTAACATGTACACAGGATGGGGGGAAGCGTAGTCCCTACTGCGACTACTGTCCGAATAGCGTTGACGACGCAGAACATACGTTCTTCGCATGTGATCGGTGGGTGGCTAGAGAGACGTCCTACAGACAACCCTTGGGCAAGCGGGGACCTCTCAGACCATCGTACCATCGATGCTGGAGTCCCAAACCAACTGGGAAGCAGTAAGGACGTACGCGGATACCGTACTGCGGAAGAAGAAGAAGGAGGAGCAGCGAGATCAACATCGTCAAAACCCCTAAGCCCGCTCGCGAAAGCAGGTAAGTAGGGCAATTGACAAGATCGCCATAGGAAACTCGCCGAGGACAACGATGGAAGGCCGGAAAGCGGCAGAGATAGCCCATGACCCTGAAGTAATGCGAAAGCGGTTCCGGGGTCATGGTGCTGGATTCGGGTAGGTGATTTTAGTGGGTAGACCCATTTAATTGGAGGAGTCCCACACTACCGGTGAAGTCAAACTCACCGGTATGCGTAAACGCATTTCCACCTACCGTAAGAAAAAACTACTACTACTATCGGCGCGCCTGCGACTACCACTACCACCTACCTGGTAGAAGTCATGGTGAGACGCATCGAACTCCACAGAAGATCCCGCTCTTGAGGAGTCCTCCGCGGCTGAAAAACACGACGACGATTACGGCGACGATGACGATGACGATGACGATGACTAGAACGACGATGATGTTGATGACGCTGAAGATATTGATGATGATGATGATGACGGGTATACCGTGACGAGAGGCGTACGAACTGTAATTTGAGTAATTACATTACTCTTCAGAGGGTCCAGCACAGGTCTCGTATAAACGGATGGCTATCAGATCTTCGTCATCATCGAAGGGGTCAGATTCAACACCGACATCTCCATTTGCGTTAAAATATGGTACAGTGACGAACCGAGCCACATCCTCATCAATAGGTATAAAAATACCCTTTTCGTGCGGTGGTGGTTACTCGGGGCTGTCCGGTATTCCGGCCCCCTGTGTTCAGTTTTCGCACCTATCACGCACACATTCAACTCGTGCACGCACTACGCTCACAACCATACGACGCCTCGCGTCATGTGGTACAGCTCACGGGCATACTCTATCGATATATCGACCCAGCCCACTTAAGCGCATCGTCTATCAGCTCGCAACCTCGATCGAAGCTCACTCAAGCGGTCAACGCTACTAGCGAGGCCCCAGCGGCAAGACTTCTCACAGGACTCACTTTCCATCGCTGGTGACGAATCATTACTCACCAGCTGCGACGCACGGCCGCCCTCATTATAGTCTGCCTCGAGGTCGACGGATGTAGCCATTATTCTCGCTCGATTCGTTCGCTCTAAAAATTCAAGCGTCACCTCACCTTTTTTGTTCCCTAGTTCCACTTATTGTTTACCTACTCCGTAGTGTAGTGTGTCAAATTCATTGCAAATCACGTGTAGTTCAGTGTAAGTGCTAATCATCTATAATTACCAGAACGAGAGAAAAACTCACATCATTGTCAACGGCGTGGCGCGTCGTTGTCTGCACAGACGCCACTTAGCCTCGCACTATACAGTGAATAGAGCCCACTCACCAGTCCATCGTGTGGCTTCGCTACAGAGCTCTACATCAGACCACCTCACCAGGATCATCCACACGAATCGACGAGCCGACTCACCAGCCTGAGAAACCACTCAACATCAGTACATCATCACACAGGCCAGACCAAATCAATTGCATATTTTTTGTTCACTCACCAGGTATTATTTAAATATTGTTACTTAATGCAATAAACGTTGATTTTTTCTTGTTAAAATTGAGTGCATTTAATTTAGTATATTTGTCACCAGGATCCTTAATATTAGTAGTCTCAGCTGTCACTTGACGCACTCTGTGCGAACGTATCAACCTGTTACTCTCCGCAACTGCTGAGTCGAGACAGTCTTTCGACAGCTTAGTATTACTCAAATAAAGGGTGATTTTTTAAGAGCTTGAGAACTTTTTTTTAAAAAAAAACGCATAAAATTTGCAAAATCTCATCGGTTCTTTATTTGAAACGTTAGATTGGTCCATGACATTTACTTTTTGAAGATAATTTCATTTAAATGTTGACCGCGGCTGCGTCTTAGGTGGTCCATTCGGAAAGTCCGCTTTTTTATCGACAAATTTTGTTCAGCGATGAGGCTCATTTCTGGTTGAATGGCTACGTAAATAGGCAAAATTGCCGCATTTGGAGTGAAGAGCAACCAGAAGCCGTTCAAGAACTGCCCATGCATCCCGAAAAATGCACTGTTTGGTGTGGTTTGTACGCTGGTGGAATCATTGGACCGTATTTTTTCAAAGATGCTGTTGGACGCAACGTTACGGTGAATGGCGATCGCTATCGTTCGATGCTAACAAACTTTTTGTTGCCAAAAATGGAAGAACTGAACTTAGTTGACATGTGGTTTCAACAAGATGGCGCTACATGCCACACAGCTCGCGATTCTATGGCCATTTTGAGCGAAAACTTCGGAGAACAATTCATCTCAAGAAATGGCCCGGTAAGTTGGCCACCAAGATCATGCGATTTGACGCCTTTAGACTATTTTTTGTGGGGCTACGTCAAGTCTAAAGTCTACAGAAATAAGCCAGCAACTATTCCAGTTTTGGAAGACAACATTTCCGAAGAAATTCGGGCTATTCCGGCCGAAATGCTCGAAAAAGTTGCCCAAAATTGGACTTTCCGAATGGACCACCTAAGACGCAGCCGCGGTCAACATTTAAATGAAATTATCTTCAAAAAGTAAATGTCATGGACCAATCTAACGTTTCAAATAAAGAACCGATGAGATTTTGCAAATTTTATGCGTTTTTTTTTAAAAAAAAGTTCTCAAGCTCTTAAAAAATCACCCTTTAGTACAGTTCTACTGCGCACAGCATTACACTCATCAATACTCAGTGTTTATTACTTATTTGGTTAGTCACCCACTCTGCGCACTTTTCAATTTTTTCTTATATTGCTTTTTTCACACCAGTTAGTTTTAATCATAGAATTCACAATCATTTTCATAGTAATAATCATAGAATTCACATCATCACACTAATTAGTTTCTTTATCAATTAGACTACTCTTCTTTCTTTTCTCCGTCATCAGTATTCGTCGTTCACTGAGCTTGATATCTTTCTGAATTATAATTCTTTTTATCATGCGCTGACTCACTGTTTTGTTAGTTCCTTCGAAAACTTCGATGCAAAGAAAATTCAGTTGCGAACACGTAAAATCAGATTGCGAGATGTTCATAGAATACACTTAATATCACCGAACTCCAAAAATACGTATCTAGTTAACAGCACTTTAAAAAAATGTAGAAAAATAAAAGTTTCTGACTGATTATGTAAATGCTGTATACTTTTCAGCGAAATCCAAGTAAGACCACATAAGAATCCCTTTTCCTCTTACGCAGGCTCTTTTATACCCTGCCCCCTTGCCTCATTCCCCTCTACATAATTTTTGGATTTTATTTTAAATCTAACGTGGTTTCCTAATTTTTCGAAACGCCGTGACCGCGCCACCCGCCTTCCCCTTGCCGCAAGCAAGGCCAGCTGGTCGCTGACCTGCTGTTTACGGCAGCGAGGGAATTCGTTCGGCGTGACATAACTCGTTTTTGCCTATTCTCTCAAGTTCGACGACCTAGTGCTCGAATTTTATCGTGCGTTAGAGCGTAATATCGCTTCTTATAATAGCGAAATGTAATCCTGCAGGCTAGCGAGTGTAACTGAGTTACAATATATATATACAAAAGTAAAAGAACATTATTCTACTTATCATTGTCTGAAGCATCGTCGTCGTCGCTGTCCTCAAAACCCGTGGACGCCTCGTCGATGTTGAACGGCCGCTGAATTATATGCTGTTCCATCAGCTCAGTGGCCTCTCTGTCGTCGTCGTCGACGTCGTCGGCGCTATCCTCGTTTACGTCCTCCTCCACGCTGTTGTCGTCGTCGTCTGTATTTTCACCGGCGTCTACAGGCACGTCGTCATCATCATCGTCGTCGTCATTGTCACCCATGTAGGCATCGTCGACTTCGACTGCGTTATTGTTGTCAACATCGATGCAGTCGGTATCGACAGTGCTGGACGACGCTGCTTCATCGGCATCCATTTCATCCCCGGTTAAATTGGTGTCACTGGTGCCACTTGATGCTAATAAATTACGTGGTGTTGTAACGAAAATTATTTTCTATTAGAAATATTATTTCTAAACATGTTATTTAATAATGTACGTTTCAAAACATAATATACAATTCACAACATGATTAATGTTTACGGTACAATTCAAAACGTATTCACTACTCACCATAAAAATGTTCGACTCTCATTATGAGGTCTCGCAGTGGCGGGTCAAGCAGCCCTCCATGGCTCACTAGATGCTGCACAATGAAGCGTTGTGTGAAACTCCGATCCGGAGAAGACACCCCTGTTGAAGGCTACAGTAATACCTTCAAGACCACCTTCACGAAGCACTCTAGAGAACTTTCCGGTCAACCTTTCGAACGTAAAGTTCGCGATATTCGCGAACCGCCGCACAATATACCGTCGCACCAATCGTCGATCATGTAGAATAAAAGCAGGAGCCGCTGCATGTATCACTTTCAAAAGTGAACGACGATGAAAAAACATTTCTAAAAAGGGAGATGAATTGAAAAATACAAGAGCAAAACAAAGCTGTGGTTTAACTGCTGCGTTTCAACACGGAAAATTTTGATCCCGTTCGCTTTTATATAATATTTTAACCATAGCCCCCTCTTCTCTAGCTATAAATACATTTAGACTTTTCGCCCTATACACTGTATAATCTAAGAGCGGTAGTGAAAGTCCTTTTAAGGATGGTAAAAGTTGAAACCTACGATGTGACCTGGTATATTCAGGCTCCGCGGTCATTGTGTCATTGGTGTCTATTCATAAAGATACCTACGTATCGTATTGTGCATTACACAATTCTGTGGTAACCATTTTCAAAACCTTCTAAATATAAGACTTAGCATTCCAACGTTTTCTGTAACAAGTTGTGGGGCGAGCATTTATCATTTCAATTTTTTTATACGTCTGTTCACAAGACAGTGTATATGAATTCTGCTACTTCTATCAGGGGTACAAATTGAAAATGCGGGTTTGATAACAGATGGCGTTACTAACGCTATACGCATCAGGCAGTACTGTGACTATGTTTATGTCAAAGCTACGTCTTATAGCTTTAATTTTCAGTATGTGTCAATTTGTCGCAGTGTCAAATTCATAGTTTTTTTGAGCTCTCAATATGTCGAGTTTCGTGCCAACAAAACAGCATTTGCGGGAAGTTTTAATTTACTTCTTTAATTTGAAGAAAAGTGCTGCTGAAGCACATCGATTGGTCTCCGAGGCTTATCCGAGTCATGTTCCATCGGTTTCAACGTGCGAGAGATGGTTTGTGCGGTTTAGAAGTGGTGATTTTGACGTTGAGGACAAAGAGCGGCCGGGCCAAGTGAAAAAGTTTGAGAATGCTGAATTGGAGGCAATACTCAATGAAGACTCGTGTCAAACTCAACAAGAGCTCGCAGATTCATTGGGAGTGACACAACAAGCCATTTCCCATCGTATAAAAGCCCTCGGAATGATCCAAAAGCAAGGACATTGGGTGCCGTATGAGCTGAAGCCGAGAGACGTCGAGCGCCGTTTTTTTGCATGCGAACTGCTGCTCGAACGGCAAAAACGGAAGGGTTTTTTGCATCGCATTGTCACTGGTGATGAAAAGTGGATCCATTACGATAACCCGAAGCGCAAAAAATCATATGGTTACCCCGGCCATGCATCATCATCGACGGCCAAACCAAATATTCACGGCGCCAAGCTCATGCTCTGTATTTGGTGGGACCAGCTGGGTGTGGTGTATTATGAGCTATTGAAATCGAACGAAACCATCACAGGAGCACTATACCGAACTCAATTGATGCGTTTGAGCCGCGCACTCAAAGAAAAACGGCCACAATACGAGCAAAGACACGACAAAGTAATTTTGCAACATGACAACGCTCGGCCACATGTTGCAGCGCCGGTCAAAACATACCTACAAACGCTGAAATGGGAAGTCTTACCCCACCCGCCGTATAGCCCAGATATTGCTCCTTCCGATTACCACCTTTTCCGATCGATGACACATGGCCTAGCTGACCAGCGCTTCCATTCTTACGAAGAAGCCCAAAAATGGGTCGATGACTGGATAGCAGCCAAGCCGGCCGAATTTTTTCGCGACGGTGTCCGTAAATTGCCAGAAAGATGGGAAAAAGTTGTGGCTAGCGATGGACAATACTTTGAATAATTCATTTGTTACCATTTTTTCAGAATAAACGTTCAAAAATAGAAAAAAATCCCGCATTTTCAATTTGTACTCCTGATACGTTTTCGAAAGCAACCTGTATGTCAGAACGAGCATCCCTAATTTTAATTTATGTATGATTTAAACCGCCCAATTTTAATGTATGTATACACCTACACAGCCTGTCTACAAGACAGTGAATATGACGCCTTGCACTTTTGCATTTTGGAATCAAGCTGTATGGTCAAAATGAACATACATAATTTAAATATTCATCTGAACAGTCAATTAATTATATGACAAATACGATTCTAGCAGAGGGTCATGCAGGAAGCTATACACCTGTTTTCCTCCCCTCCATCCTATAATATACAATATGGTTGTCCATACTTACCTATAAACCGAATCGCAGAAAGGGATAACCAGCAGTTAGGCCCGTGACACACTAGAAACTGCAAGTATCATCGACAGATTTCCGACCGCCATCTCTTTCGTCAAGTTTACGCGTGTTGCTCAATATGAGTTCCGCCGATATGGGTGTGGCCGCCATGTACCGGTTTATATCTGCCGATGAGAAGAAAAATCTCGAGATACCACTGCTTCTCGGTACAACATTCAATCTGAATTATTCAGAAACAACGAAGATAAGTGTGGGACTTCAGCAGCGTGTAAACGGCGATTTCGTACCAATCATCAAGCTGCAGAATAATAACTCATCGAGAGGAATCATCCTCGAAATCACCACCTGGGGTAAACTACAAGATGCACTACCGGAAATAGACTTATATTTCAAGGAGTGTTGGAATTATGATAAGCGGACCGCTCACCATACCCCAAAGACCCTCAAATTTGGCGACTTTGAGGTATACTTTACAATATCGTTCGGGTCCAAATCCATTGTATTCGATCGGTGCATTGATGAGGCAACCACTGAGGACAGTGTCGACCAGAACGAAAAGAGTCAAGTGGAACCACCGCCAGCGAAGAAGAAGAAGAGCATGTATTCACCGGCTATAGTGATGCAAAAGAAATCATTTAACGGGTTATGCGCCGTAACAGTGTGTGTTGAAGAGCGCTTGAGACGGCTCCAACGCTACACCGTTTCTGTTAAAAAATGCATCGAAATTCTATGTACTGAATTACTTATTCATATTCCCGGTAAAGAGCTAGCCGAAAATGTGGATCAAGTGCGTGTTAGAGAACTCTTAACGCAGAATTGCTCTAATCTGTGTGATGCTGTACGCCATCGAATCGATCCTTCATTCATTGAATATTTCGATAAACTGTTCCTGGAGTTGAAGGTATTTTGTATTCCATTCATAACACATCAAGTGAAAAAATTACTCGCAGACATTCCTCTAGTAGCTTCAAATCCGATCGCATAATAATCGGAGAACGAGTTTACAAACTAGTTAAAATGTATCAGGGGTACAAATTGAAAATGCGGGTTTGATAACAGATGGCGTTACTAACGCTATACGCATCAGGCAGTACTGTGACTATGTTCATGTCAAAGCTACGTCTTATAGCTTTAATTTTCAGTATGTGTCAATTTGTCGCAGTGTCAAATTCATAGTTTTTTTGAGCTCTCAATATGTCGAGTTTCGTGCCAACAAAACAGCATTTGCGGGAAGTTTTAATTTACTTCTTTAATTTGAAGAAAAGTGCTGCTGAAGCACATCGATTGGTCTCCGAGGCTTATCCGAGTCATGTTCCATCGGTTTCAACGTGCGAGAGATGGTTTGTGCGGTTTAGAAGTGGTGATTTTGACGTTGAGGACAAAGAGCGGCCGGGCCAAGTGAAAAAGTTTGAGAATGCTGAATTGGAGGCAATACTCAATGAAGACTCGTGTCAAACTCAACAAGAGCTCGCAGATTCATTGGGAGTGACACAACAAGCCATTTCCCATCGTATAAAAGCCCTCGGAATGATCCAAAAGCAAGGACATTGGGTGCCGTATGAGCTGAAGCCGAGAGACGTCGAGCGCCGTTTTTTTGCATGCGAACTGCTGCTCGAACGGCAAAAACGGAAGGGTTTTTTGCATCGCATTGTCACTGGTGATGAAAAGTGGATCCATTACGATAACCCGAAGCGCAAAAAATCATATGGTTACCCCGGCCATGCATCATCATCGACGGCCAAACCAAATATTCACGGCGCCAAGCTCATGCTCTGTATTTGGTGGGACCAGCTGGGTGTGGTGTATTATGAGCTATTGAAATCGAACGAAACCATCACAGGAGCACTATACCGAACTCAATTGATGCGTTTGAGCCGCGCACTCAAAGAAAAACGGCCACAATACGAGCAAAGACACGACAAAGTAATTTTGCAACATGACAACGCTCGGCCACATGTTGCAGCGCCGGTCAAAACATACCTACAAACGCTGAAATGGGAAGTCTTACCCCACCCGCCGTATAGCCCAGATATTGCTCCTTCCGATTACCACCTTTTCCGATCGATGACACATGGCCTAGCTGACCAGCGCTTCCATTCTTACGAAGAAGCCCAAAAATGGGTCGATGACTGGATAGCAGCCAAGCCGGCCGAATTTTTTCGCGACGGTATCCGTAAATTGCCAGAAAGATGGGAAAAAGTTGTGGCTAGCGATGGACAATACTTTGAATAATTCATTTGTTACCATTTTTTCAGAATAAACGTTCAAAAATAGAAAAAAATCCCGCATTTTCAATTTGTACTCCTGATAGTATTTAATAATTCACATAATATCACATGGTTATGAAGATAATAATTCATTTTACTAATTGTAGATGGTAAAATAATTATTGTATGACTTTGTATTAATTATGTGCTGCCCTCTCTCGTCGTTATCCCATGTTTCGGTTAATCTAAATTAGAGTTATTAAAACTGTATACATAATGCTATTGTCAATAAACATGTTTGTTCTTCAAACGTATTTTTACCTATTATTATTACTATTAGTATCCATAGTTGGTTTGAGCGATTCAAAAGTTTTATTTTTAATTAGTGTTGTAACGTAAATATGTGCCTCAACGCACCACGTTACCTATAGCTGGCCCAAGCTATTTTTCCTTCCTTTTTATTTTCTCTCACGAGATGGGTGCCAGGCGCTTACGCGCCGGAAGGGAAAATAACGAGATGTTCGGCGAAACTGAACCCAGGCTAGCTACAGCTGTTCAAGGCAGAGTGAGTGGTTCGGGCTGTCAAGTCACAGATTAGTCCAAGTAAAATACGAATAAAATCGATTAATTAAAAAATGTCATCAATAATCCATGAATAAAATCAGTCAATAAGATATCGTCAATAAATATACCAAACACAAACAATAAACAAGGGCCAACTAATAAAATAATACCAATAAATAACTCCAACAACAATAGCAGGTACGGGACTTACAAATGCCGCTTGGGCAATTTATTTATTTCTCAACAAGCAATTACGAATTTTCAATAAACCTTGATAATGAATTCAAACAAAATGTCCCGTAAAATTAATCGTTTTTCTTTTAACAATATTCTAAACCTAGTTCGATGTCTCAGTCTTACTCTTTAATTCAGCGGTTCTAGTTATCCCGTTCTCTCTCTCACTCTCATACCCTGCAGATGTTATACAGCATATCACGCTCGTTGCGAATTTTGCACAATGTTCGCAGACAAAGTCAAATAACAGGTTGACTCCAAGCACAGTCCGCGATACGGCCTATCCCGTGCTAATCCCACGTACATCCAAAACTAATAACAACGGGACGTCGGGGGGTCACGTACGCGAAACGTTCAACCGCTCGATCGTTTCAATAAAAGCAGTAGTCTAACGAATATAATTTTTTTTTTTTTTTTTAAACGGGGGAACTCTGTCTAACGATAAATCCCTGATCGGTCAATAACTCAATACACAACGCCCATGACCCAACGAATAAAGTAAATCAAGGAAAGAAGAATATTAATACTAATTAATAAAATAAAATGTTGCAAAATACACCGGCGCCTTTAACGACCCAAGATACGCCTCGGACCGTTCAAATCCCTCGAATCCAAGCATCAAATACGGGACGACGGCCGATTACGCTCTCCGCGCTGCTGAGATAAGATTAAGACCAACAATAATAAATAAATAAATAGATCACTTAGTTATCGAGAAACGTGAATTAATTTGAATAATACGCGATGCGGTTCATAACGTACTAGTCCCTTTCACATCAAATTCACAACGGGACGACGTACTAACGCGCGCACGACCTTCTAAATCGAAACGAAAGAAAACTCTAACAAAATCATGTAAATCTAAAACCCATAATTCCATACAGCCGTGACGCGGTCTATCCCGTTCAAATCCCACACAAGCGATCAAGTTCGGGATAACGGCCTAACTCGCGCATGGTTTAACCGTCAGCAGGAAACAATTAATTAATACAATGACTTTTCCCCGGCTTCTACCAGTTAAACGATCTCGAGGTTACACGCTACGGACGCCGCAGTTCCCGATACAAATTCATACTCTGCACGAGGTGTACAGGAGTCGCAGGCATGACCAAGTTCGAATAAATTAATAGTCCACAAATTGAATGACAAAATAATAAAAGAATGGCGAAAGACCGTGGAAGAGAAGAGAGCTCACCGGGACGATGGTGCTGCGATGTTCCTTAAAATCCGGGAAACAAGACTCGAATATCCTCAAAGTCTCAGTTCTCCTGTCTAGATCGTATGACAGCAGGTATCGATATTACGCAGGCCAACTCCTTAACAGTTATCTCCGGTAGCGTTACTCTCCTTCGCCTTGACCATTTTACTCAAACAATAGCGACGGTACAGCGGGATAAAAGAACAACGCACGCTACGTCTTACTCGCTCGACAGCCCCCGGGAAAAAGCCCTGAGGTCCTGCCGGCACGCGGCCCGTGAGCTATGATCCCCACCTAACCCGTGAAACTCGGTTAATTGGGGGAAAATGTGTCGCACGCTGACCGCAACTAGCGCCTCAGCTGGACGACGCATAAAATTAACAACCGATCCTCGGGACGTGTAGCTCTATCCGGCCGGTGAACCCCAAACGACCGATGGATTGTCGCTTTTACATGCCAGCCGACAATAGATAGCGGCGGATAGCTAATCTATTAACATCCAGCGGGACCCTAATATTTCCCCATAGATAAAGATGTAACCAGTCTGTCGATGCAAAAAGTCGATGCCAAATCCAAAGGCCAGCCATCGGCAAATGCGGTGCTCGCCTCCGTCCGGTCGTACAAGTTGTAATATATATATATATATATATATATAAAATATAAAGAAATAATAAAATAGCGTATAAAAATGACCCCCTACAGCCCTGTGAGATCGTGCTGGTAGCCGTCGAGCGAGGAGGACGCAGCCAGAATATTCTGCCACGTTACAGTGTCAAATAATGAAAAACAAAACCTCGGATGTGTAGGACCCAAATCTGTTTATCGGTGATAGGACACGACCAGACGCAAATCTTTTTACCGATGACAAGCTACAATCTTCGATTTCGATGATAGGGCCCAATCTGTGGTATCGCCTATAGGATCCAATCTACTTATCGATAGCTGCACCAAATCTATACAACGAACCGTCGAATAGTCGATCTGTTTAACCTGCTGTCGGTAACATACCTCCTGTGGATAATTTATAATAGATAGCGCATCGGCAATAACCTACGGTGCAGCGTCCAGCAGATAACGCATGTGTCGCCTAGGTGGCGCGTCAGTCGAGGCCGTAGGGTGGGGGACGTATCAGGTGCAGCGGAGAGGTGGAGGTAAGGAGGTGGGGGACCAATCACCAGCCAGCAGGGAGAGGGGAGGCCACGCCCACAGGTTTCATGATCTTGCACCTATTCGGATCAGGAGAATCGAAACGGGAACGCTTCCGAAAATACTCTCCAAACATTGTTCTGCAGCGGCTGACATTTGACATGCTCGTCAAAATAAGTAGAAGAATTGATATTCATATGCAGGCTCTAGAGAGCGCAAGTGAAACAATACAGCGGTGTATGAACGAGGTAGTATCGTATGTCAGTGAAAAGATGGTTGTCAGTGAAAGGCCTCGTGCAACAGCATATAAGATCATCGGTTCCAAGGAATTCTTTCAAGAAGCACTGGAGCACATCACAACCTTGCTACCCCGATGGATGCGGAGCTTATGAAAATTATTTTGTCCAAAATAATATCAGCGTCATATCAATAATTCTCCGAGAGAGAGAGAGAGAGAGAGAGAGAGAGACAGAGAGAGAGAGAGCGTCCATATTGAACTTATTTAATTTCGCTTATAATAAATGTTTTTAACATACTCTTGTACTAAACTGGTTTTACACAGCCTTTAACCTTTCCTAGCAGCGCGTTATGCTTTTTCACTCCTTCGTAAAACATGGTCACTTTTTGCACTTCTCGTTCTTCTAAATTGGACTACAAAATTTCCTGCTTGACGCGTCCCGACCCGTTCTTCATTTAACAACTTGGAAGTTACTCGTCAGTTCTTTCGGCAACAATTTCTTAACAGCCTTGAAAATAAATATACACACATTATAATACAGTCTCGGTCTCAAACTCATCAACCGCTTGTAAAATATCGTCTACCTTCGGATAACGACTGCATTGCAGTATGACTCGCTCTGTTCTGCGCTATCTGCAATTTATTCAACTCTGTCTAATACTCACTAGCAGTGTTGCTCCATACTCAAGGTGCGGTGCTATGCTTGCCTTATATACGACACATTTGGTGTATGCCGATATATATTGCCCTATCTTGTTCAGAAAACTCGTTTTTTACGTATTTTTTCAACGTATACTCACAGTAGTCTTTAAATCGTAGCTTATCATCTATCATTATACCTAAATATTTAATTACCACCACTCGCTATAACAGGGTTCCATCCCTGCATTTCAGTACAATATTCCCCCTCAATTCTTTTCTTACACTCCTTACAATCTGTTGAGAATACATTTCTGATGTAGTTGGAACCTGCGAATATATTGAAAATTATGAGGCTTCACTCACAACAGGGAAAATAAAACCAGACAGAAAGATGGTTTATAGAGAAAGTGGTTTATTGCACCATCCGCTCTTTCACTACAAACCATATATCTAAAATAGAAAATTAATAAAGATATAAAATAAAATAGAAAAAAATAAACTGAATTGAATTTTGGTTTGAGTGACCAGCATACAATTATATTAATTGTGTGCTGTCTTTTATTTAGTGTGGTGTACGTGGTGCAGCCAGCTCTGCATCGCACGCCACGGAATGAGAAATGTGAGAGCGTAGAATATTTTACTTACTCTCAACAAATTCT
Organism: Cylloceria caligata; assembly: GCA_963942595.1. Taxonomy (NCBI): domain Eukaryota; kingdom Metazoa; phylum Arthropoda; class Insecta; order Hymenoptera; family Ichneumonidae; genus Cylloceria; species Cylloceria caligata. The sequence continues at coordinate 13,669,590 of OZ012708.1, forward strand.
CTACAGGTTTATAAGAGAAAATACTGAGAGTAAGTGAGCACTTGCAATTTTATTGCTTGAGTGGTGGATGTGTGATATGAAAGAACGTGATGCAGTCAGCGCTGCAGAGCACGGCAAAGTGAGATTTTGAGGATGCACAAATGATTAGAAAATATTCACAGTACTTTCCCAGCAAGTTTATTGGGGGAAAGTACAGTGAATAATAGACACACGCGCAATAATATTAATAGAACGGGCAAATCACGATGAGGAAAACGTTGTACAGCCCGTGCTGCAGAGCACTCGACAAACTGAGACAATTATGAGGATGCACCGATGAGATTTTCACTCCTCATCGTCATTGAATTTACTGTGAATTATAACGATGTATTCGTACCTGATTTCGAGTCCTGGTGAGCACGAAAAGCTGAGTAGATCCGGTGGAAGTAGTGAAAATGTCCAAGAGTGTGCCCGACATGTATGCGCTGTCCGAGCGGGATTTACGTAAGTGCTAGATTTTACAATATGGCTGCGTTTTACAAACGAGTCGTTGTGCACTGAAGTCAACTGAATGAGATTGCCGATGAGCGAAGCCGAAGTCAAGCGAGAGAGATAGCCTCTCGCTTAACGCGGCACACCTGCGAAGCTCAACCTCGGCTCTGCGAGGCCCTGCCTCGGCCATCTCCGGCATAGCCGAGCGCAGCATGCTACATAGCAGCAACAGGTCGACGCACGGCGAATGTCAATCACCTTGCGCCAGCTGATTATCCAACACAATCATATATTTGGTTTTTTCCACATTCATTTTCAGTTTGTTCCTATTCATCCATCCTTCCACTATGTTTAATGCCCCATTCATCTTGCTTTCCACCTCCGCATCACTGTCTCCAGTACATATACTAGTGTATCATCAGCAAACATTTTTATTTCACAGTCTTCTGGACAGATGTCGACTATATCATTTATATATATATATATAATGAACAGCAGAGGCCCTAATACGGATCCTTGTGATACCCCGTATTTCGTTGTAATGATTTCCGAAAATTCCTCATTAAACCGTACTCTTTGAATTCTATTGTTTAAATATGACCTAAACCAATTTAATACTTTACCTCTCATTCTATATTGAAATTTTTTCTATTGACGATTCTCTATGCACTGTCTCAAATGCTCGGTTTAAATCCATGAACATTACTCCTAATATTTTCCCTTCCCGAATGTTTAATTTCCATTCGTCTATCACGTTTTGAATCGCCGTTTTACACAAAAATTGTTTTCTAAAACCCGACTGATGCTCTGTTATAACCTTATTTGATTCCAAATACTTTTCGATTTGACACTTCACTACCAACTCTAGGACCTTCTCGTACAATGGCAACATATTAATTGGCCGGAAATCCTTCGCGTTTTTGGGTTTCCCTATCTTTGGTATCGGTATGATCGTGGACGTTTTCCAACTATCATAGTAGGGCAACAGCCCTCCCTTAGGAATTCGTTGATTACATCAACAAACTCGTGTTCAATTACACTGAACGCCAACTTCAGTATTTCGCTTGATATTCCTTCATCTGTACCTTTCTTCTTCGGGAGTTCTTCAACTATATCTCGAGTTTCTCTATTCCGATATTCTCAAAAATATCTATGCTTCTTTCGTTTCCCACGCCACCACCCATTAAGATTCTTCTGCTACCAAGCCTTCCAGATGTATCCCTCTGTATTCAGCTTACTATGTAATTAATACTTTCAACGTAAAACACGTTAAATTTGTCAACCGTCCTTCTCTCCGCCGTATCATCCAATATTTAAAAATTTATATTTCTAATTTCTCTCTTTTTCGCTGGTCCTCGTCTAATTAGTTCTTTCAAAGTTTTCCACATTTTTTTAGGGTCGTTCTTATTGCAGTCTATCATATTCTCGTAATATTCTTATTTCTCTTTCCTTATCAATTCAACTATTGAATTTCTTTCTACTTCAAACTGTTCCCAGTTATGATCCGATCCCTCATGAATTGCTTCCCTGTAAGTTATAATTATCTCTTTTACATGCTGCCCTTCTTATCTCATCAGAGTACCTTTTTCACCCTCCCATACGCTTGGAATCCTAACTATCTTTTTTGGTGCTACTATGTCCAAAGTATCTACTATACTATCGACAAATATATTTGCCTTTCGATTTATATCTCAATCTGTTCACTGTCGCACGGAGTTTTTCAACACTGTTGTAAACTCTTTCACGTCAATTTTACTATAGTTCCTCGTATTATATTCTCTCTGTTTACTCTCTGTATTGCTCGTTCCTAATACTACGTTTATCCATGCATGGCCTGTTATTTTTGGTTCGTGTTCCACACGCACTTGCACGCTTGTATTTGCAAATACAAGATCAATAATTGTTTGGTTATCCTGTGTTATTCACGTTGGTTCGTTTACATACTGTTTCATCCCTAAGCTTAACATTCCTAATATTAGTTGTTTTTTATAGAACGAGTTTCCCTTGACATCTATGTTAAAATCTCCTTTTATTAAACAATCTCCTTTCATTGTTAACGCTTCAGTTATATCCTCTATGAATCTTATAAAATCCCCCAATGACGCACTCGGTGAATAGTACACCACTATAATAACTCCTTTATATATCTTATCATTGACCTCTGTGGCTACACTCCAGCAGTTTGACTCAATTTTATTCTTTATTACTAATTCATATTAAAAACAATCTCTTACGTATAATATGCCCCCCCCCCTGTGTTTCTATTCTCTGCATCGCACCTAATTGCATTACCAGGTGTACAAGTATGAAGTGCGCATTTTTTCTTATAAAAAAACATATTAAATACGGAAGAATGATAAAAAGTGCTTTATTCAAAGTATGCTCCATCGCTTGTCATACATTCTTCTCATCTTTCAGGCAATTTGTGAATACCACGCCAGTAAAAAGCTTCCTCTTTTGCTGCAAACCATTCATCGAGCCATTTTTTCACATCTTCGTACGAACTAAAGCGCTGCAAACAAGTGATAATCGGAAGGAGCCAAGTCTGGTGAGTGAGCCACATGGGGTGGAACTTCCCAGCTGAGTGCTCTCAACGTGTCGCGAACCGGTTTTGCCGTATGTGATGGAGCATCGTTATGAAGAGAAATGACTTTGTGTTGCCTCTTTCGGTATTCTGGCCTTTTTTCAAGCAGTGAACGGTTCAAATCGGTCAATTGTTGTTGGTAACGTTTAGTATTAACCGTTCTCCCAGATTTTACTAGCTCATAATATACCACGCCCCTCTGGTCCCGCCAAACACAGAGCATCGTCTTTCTGCCAAAGAGATTCGGTCTTGCGGTCGATGTGGTTGGTGCGCCTAGGTCTACCCATGATTTTTTAGGCTCGGAACTCTCAAAATAAATCCACTTTTCATCCCCTGTAACGATGCGATGCAAAAACGACTTCCTTTCGTACCGAGCAAGCAAAATGTCACATGTGATTTTGCGGTTTTCCATTTGCCTGTCGTTCAACTCATGTGGTACCCATGCACCGGTTTTCTGAATCTTTCCCATCTCTCGTAGCCGATTGGAAACAGCTTGTCGACTAACGCCCAATTGCTCGGCGAGTTGTTTTTGTATTTGCGAATATTCTATGTCCAACAATTCTTGTAATTTCACATCTTCGTATTTCTTTGGCGACTTTCCACGTTCCTTGTCTGCAACATTGAAGTCACCACTTTTGAAACACCGAAACCATCGTTCACACGTATCTTGCGATGGAACATATTCACAATAAGCTTCTCAAAGTAATCTGTATAATTCAGCAGCAGTTTTCTTTAAATGAAAACAAAAAATTAATGCTGTCCGCAAATGCTCTTCATTCGGTATAAATTTCGACATATTGAACACAACAACACAATACTATGCACACACTTTTCCAATTTATCACTCGTGCGCATTTGACACTTGTTGATGACACAATGAAATGGTGCAGTGTCAAATCTTCAGAGCACAAACTGAATTCGTGTGCCATCTGTTGTCTGAAATCCGCATTTCATACTTGTACACCCGGTAATCATCGGACGACGACTTGTTATTGGTGGGTATATTCCTAACGTATTCTTGATGCGTGACTTGTCGGTACATTTTGCCTCGCGGGAATCTGCCCCGTTGGGCGTTCATCGGCGAGTTTCGTGTCTCGGTCTTATTAGGATAGAGTCGCGAGTGTTGTTACGTCAAGTCGGGTGTGTGAGTTTATCTACCTAACGTACTCGGCTTTGTTGTTGTTTTGGTTCTCTAGCTATAAGCTCGCTGTTCGCGCAAGGCACGGGGCTCGCAGTGTCAACCAACTCGCGCATCCTGTACTCCTGTTACTGGGGCGATTAATGTCGTTATATTAAGGCACTTTATTTTTGCATTTAAGGGGCCTATGCCTTGGTTACTCAATATTCGGGTTCTGCCGAGGTATCAGTGCGTGCCAGGGGTTAGTTGGCTACTGGTCCTTGCACATCCATACAGGCACACCCTCCGAGTCGAGCGCGCGCAGTCCAGCAAGCCGAAATGCAACTACCCAAGGTCTTGCGACACACGTACTGTTTCACCTCCCAAGAGACGAGTAGCCACTGCGCTATGCGTAGGGACCCGTTAATGGGCAATGCCCTAACGCTGTGAGTAGGGGTGGCCAGGCGCAATGCAGGGAAACCTTACTACTCACAGAGTTTAGCTATTTAGTTCGTTCGATCAACTGACGGCCAAGCGCAATGCAGGGGAATCACTTAATCGAAAGAACACTATTATCTGACAAAATGTGGATTGGCTGTTGAGCAGCACTTCGTCTTGCGGAATGAATTTCAACAAAATCCCTGAGGCTTGTCTTGTCATAGTTTATATTGTAACGGGGCAGGATATTCGAGCGCTACGTCCTCCTTGCACGACGGCTGCCAACACGATCTCACAGGGCTTTGGGGAATAATCGCCGTACTTTATTTAATAATTTTTTTGTATTTTTATATTTTAATTTGTATGGCCGGGTGGGCGGAGAGAGAGAGAACGAGGTCGAGCGCACCACATCCATCGATTGCTGGCTTCGGGATCCGACATTTTACATAGACAGACATTTTACACCTTTCTCTGTCGGGATATACAGCCGTCCCGCTCGACGTTCATTTACAAACGATACCCTGCCATCTATCTTTAGTTATAATCTACCTGCGGCAATCCATCTGCCTCGTGTGGTTCATCTGCTGGACTAAGCTACGCATCGTTATTATCTGTCGCTAATTTGTGCGTCGTCCAGCTGAGGCGCTTGTCACGGTCATCGAGCGACACCGATTCCTCCAATTAACCAAGTTCGGCTCGTTAGGAGGGGATCATAGTCCACGGGCACGCGTGCTGGCAGAATTTCAGGGCTTTTTTCCCGGTGACTGTCGAGCGGGTAAGACGTAGCGCACATTCGTTTGTCCCGCTATACTTTTGGCATTACGCAAACTACTACCGGGGCGAGGAAAAGTAGTGTTGCCTCTCGGACCCAAATCGGAATCTACCATCGTACTATCGGCCTCCGTACTAAAAGAAAGCAGGGAGAGAATCTTTCAACGTCTTTTCGAGGTTTCCCGGATTTCAAGGGACGTCGCATCAGCATCGTCCCGGTGAGCTGTCTTTCCTTCCACGGTCTTTTGCCATTATCTTACTTTTAATGACGGATAAGTCTATTCGAGCTAGGGCATACCTGTGGCTCCTGTATACCGCGTACAGAGTATAAATTTGTATCGGGACCGACGGCGTCTATTTGTGTGTACTATCGAGATCGTTTGGCGGTTAGAGCCGGGAAGTAGTCATTTCGTTCCTTAGTCGTTTTTTTTGTATTTGCTGACAGTTAAACCATGCGCACGTTAGGACGTTATCCCGTTGTATGTTTGAGTGTGAGGGATTTGAACGTGATAGACCGCGTCGCGGATTTTCTAAAATAATCTACTCTATCTGATTTATATTGCTTTATTTATTTCCTTTTGTTCATTTTATTATATTAGAGTAAAGTACATTATTTTCACTTATTTATTATATTGCATTATATTTCATTTGTAAGCCCGTGTAGTGCGTGCTCAAACGTCGTCCTGTCTTTGTACTTGCTCGCGAGGGATTAGCACGGTTCGAGGCGCATGTCGCTTCGATAAATTATTCGTTACTTTTATTATTTCTATTTGTTGGTTGAATAATTTAGTTATGGTTATTTAATTATGTTAATTATGTTAATTATGTAATTTAGTTATGGTTATTTATTTATGTTAATTATGTTAATTATGTAATTTAGTTATGTTTATTTAATTATGGTATTCTATTTTCATTTTATATAATTGGGGATCGTTAGTAGTATGTGTATACCTTTGCGCCATCCCACTCCTATCCCCACTACTTCCCCCACCACGCGGCTACCCCCACCACGCCACTTTTCCACCACCGCGCTACCCACTATGCTTAACCAGTGCCGGTAACGTGGCGATGGTGAAGGGAGGTGGTGTGGGTACTCTGGTGAACAAGGAAAAGTAGAGATACGAGCAGGATGGAGCAAAGGCGTACACATACTTGGAAAAAGGAATAAAATTATGTACTCACCACAACAGCTGTTGCCGGCATCTACCCTCCTTTCGAAGCGATTTTAAACTCCTGTCTCTCGAATGGACTCTCTCACACACTCTCGCTCTCTCTCTCTCTCTCTCTCTCTCTCTCTCTCTCTCTCTCTCTCTCTCTCTCTCTCTCTCTCTCTCTCTCTCTCTCTCTCTCTCTCTCTCTTACACACACGCACACGCACACACAGCACCGTGTCTTTAATTTATTTTTACGTCCTCGTCATAGCCTTCGTCCACGGCATTGATATCGTAGCCTCTATAATACCCGCCGCCACATCCGCACGTTCCCCGTTCGTTAATGGGACCCGCGGATCGTTATCACCGGCAAGAGGTAGCATCATGACAGTGATCAAGGCATCGCTACCGCACGCTTCTTCGATGAGATGCTCAATACCTGCAACATCCACGCGTTCGAGTCCGTATATGGAAAACTTCATGACAAGAGCCGGCAGCATACTTGTTAAAGGCTCCGGATGAAATAGGTGAGACCAGTCGATGTAAATGGTCTCGTCGAAATCGACTAACAACACCTCGCAGTACCCATCAAAGTCCGGGTAAATCACTTCGCCGCGGACAACTCTATTGAAACGAGGCACAATACAGGACATTCCGATATAGAGTTTGCCAAGGCCAACGGGTCTTCCACAACGTTCCACTAAATACACGCTACGTAGGAGCTCTTCCAGCTCGTCGTTAGGATCGCACATTTCCGGTATACGCAGGAACACGCTCATCATATTCTCGGCAAACATTACTTGGCACCAAAACGCGTCGCTTAAAATCTCCTAGCCATATCGCGGATACATATTGCTTTTTATTGTTTGCATGTAGGATGCCAAACACAGACTAAATGCTCGAGATGCTACTAAAAAGTATCACGGCAATAAAGATAACAAACTCCAATGAATCATAACTAGGTATCCATCAGTTTGAATGCAGCGAAAGCGGTTTGCGAGCATGTATAGCCGTGCGCTGTGCTCCTCGTCAAATACTTGCTCTGCAGTTAAAGACATAGAATATGATCCCTCACAGAGAGAGAGAGAGAGAGAGAGAGAGAGAGAGAGAGAGAGAGAGACTTCAATTATAATTCTCTAATTATTATCCTATAAAAATAAGAGATACAGTAAGATTTGATTTTTTTTTAAATTAATCAATATTTTATGGAAAGCACTTTACACATTTACCGTCGTATTCAACAGCACTGCAAACATGGTAATCCGCGCTCGGAGATTCTTCCACCGATAATATAATTTTTTCGCTATACGGAATTAATTTGTATTATCATTCGTAATGTTGCTTTTCAATTATTTTTCGCTGTGGGTGTTGTCATCACAGTGTACTTCTGAAAAAAAAATGAAACAAGTATTTAATTGAACGCACTGGTCAATAAAAACAACGTGTAGAGAATAATCGATACTGTTTTATCTGATATGCATCGTCTCAATATACAAAGCTGGCAGTGTTGATGATCTGCTACCACCGGCGTCAACTGCGGATGAGGATCACGTGTGACACTTCCTTTTCCGAAGCTAGATATATCTGTACAGTGTATGTATCCTCCTCTCGCTCTCCATAATACGAATAACGAACCCTCGGTATCGGTTTATATGCAAGGGCTGCTCGCTCTGCAAGACATTATTTATTATAATTAAAAATAAAAATTACATGTTTTTAAATCACGATTTAAAAAATATTTTTTATTTTTTACCTACCAAGTTCTGCTGCTTCGCTGCTAATTGACATCGGCACGTATTCCATGATCTGCTGCGTTAATGAAACAAAGACGAGAGCTCCATCTTCTTTCTGGCACAGACCTTTGCTGATGCTTCGGTTTTGGGACTGTGATAACTCACATTTTTTCTCTCTCTCTCTATGACTGTCCTCAGTGTATACTTTATAATATTTCGAGCGAAATGTACACTATATACAATTATTTACAACTGTGTCTTTATCACAAATATCTACACATACGGAGAATTATTGCTTTCGCAACGCAACACTCAATGCATGATCAGCGATATGACCATGATACAGCACAATTATTTCACACAAAATAATTTTCATAAGCTACGTATCCTCCGGCGCTAGCAAGGTCGTGATGTGCTCCAGCGCTTCTTCAAAGAATTCCTTGCAACCGATGATCTCATACGCTGCTGCACGAGGCGTTTCACTGACAACTATCTTTTCACAGGCATATGATACCACCTCGTTCATACACCGCTGAATTGTTTCACTTTTACTCTCTAGAGCCTGTATCTGAATGTCAATTCTTCCACTTATTTCGACGAGTATATCAAATGTCGGCCACTGAAGAACAATGTTTGGAGAGTATTTTCGGAAGCGTTTCCGTTTCGATTCTCTAGATTCCTCTTGATTCTCGTATTCCTCATTAGCACTGCCGCTTACTTTACCAAATGAGACAACTCTGTGCTGGTAACACGAGGTTAAAAGTGTGTAATGCGCTGTGTGCTCTATGCGGGTATTACACATTTTCTCGGCATCAGCCCCATGAGCTTCGAAATATCGTTGTATGCGAGAAAAATCACTTTTAAACACTGGCCACTCGTCCGCACTAAGTGTAATTCCGGTAAAAGTATTCGACAATATTTTCACCTCTGGTGTACGAGTACACGTAGAGTACAACTCGAGCCCGGCAACGATTATTTTACCAAATGATTTATTTAAACCGTACATAACGGGGTTCGCTATATATGGCGATATCGTGTGTGACGAAGCACCGTTATTTGCCATTTTTATTGCTTTCGTGTAGACTGTAACTTTTCGAGAGAATCGTCGGTCGTGTTCATACTCCGTTTTATACAGATTTCCCCCACCATCTAGTTGCATCGCCTCTTCTTTTGATACTGCCAATTATACGACTGAAAATTGCTCACCAATATCCTTTGATATTTGTCGCATTCTCCTCAACAGCCTAGTAACAGCAGCAACAAATATATCCCGAACCTCTTGCGTACTCTTGCAAACGTATGTGCATACGCACACCTTGACATACAGATAAGCTGTGTCATGAAAACTAAATGATATTCGTCGAAGAAATTTGATGATTTTCCTAATGGCCGAGTGCCTTGAAATTAGATGAAAACAATATGAGATTCATCAGCGAAACTCGATAACTTAGTACATCACCATCGCTAAATATTTCCCTAGGTCTTGCTTTTGTAAAGTGATCGTGTGCGGCCATCTTCTTGGTTAGTTGTATTCATTACATCGCTGCAGTATATGCAGGGAGAGAAAGAGAGAAAGAGCGTATTAAAGGAATATATATAAAAGCGAGCCGCTTTGAAAAATCTCTAGTTAATTGTCCGATTTACTGTGGTTACTAATTCTCTAACAGCACAATCATGATCAGAGTGGTAAAGCGCTCGTTGATAAGAAAATTGATAGAGTTTATATTGAAGCGTAGACCGACGTTGCATTCGCGGTGGGGGAGAAGAAATTTACAAATCACTCTATGGGAACTTCCGACACAAGCGGTTGTTTGTAAAATTCGCGGTATGCTGTGACAGTGTCATCAATGTGATTTAGTCGACGTGCATAATATTGGATCGTTTGATAATCAAATAATTATTAATTCGGTGGTACGTGTTATCCATCGACGCGGTTGGCTGAATGAGCCTGCTTTGCAGCCCATACTGAGTGAAAGACGTAAGTAATATACTGCGTTAATTACTCTCATTTTATTTCCTTTATTTCATAAGATTTTTATACAGTTCCACGGTTTGAAGACGAAGAATTGGGATCCGACACCTATGATTTCGATGAGGAGGGTAGAACCGATTCAGGTGATTATAGCAGGGACAACGATGGTGACAGCACCGCAGGGAATCGTTGGATAAATTTTACGCTGCCATTCTGCAAGTATAAACCAACAAACGGTCTTTTCATGGTCGGTCCTGCAAGAGAACCAGATGGATCCGTCGCAGGTGCATCGCGACAATACAGTTCAAGCCATGGTACCGGGAGCAATACAGACAACGAGGAAGAAGAAGAAGAAGTAGAAGAAGAAAAAGAAGAAGAATAACGAGAGGAGGAGGAGGAGGAGCAGGAGGAGGACCCGGTAGATTCAGGTAAGCTTTTAATAATACAATTACGCTGACAAAAATAAAAAAATTACGGGGACAATAATAGTAAAATGAAAAAACAGGGTACGAGTCGGACCCAAAACTTTTTCGCTTTGCACGATTAATTGTGCCGAAACAGCCGACAATCGGGTTGGTTTACGAAATGGGTCGGCGGTTCCCGGGTGCAGTCGAAGGATTCGAGGACTAGAAGCAACTATAAGTTCGTGATTCTTACGTTACACAATTTATATACATAGTATATAGCTAGCGACAAACAAAAATTCAATTAAATAAAATAAAAATTTTAATAAATGGTTTCATTACGCTTGCAGGTGGACAGACTGGCGCTGGAAGGGCTGCCATACGGGGAGGTGATATTTTCCCTCCTGGTGAACGCTTCAGTATCGACAATGGGCAGAGCCGATATTTTCCGCGCTTTAGGATGCAGGGTCGAGAGACAGATTTTTATTTTCGTCAGCCACCGGACGGTACTGATCATCTGACTTGGTTCGAGGACGGTGTACGAGGTGCTCTCACGCGTCTTACAGTATCGTGCGAAGGATATGATTATGTGGGTATGACTCTGAGCGTGCCGTCTTTATAGTGTAGCTCAGAGCTCGCGCGAATTCCGAATAGACGCTGGTATATGTAAAATGACGACATGTATAGTACGGGGCGTCGAAGTCGCCGATGTGGGCACCACGCTTACACACAAGACTAGCAAAAAAATCAATTTTACGCATAAGTACGAGGGTCAATCAATAAATAGTCGGCCTTTTGTCATCTGTTGGTCGAGGAAAGAAATCAATAGCGACGTTTAGTAGTGCCATCCTTCGCATGAATGTTGTCAAAGTTTCAGCTCGCTGCGATGTTTAGTTTGCGTTTGACAGCGTCGACAAACAACTTTTGTGTTTTTACAAAAATGGAAAAAATTGAGTATCGTGCAGTGATTCGATTTTTGTTTTTAAAAAAGAATACGAACAATGAAATCAAAGCGGAGCTAGACGAAGTTTATATGGACCTTGCACCTTCGTTATCAACCATTAAATATTGGACAGCTGAATTTGAACGCGGTCGTACGAGCATTGTTGACGATGATCGTCCAGGTCGTCCAAATGAGGTCGTCATACCAGAAACAATTGAAAAAGTCCACGATATGGTGTTAAATGATCGGAGACTAAAAGTGCGTGAGATTGCTGAGGCGACAGGCATATCATATGGCTCAGTGATTTCAATCCTGAGTGATCAGTTGGGTATGAAAAAGTTATCCGCAAGATGGGTGCCGCGTTTGCTCACTGTCGATCATAAGAGAACGTGTAGCTGATGGCCAAAATTCATGAATTTAAATACGAATTGCTTTCGCATCCACCGTATTCTCCAGATTTGGCCCCCTCCGACTACTTTCTCTTTCCGAACCTGAAAAAATGGCTTGGCGGAAAGAGATTTGGTTCCAGAGATGACCTCATCGCCGTAACAGAGACCTATTTTGAGGACCTTCCAAAATCGTATTAGTCGGAGGGCATAAAAAAATTGGAAAATCGTTGGAATAAGTATATCGAGCTAAAAGGAGATTATGTTAAGAAATAAAAAGATTTTTGTCCAAAAAAACGCGATTTTATTTACTAAGCCGACTATTTATTGATCAACCCTCGTAATAACGATAATTTGTGTCTACAATGATCCTTTAGCACAGCCCGAGCGCATGCCGAACGCGGTCAATTACGTACGGGCGAGCTACACAGACGATGGTGTCAAATTCGGAACGGACTTCGAGAAGTGCAATATACAGCAGCGATAGAGCTCACGCGTAATTGAGAGGTAACGACGCCGTCTAGTGGGTGCAGTGTGCGTGAGATTCAGCTCTTTCAGGAGTAATTGGTTCACGAGGGTATAGCGATTGTTGTTTATGAATTTCTCACCTTCGGAAAACGCGTTCCGGCTCTGTACGATGGGCAAAAATCCGTACTCTCTGCAATATGTAAAATTAATCATACACTCTTTATTCTCTATTACGAGCGTTCTCATCACTACCAGCCAATATTAAATCTCGCTGGTGCGCTAGGTAGTCAGGGATTCTGCACACAGTGTAATTCCAAGTAAAGGGTGATTTTTTAAGAGCTTGAGAACTTTTTTTAAAAAAAAAACGCATAAAATTTGCAAAATCTCATCGGTTCTTTATTTGAAACGTTAGATTGGTCCATGACATTTACTTTTTGAAGATAATTTCATTTAAATGTTGACCGCGGCTGCGTCTTAGGTGGTCCATTCGGAAAGTCCAATTTTGGGCAACTTTTTCGAGCATTTCGGCCGGAATAGCCCGAATTTCTTCGGAAATGTTGTCTTCCAAAACTGGAATAGTTGCTGGCTTATTTCTGTAGACTTTAGACTTGACGTAGCCCTACAAAAAATAGTCTAAAGGCGTCAAATCGCATGATCTTGGTGGCCAACTTACCGGGCCATTTCTTGAGATGAATTGTTCTCCGAAGTTTTCGCTCAAAATGGCCATAGAATCGCGAGCTGTGTGGCATGTAGCGCCATCTTGTTGAAACCACATGTCAACTAAGTTCAGTTCTTCCATTTTTGGCAACAAAAAGTTTGTTAGCATCGAACGATAGCGATCGCCATTCACCGTAACGTTGCGTCCAACAGCATCTTTGAAAAAATACGGTCCAATGATTCCACCAGCGTACAAACCACACCAAACAGTGCATTTTTCGGGATGCATGGGCAGTTCTTGAACGGCTTCTGGTTGCTCTTCACTCCAAATGCGGCAATTTTGCCTATTTACGTAGCCATTCAACCAGAAATGAGCCTCATCGCTGAACAAAATTTGTCGATAAAAAAGCGGATTTTCTGCCAACTTTTCTAGGGCCCATTCGCGGTCAACATTTAAATGAAATTATCTTCAAAAAGTAAATGTCATGGACCAATCTAACGTTTCAAATAAAGAACCGATGAGATTTTGCAAATTTTATGCGTTTTTTTTTAAAAAAAAGTTCTCAAGCTCTTAAAAAATCACCCTTTATAATCGAGTACTCGAGCATCGCTGTAGCTATCAATGTGCTCGATGTAAATCCACTTAATGCAACGGCAAATAGAGACTCTCAGCCTGAGTATTGCACAGACTGTAATCGTTCGTTCTTTGGTGCTTTTTGCCTCGCTCATCACAAGGGTGAGGGCTCCGCGGGTATCCCGTCTCGTAAATACAGACGGTACAGCGTCTGTAAAGCATAGAAAATCTGTAAAGGCTACTCGCGTATGATTAAAACCACACATAAAAACATGCATGTCTGTGGTATATCGTTTTGTACTACATGCAGGCAAACCTGACCGACTACGCATGCGTATTCTATAGCACCTCTTAAGAAACCAGAGAAGCCAAAGGAGAAGCAAAAAGACCAGCCTTCCACGAGATTTTCGTTTTATCATTTTGAGACGCAACACGAACAATGGCACGATGATAAATCGACATGAATTCACTAGCCGAATGTATGTGTTACACAATGCGTATGTATGACATGTCTGGATATCACAGATATGGAGACTGATTGTGCTGATTGTGGTAAGCGTGAATTCGTGTTTATCGATGATCCTGATCGGGATCTCGTGAAATTAGTATTATCGCAAAAATTCAAAAAGACCATCTGTATTGCTCATAATGCGAGAGTTTTCGACGCGCAATTCATTCTACGGTCCTAAATCGAAGTGCAAAAAACACAGTTGCCCTCTCTGATTATGAATGGTATGAAGATTGTCTCGATGAAGATTGGCGATGTCGTTTTTCTCGATAGTCTAAACTATTTACCCATGGCGCTTTACGTAAGGCCTTTGGTTTTGCTGATAAGGTGGCAAAAGGTACATTTTCCTATTTATTCAACACACCGGAATATCGGAATTACTCAGGTCCTCTGCCAACTCTGCATTTTTACTCACCCGATACTATGTTCGCAGCGGATCGCAAGCGATTTTTAAAACGGTATGAGGAAGAATCGAGTTGCGATGATTATAAATTTGATTTTGCTACGCAATTTGTGTAATATTGTCGTACAGATATTACAGTTTTGAGACGAGCGTATCTAGCTTTTGGAGAGTTACTTATACGTTGGGGAAGCGTGTGCCCCTTTACAGAAGCATGCACGATAGCATCAGCATCTATGAGAGTATTTCGAAAGAATTTTCTACAGAAAGATCGCATCGCGGTGTTACCACCTCGGGGGTACCACTGGGGCGATAAGCAGTCGCGCAAGGCCGTCGTATGGCTCGTATGGCTCGAGCATAAGCGCAACTGCGTTATCGCTCATACTGGACGCACGATAGAGTATCGCTCTCCGACCGGCCTACCGGCTGTCGACGGATACTACGCGGAGGCAGGCGTCCATCACGTTCTTCAATTTCACGGCTGCTTTTGGCATGGATGTCCGCGATGTTATCGCGTGAATAGAGATGCTCGGACTAAATTCGGCGATACAATGGATGTGTGATACGAGCGTACCGTTCTTATTTCCGGGCAAATCAGATCGAAAGGATACACTCTGAAAGAAATATGGGTATGCGATTTTGACAGATTACTCGAGAATAACGAGGAAATGTCGTTATACTTTAAAAATCACGCCATGGTCAAGCAGGCGCCTCTCGAACTACACGATGCAGTCTTTGGCGGTCGAACGGAAAATTTTGTAAGCTTGTACGACGTCGCGAATGGGGAGCAGTTACGCTATGTGGATGTGTGCTCGCTGGATCCATGGGTGTGTAAAAATGGAAAATATCCCGTTGTACATCCGAAATTGTACGTATGTGACGAGTTTCGAGAACTCGTAGGACCTGAAAACGATCTGAGTGTCGTCGAGGGTCTCGTGAAGTGTACCCTGGTAGCACCGCGCGTTTTGTATATTCCCGTACTGCCGTTCGCATACATGGGAAACTACTGTTCCCCCTGTGTAGAACGTGCTGTACATATATGGACACGTCCGCGGGCTGCACACACGATGACACGACTGAGCGAGTGTTTGACGGCACATGGGTCGTGGATGAACTGAGAAAAACTGTGTCGCTTGGATATAAGGTGACGCGTATCTATGAAATTCGGCATAACGTTGTTACGTAGTATGACTCGACAACGCGACAAGGCGATTATTTTGCCGAGTACATCGCTACTATCCTAAAAATAAAACAAGAGGCGAGTGGACCGCCAACAGAGTGTAGCGATGACGAGGAGGCGATAGCGCGTTTTATAGCGTTGTATAAGGAGTCTGAGGGTGTATATCTCCAGCGAAGTGCTTTGCACTCAAATCCGGGTTTACGTTCGCTCGCAAAATTGACTCTTAATAAATTCTGTGGAAAGGTTGGTCAACGTGAGAATCTCACAAAAACCGCTATCGTTTACACGGGCGCGGCGCTAATGAGTTTACTAACGAGATTAAGGTGACGGGAATGCTACCGGTTAATCACAAGTTCATGTATTATTAGTATGTATTTAACCTATGTGAGCAACCGCGATGCCATCCAACCATCCCCGACATCAAACGCCATGATTGCAGCATACACGACGGCACAGGCACGCCTAAAACTATACAGTTATCTTGAGGGGCTCGGGCGACGAATATTGTACTGCGATACGGACTCCTGTATTTACGTGAGTCGCCCCGGTGGCAACGAATATGAGCTGCCAATTGGTCAATTTCTGGGAGATCTCCTGGATGAATTGAGCGAATACGGGCCTGGTAGTTATATAAGTTGGTTCGTTTCGGGAAGACCAAAATTTTACGCATACCTTGTTCGTAAGCCCGACGGTACTATTATTGAAAAATGTAAAATAAAGGGTATCACGCACAACTTTGCGAAAAGTAGTTACGTAAATTATAACGCATTACGATCTTTCGTGACAGGAGCAAGGAGCGTACCTATTATTTCTTAATTCAACGCTATTCGACGCAAGGAATTTCATCATGCAGTAACGCGTAAAGAAACGAAATCATGCGAACCTGTTAACAGGAAGCGAAAGCGGCACGGAATGTACTCTACTGTACAGTACGGCTATTGTGAAATACGCTAATTAGTATAACGCAAAAAAGTATATAGTTTTACGGTTGAATTCGCGATATTTTAAAATAGTCTTTTTGTCTGATTTCATGTATCGTATGTATTGTAAACAATACATTTTTAAAAAATTGATTTATTATGTATAAAACCGTTGTCTGCTCGTTCTTTTTGTGCTACTATTAGTTGCAGTAGCTGCTATCTCTCTACCGTTCCCTTTTGTTTTGACTTTTTCATCGTTGATTCCTTTTATCCCGTCCTTCTTATCGAGTGTTTCCTTTTGTTCTGACTTTCTCGTGCTACCTCCGTGGATATAATATTGCTGTTTAGAATTATATGATTCGTAAAAATTGCACATAGAGATGTATGCATAGTGAAATAAAAATATTGCTCTATTTGTGCGAAATATAAAAAGTATCGTTATTAAATTTACATATGACGACGTTTTAATGAACCAAGTTAAATCTCGACTCAATGACAGACTTATTACCGATAGCATACCAAAAAAATGTTTCTCTAAAACAATATCCTTGCTTCGCAATTTGCATCGCAGCGCTGTTGGTAAAAAAATGACATGGGATCGTAACGGCGTTGTTTCCATAGACGGCAGAAGAATTTAAAATTCCAATATCGTTGATCTTGTTAACGATGCTATGCGAGCTAGAAAACGTGAGAAACCCATCGGTCGATCTCACTTTACCAAACTCCTGCGAGCGATACAGATGCCACGCGAATTTGTCGGCAATCCTGAGTTACTACACGAGCCTACATCATCCTCGACACCGCAGCAGCGTCTCATTTTATCACGCGATAGTGATAGTAGCAGCAACAACAGCAGCAACAGTAGCAACAACAATAAGGCCGAAACCGCACACTCAAACAGAGACTTAATGCTCACGGCAGAAAACGACATCATCGATGGGGAGGAAGGGGACGAAGAAGCGGACGACCAATTGAAAAACATCGCACAAGTAGAGAGACAACGACACCCCAGTGAATATCGATCCCTCACACAGTGAGAAAAGAAAAAGAAAAAGAATACATTTAACTCGTCAACGTTAAAATTATGAAAATTCTTTAAAAAATATATTATGACACCGCTCATCCTGCCTCCTATTCTCGAGCAAAAAATTTGGCCCAGGTGGATCGGAGAGTAGCGCGAAAAAATGTTTTACGATGGCTCGAGACACAGGATTCATATAAATAACATGCATCGTCTCGTGCGACGACTATTTTCCCGTCGTACGTACAACGTGAGTAATTTAGTGGATGTATGGGATGCTGATTTAGCTGATCTTCGCTCGTTAGCTACGTACAACGATGGTTACGCATATCTGCTTGTTGTTATCGATGTGTTGTGTAAATACGCATGGGTCGAGGCTTTGCGAGACAAAACGAGCGCAAACGTGGCCCGCGGTCTCACACGCATATTCGCACGCACTAACAATCGTCGCCCGCAGCAATTGCAAACTGATCAAGCTAAAGAATTTATCGGCACTCCATTTCAGCAAATTCTCACGAATAAGAATATCGATTTTCGAGCTGTTCGTAACCCTGATATAGAAGCCTCGATTGCCGAACGCTTTAATCGAACAATAAAAGAGCGAATGTGGCGCTACTTTACATATACGCGATATAAGCGTTACATCGATGTTTTACAAAATTTTTTATATGCTTATAATCACACTAGACACAGCGGAACGCGTATTCCCCCGAGCGAAGTAACCCTCGAAAACGCCTCTATAGCCCGAGATAATTTTGCACGGCGTTACGAGCGTAATGCGAAAAAAATTAAAAAGCCTAAATGCAGCGTCGGTGACTTGGTACGTATCAGTACAGCTAAAGCAGCTTTCGTGAAAGGATATGAGCGTGGTTGGAGTAACGAATTATTCAAAATTCAACGAATATCAGTGAATTGAGAACCATTCGTGTATATTTTACACGATCTGAATAACGAGACTATCGACGGTATTTTCTACGAGGCAGAATTATCGCGAGTACGAATACCCCCGACATCTGAGAAGACGAAAGAGAAGAAAAAGAGGACAAAGAGGAAGAACGCACGGAATCACCGTGCCTGATAAATATGAGCTCCAAGGATAGCTCTTTTTTGTCGTACTACCGAGCAACAGTAGTATGCAGTATTTGCCGAATAATACGACGACAAAATTTATTACAAAACTACCGTGTCAGACACGTTTGCACGGAGAATGGTCTGTTTCTCTTGTGGAAATTGCTTATCCGATGACTCTTTTACATGTTCCTACTGTAGGAAATCTTGTAACTTTTGAGGATGGTGATTATGATTTATCGGGTTCAAATCTTTTAACACGGAGACGATCTGATAGAGACCAGGTTCCACCTGGTGTATATCGCTCTATAGACGCTCTTTTGGAGAGTATAAATAAGCTACCTCACGTGGCCGGTCATTTGCGCTTTAAATCGCTTCCGAGCGGGCAGATCGAAGTGGCCCGCGTATGGGACGATGCACGATACCATGACTTTCGCGTATCACCCGCTATCGCGAGGCTCTTAGGATTCTCGGAAGAGGCTTGTAGGTCTGTACTGATAGAGCCGCATTGCGAATACACAGGGTCGAGGCCAGCATCTCTCACCGGTGCTATACCAGGTAGCATGTTTCTATACACAGATATCTGATATAGCTATATTACAGGCGATGTACAAACACCCCTCTTACGAGTTGTCCCCATTGATACTGATGACTGTCAGTATGGTTCGATCAAAATTAAATCGTTTTCAACGCCACGATATATACCTGTCTTGCGCAATAATTTACACACTATCGAGATCGATATAAGAGACGAATTTGGGGATCCTATACCATTCGAGCAGGGAACGTTGACTGTGACACTACATTTTAAAAGGTCCCACGATTGATTACATCGCTATGGATGATATTGACAGTGTGCAGCACGGATGGGGCCGTCGCGGGTAAGGCGGTATTAGCCATGTTTATATCGGAACACCTAATCAACAAGGACACGGTATCGGCAGCTTTCTCGGGGGCCTGTTTTGTCGAGTGTTACCACTTTTAAAGAAGGGCGCTAAAGCAGCTGGTAAAGAGGCATCGCGCGCTGGTGTAAACATAGCCGGTGATATCCTCGATAGAAATATAGCTGTGAAAGATGCTATTCGCGAGAGAGCGAGAGAATCAGGCAGTAATCTCAAACGCAAAGCCTCTGAAAAAATTGACACTCTCATGCGGGGTCTGGTTATAAAAAGCGCAAAATTTCGCGAACTCCTCATTCATCGGACGAACGTAAACCACGACGTATCTCCCATAAAAATAAAAGTGTAATAAAGAAAAAAGTAATAAAGAAGAAGAAAAAGAATAATAAGAATAAGAAGAAGAAGAAGAAGACTCGTCAATGAACAGTTGCAGATATTTTTGGATAGCTGAAACAAGATGGCTTTTCTACATGCGCACTCGTGCGAATGTCTTAAATCGGAACTTGAATTATTTTCACTCCCACCGACGCAAACTACTATCGAAGGCTCCAATTGGGTGTATTACAAACCAATATCTTCGCTAACAGATAATTCACCGATTGAATTTGTTATTCCTGGACAGGGTTACGAGTATATCGATCTCGCGCATACTATGCTTAGTCTGAGAGTGAAAATAACATCTCCTACTGCGGAAAATGCCGCGGGTACAGCATCGAAAGTAAGTGCCAGCCCTGTAAACAATCTCTTGCATTCTATGTTTAATCAGGTGGATGTATACCTAAATCAAAAATTAGTGTCACCTCCAAATAATGCCTACGCTTATCGAACGTACATAGAAACACTTTTGAATTACGGTCCAGCAGCAAAAAATTCGCATCTCACGAGTGTGTTCTAGTACGACGATACCCCTGGAAAAACGCATGATATAACATCGGAAAATACGGGTCTTGTGAAGAGAAAACAATTTTTAAATGTCGAAAAAACTGTAGACTTGCTCGGTCATCTGCATTGCGATATATTCAATCAGAAGCGGTTCCTATTAAACGGCGTCGAGATGCGACTACGGTTGGTGCGGTCTAGAGATACATTTTGTCTTGTGGGGGATACAAAGAATGGTCAATGCGGCTTAAAGATTCTCGAGGCATCGCTTCTCGTTCGTAGAACAAAAATAGCTCCTGGTGTGCTGCTCTCGCATGCTAGAAGTCTGGCAAAATCTACGGCTAACTATCCTCTTACGAGAGTCGAGGTAAAAGCCGTTTCAATAAATTCTGGTGTTCATGGAGACACTATCACACACAAAATTACAAGATAAATTATCTCTCTTTGTATGTAGATGGTGCTCAAATACCTTCGAAACCGTTACAACCTGATTTCACGAAAAATCATCTATATGTGGATGCTTTTCAAACGTTGTTTTCGGGAACTGGAATACATTTCTTGAACGACGGTAAGTCGATAGATCGCGATAATTATCGCGATGGATACTGTCTGTTTGCTTTTGATATGACACCCGATCTTTCGGCGAACAGCAATACACATTGGAATTTAATAAAGCACGGTAATGTGAGAATAGAGGTACGATTTGAGGATGCGCTTGCTTCAACGGTAAATTGTGGAGTCTACGCGGAATATGATAATGTCCTTGAAATTGATGCCTCTCGGCAAGTAATGGTGGATTTTACCGGATAAGCGAAAAATGTGCTGATGTCGGCATAAAATTATTTCGTGTTAAGAGACGTAGAAGCGTGTCTGTGAGTAACTAATCAGTCGAACTCGAGCATCTGTACGGATTAGACGTGAAAATGGATATCGTCGTGGATATACAGGGAATGCGTGGTAAAGACTCGGAATTTATTCTGAAAGAAATTGCCGTGGTAGCAGTGGATAGACCGTACTCTGCTCATTGGATCGTCGCACCGCCGTGTCACTTTGCCGAATTACCACAGCATTCGAGAAGCCAGAATAATTTTCTCTCAAAATATTTTCACGGTCTGGAATGTTACAAGGGCAATGTGAGCTGTAAACAGGCATACGCTACCTTGCGTGAAATTTCGCGAAAATCAAGACGTATCTATACTCGCGGTCACGAGGAAACTATACTTCTTTGCGATATCACGAGTCGTGAAATTTCCAATCTGGAGGATGAGGAGGGCGCCCCATCGTACACATTTATGCCAAAATCTTTGCGAAAATGCTTCAGACACGCTATGATAAACGATACAGCGACTTCGCATTGTGCAATGCGCCAGGCTTTCCAAATCAAAAATTGGCTTCGCGAGCACCCGTTTAAAGGAGAATCATACATGGATGTTTGGTCAGCAGACGAAGAGGAAGAGAATAAGAAAGAGGAGAAATCTTCATCATGTAGTCGTGACACGATTGACGATGCTGTGAAATAAATTTTGCATATATATACGTCTTTCAAAGCGTATCGGTCATCATTTAATCATTGAGTATGTGTTCAGCATGAACACTAGACAAATCTACGAGAGTCTGCAGTATCTACCACTTTCAACCGTTGGCGTATACCCGGCTGACAGAATTCCTCGTGTATGGTCGTTACCTGCCGGACTCGTAGTTAACACGGATAACCACGACGGACCTGGAGAGCATTGGATCGCCATGTACGTTAACCATCATGGAAAAGGAATGTACTTTGATAGCTACGGGCTACCACTGGTTATACCGCAACATCTCGCACGACTACGAGGAAACTGCAAGTTCTATCGGTACGGCCTCAAGCAGCTACAGAGTAATACGTCGGATGTGCGTGGACAATTTTGCATCGTATTCCTACATCTTATGTCGTGCGGCTTCACCATGTCACGATTTAATAATCTCTTTAGCGATAATGTAATAAAAAACGACAGATTAGTGCGTTAATATTACAATGCTTTTGCCTCTCGACGATCAGACAGTGATAAAAATAAATTCAACGGCGAAGGAGTCTCCGAGCGAAGATTACCGTGTTTGCAGGGATGATGCATACGGCGATAAATATGTGTAAAGTGATTTAAATAAAATATTGATCAATTAAAAACAAATACATCGTCTTACTGTGCCTCTTATTTTATAATTATATATAAATTATAATCGAGGTCTCTCGCGGTACGGTATCATATTCTGCGCCTTTTACTGCAGAGCAAGCGCTTCGCGAGGAGCACAGCGCAAAGCGGTACGCACGTGCAAAACCGCTGTCGCTGCATTCAGAGCGCTGGACACCTTAGTTATGATTCAGAGGGCGGTTTGCTATCTTCAAACCCCGTGATACCAACCAGCAGCATCCTGAGCATTCAGTCTGTCTTCAACTTCGTGATCGCGCAGTCAAAAACGTATTTTTAGCAATGTATCCTCGTCACGACGCTAGCGGGTTTTCGGAGTCCTCAGTGCCGAAATAGACATCGGGTACGATGGCGGCGACGTGGACGAGGGCTTCGAGTACCCCGAGCTTCCTGAAGCAGACGATACTCGGTTATGAAAGTGTCGACGCGCGCGCGAGCGTGTGTGTGTGTGTTTGTGTGAGTGAGATAGTGAGAGACAGGAGTTTAAAATCGCCGTCGAAGGAAGGTGGACGTCAACAACAACAGAGGTAAGTACTTGATTTTTTTCCCTTTTTCAAGTATTCGTACACCTTTGCTCCATCCTGCTCTTATCTCTAGTCTTTCTTGTTCACCAGAGTATCCACACCACCTTACTTTACTATTTCCACGTTACCGACACTGGTTAAGCAGAGTGGGTAGCGCGACGGTAGAAAAGTAGGGTGGTGGGGGTAGCCGCGTGGTGGGGGAAGGAGTGGGGATAGGAGTGGGATGGAGCAAAGGTGTACACATACTACTTGTCTTCAAGAGGAGTGTTTTGGTTTTTGTTTCATTAAAATCGGTTAACGCCTTCCGGGTGAAACTGCATAATCACACCTCGACATGCTAATTTTGAAGGGCGATTTCACCCCTTAGAAATGTTTTTCCGCCGATAAAAAAAAATACGTGTCTTTTAGTTTTCGATGCTCTACAACATACGTGAGTTTCATCAAAATCGGAGGGGGACACCAAACTATCTTTCCTTGTTAGACGCGATTCTCGACATCGAGCCGTTGAACAAAGGAACGTCGAAGGGGCTGTCGAAAATAATCAACGAGGTTCGCCAACACCTTAGCATGCTAAAATCCTCAGACGTGAAGCCCGACATGCGGGTTATCGTAAGAATTCTTAGAGGGCTCTTCCGAGGGACATAAGAGAGAGATGGGAAGATTCTCTTTACCTGGATTCACTGCCGAGCTTCGATCAATTCTGCAAATTCATTAGTGAAACGTCCCACCGGCTCTCGGCCGAGCGAAAGAGACTCACCGACAGCAAAAACGCGAAAGGGCGACAACGGCGCGCGAACGTTCATGACGACTCCACCCGCGAACTGTGTGCAGTGCGACGGCAAGCACATAATCTACAAGTGTCCGACGTTCGAGAAAATGTCGACACAATATCGTTGGGACTTCGTCAAGGCCAAGCGTCTGCGTCGTAACTGCTTGCGCCCTCACGCCGGGGAATGTCCCACCGCCAGACGGTGCAAACAATGCCGAAATTATCATCACACCTTCCTTCACTCAGAGATATTCAAATCGTCGGTATCACGCGTCACGCCGAAGGGTTCGGACAACAAATTGACGGAAGCCAAGGCGTCGTCAGCATGACTAGGCTTAGACGTGTTCAACTCGGTCTTGCGCGCGTTCAACTCACAATTGATGATGATTGCCATTATAAACGTTCGCGACGTCGACAACAAATTATTCGAGGCCCGAGTCTTGTTCGACACTTGTCCGATCGCCCATTTTATTACAGAGGATTTTGCGCAAAATTTGGGACTTCCTGCATGCTCGTACGCAACGCCGGTTAACGCGATCAACGGAACACAGACGCAAACGAAAAGTTGTGCCAAGATACAATTTCAATCCAGAAGCAACAGATTTACAAAATCTGTGAATTGTCTAATCATCGATGAAATCGCGAGTTCAATGCCGGACACGGTATTTCCACGCGAGTTGGTTAAGATCCCGATAAATTTACGATTGGCGGACCCGCAATTCCACTTACCTCGACCAGTGGACATACTAATCGGGTCCGGTGCCACATTGTCCATGTTGTCCGTCGGACAAATAACGTTGTCAAAAAACGGAGTTGACATGATTCTACAGAAAACGCGCCTTGGTTGGGTAATCGCCGGAGGGGTGAAGAGAGAACGCGAGGATCATGGAATCTCCTGCAACCTGACCAACCTGTCGAAATTGATCAACAAGTTTCGGGAGATTGAAGAGGTTAACGATAAGGCATCCTTCTCGTCCGCGGACTCGTTGTGCGAAGAGTATTAGGCCGAAAACACGACGCGTGACAGCACGGGGCGGTATATTGTGCGTTTACCGTTTCGACACGCAAACAGAAGAGATTGAACTCGGACCCGGTCGTCAAGAAAGAGTACGCTAAGGTCATGAAGGAATACGCGGATCTTGGACACATGTCTGTATGTCACGACGATTCGACCAACGGATACTATATGCCACATCACGCAGTGATAAAGGCCTCCAGCAACACGACCAAAGTCCGCGTGGTGTTCAACGCCTCCGCGAAAGCTCGCAAGGGTTTTTCGTTAAACGACGCATTGATGATCGATCCGGTCATACAAAATAAATTATTCCTGCATTCGTTACGTTTCCGAATCCATACGTACGTTGCTACGGCCGATATGGAGAAAATAAGCCAGCAGGTGCTCATGCATTCCAGGGACCGGAGGTGTCAGCGAATTTTTTGGTATTGCGGCAGTGAGATTACGACGTACTGTTACGTCAAAATCGCGGCATATTTTACGAAACCCACTGTAAGAAATTTTCTTTTGATGATTGATTAAACGGATTTTTTCATGGTGATTTTAATGTATAGATTTTGATAATTCTGGGGCTCGAGAGGTTAATATAATCTTGGACTCAACATCGAACAATAATATCCCACACTGATTTTGTTGATTATTTGGTAATAATTTCTTCTTATTTTTACTCTGTGTCAATTACCAATGTATTCATTATTTATTTTATATTAGTAGGAATTCTTGAATCTTTTCTCAGTACTCGATAATAATAAGAGTTACCATCAATTTCGTTATTGACCACGCATTAGACACTAAGGATATGAATTTCATAAATAATTGTCATAATTTATTTCGGTCATAATAGTAATCGTTTATTTTCTTTATAGGAAAATGCTCAATGACTAGAATTGAGAATGGGAAAATCGAAACATAATTCAATTTAATGCATAATAGCGAACATGCTATTAGTTCACGTATCCTTTTCAGACCATAATATACAATTGGTCAATCTGTTAAGTGTAGCTCACTTGCAGACAATCATTGATAACGTTCGATTATAATTTATAATTGTTTCCATATAATATTCACAAATGTTCGATAAAGACCTTCACATGGAGGTTTTATACAGGGGACATAAGAAGATGTGATAATATCAAGTCTGGAGGAATCGATATTATTACAAATTCGACAAATTTAATAGCAGTCGACATACATTTCATTCAATAGATACGAGATATTCAAATACATGTACATTGGAAGATGCGACAATATCCATTCTGGAAGAATCGATATTATGGCAACTTCGACAAATTTAATCGAATTCGATGCGAATTTCAAACAATAGATCTCATAGATGATCTGACACAATAATAGTTTTGACTCGTCAATCGTGATACATGATTTTAATTGTTATTCCTTTGCGGAGACAAATAGCGGTAATAAGTTTCTTCGAGTCTTCTCATCTCGACATCATAATTCCATTTCGGAAGGTATAACAATAGACGGATTATAAATAGTTCAGGGCGAGCGAACAGACGTCGTTTTCTGAATATATACGCTCCAACTCAATACAAAAACTGTTAGCCGTCGGCATTCCATCATTGGAATATACGAAAACGAAAGGATTATCGTCGCGAACGGTACTACAACCGTTTGGATCGCGCATACATTGACATATTCGTATTACACATTGATATTTTCAAGAACTTTTATAAGACGCACAACCTTTGACCTGAAATGCCGGTTGATGACCTTGGCACTCATGTGACCGATTTATTCACGCTTTAATGCCCAAGAATTTACAAATCTTACTTGAGATGATTTTTAATCGGCAGTTATGGATAACCATTAGCCGTAAAGATTGATATATATATTATGTACATATATATTTAGATATATATATATATATATATAGACATAAAAAAGGATCAAACGTGTCAAACGCGAGACAGAATTTCTGCAAATGGTGTTCGTAATATTAAGAGTTATAATTAACGTTGCGACTTAGCTTCGATTTCGTTGCTGCACGTTGACGATTCTTCGAAGTTCAGGAGGCCAGGGGGTGGTGAGTCTATGCGAGGCTCGCATCGATAGTTGATATGCCGCGCGTCATGACTGGACGTTATAACCGTTTTCCTTCTTATTCCCAGAATTGCCTTCCTTCTGGACAATGAGTAGGTCCGATGAGTTATCCCGTGAGATGAGATTGCACCCGAATAGTTGTGCAATTTGATTTAGTCTAGCTTTCGTCTATACGGCTTCGAATAGTTTTGTAATAACCGAAGTCGTTTCGATATCTTCTTCAAGACGAATTATTTACACAGCCGATTACATTAAGACATCCAAATTATACAAGTTAATAGATATATAACCGTTGAAATGATATTTAGATTCTTTGAAATACCGGTAAATTCACACAGCCGATTACATTAAAACACGTCGAAATATACAAGTACATATATACATATATCACCTTTGAAATGAGATTTATAATCTTTGAAATACCGGTAATTTCACTGTACACGTGAAGAGGATGAGCGTGCTGCTCGGTTGCTACGCAGCGACTTACTACTTTATACAATAAATTGGAGCAAGAGGACTGCTCGGCTGCTTCGCAGCGACTAACTTTCTCTCAATCACGCAAAATCGATTACTCTTATTATAATATATTTTGATACGCTTGAGCGCCAAGGAGTAGGAGATCACCTAGGTGGATCCACGGTACGCAGAGGATTAACTTATTTCTAAAGCGAATAACATCGACCCGGTAGCCTACAGGGCCGATTCGTTACACCACGAATTTAACATAGATGCACGTTTCGGTGTATATTTTCCGTGCTCTGGTCAAAGAGAATAAATCCTCCCTTTACCACACCCGACGAGAAAATACCGAAGACACAAGCCCGTTCTTGAGTCTTACCTCGCGGAAAATTACTCGGGATAGAACTAGAGTGCGTTTTGTTCTTTGCTGGGAATAATCACTTCACGAATAATGGGATGGGGCTTGAATGACAATTTCACGCGGAGCAAGATTTCACTTTAATTGGTAAAAGAAAATTATACTTACGGTTGTTTGTTGCTGTGGTTCTTGCTGTTGAACGTTGGTTGGACGTAGACTGGTGTAGTCGGAAAAGCTCAAGATCGCACGTATGCGTTGATGCGTATTGACAATTATTTATTAAAATAAAACGACATGAGTAGTCGAATGTTGCACGTTCAATATTCCCGATTTCGCACGCGTTAATAATTATAAGTACTGTCGATTTCTGAATTCTGGATTCTTTGTCCAGTACTCTTTACTCGTACTCTGTATTACTTGAAACTATACTTTGTGAAACTGAGCCGCGGTGAAAAACTATTGAACTGTACTACTTGAACCTATACTTAGTAAATCTGAGCCGCGGTGCAAAACTATTGAACTATACTACTTGGTCCCCATGAAACTGTCCTTCTTTACTCCCCGTGAAACTGTTCTCTTTACTCCCCGTGAAACTGTGTCTACGGCCGATTTATCGCGGCCTTTCATAGGACTCCTGAGCGTCGAAAAATCTTATCGTCAAGCGCGTTAAAAAAAGGGAAAGGATAAAACCCTATCCTAATTATAAGAATTTCCCCGTAGTCTATCTCAACCATACACGTATTCATTCCCCTTACCCCGCAGAGTAGCTTACCGACATGCAGAGCCATAGATCTATGCAAGTGCATCGGTATGGCGCGCTCTGATTTGTCGCGCGATGTGATACACAGAGGACCACGCGATTAGGTGAGGGAACGCGCTCGAAACGTTTTTCCCCTGAAAATGAGGCGATTTTTACCACCCCGCTTCTTAGCCTAGTTTCGATAGTTTCTTAGGCTAGGTAATATCCTTATGCTCGCTTCTATGTAGATGTGTCTATGGTAATGGCTCAGAATTTCAGCGTTTGTACGGAACTTAATAAAATCCTTCGCATCAAACCACTAGTAATAATTTTGTCACAAATTCTGTAACTAACTCGTCGTATGCAAGCTGATTTTTGCCTTAAAGGGTTATACGCAGTTATGATTTTCAAAAAATCAATTTTTTTATTATTGCATTTTTGTAATGTACATATATTCAAAAGTATACACACAAAATTTCAAGTCGATCCGAGCAATACTTTCGGAGTTATACTTCTATATGTAGAGACGCCTCGGCGCGTTTGAAACTAGGTGGGACAGAGGCTCAAGGGGCAGCCGTTTACCTGGACCGTTGCTCCTTTTATATACCTGTGTATTGTATTCTTATATGTACATTGTGTGAGAGTGTAGTAGTGTTTTCCTTGTACCTGAGAGCAAAATTCAACGGTTTCTAGACGGTTATTCAGTATATACAGCCGAGGCAAACAGTGAAGAAGTGCGTACGTTTCCGTATTTTCTGCAATAATTTGTTCGGATTTCGAAGATAATTGTGAATTATATTATAATAATTTAATATGAAAGTAAGTAGAGAACGGCGTTCTGTTACAAACGCGCACAAATCAAGAAATCGAAAACGGAAAAACGTTTTTAATCCGAGTAAAGCTGAGACGGACGAAAGCCATGGTGTTCTTGGCAGCGAGCAGCAGCAGCAGACAAACTGACCGAATTTGAGCACGATTACCAGCCATTACCCACGGATGTTGCTGAAGCTGTGCGTCCAATTTACGATGACCTCAGCAGCGAGACATTATTGGAACGATGTGTAGGCGGCTTTACACAAAATAATAACGAGAGTTACAACCAAATCATCTGGAAAATTACGCCGAAAATCATTCCGAGTGGCTCAAAAATTGTTGAAATGGCCGCAAACATCGCCGCCGGTATGTTTAATGAAGGTTCAATTTCACTTTTGTACCATATGAATGCAATGGGACTGTCTTTGGGGCCCAATGCGCATGCATATGTACAAAAGGAGGACGAAGAGCGCGTTACGCTATCCGAGCGCAGAGCGCACGAAGCGACACGAGAGGGAAGGATGGCTCGAAGACAGCACCAAATTGAATTGGTGGAAGCTGCTGAAGGAATGGAGGGTTTATTATATGGCCCTGGAAAAGACGACACCATGTAAGTTGAAAAAATAATTTATTTTCTATGTGTGAATCGGTTTTGAAACTTTAAACGCGTTTTTCTCAAAACAGCATTTTTCAAGTCGGTGATCACGATATCTCAAAAACGGCTTATTCGACCGGTCTAAAATTTTAACACAATCTTCTCAGATACATTTTCTAGTAATTAATCGTTCCTTTTGTCAATCCGATACTTATTTTCCATCTTATAAACAATTTAAGGCCAAATTTTACATAAAAAATCGAAAACATTTTTTTGAGAAGCCGCCATTTTGTGAAAATTCAATATTTTGATTAGCCGAACGATTTATTACTAGATAATCTAATATATTAACGAAATTTGTTTGGTTTTTTGATTTCAGATAATCCAATCTTGATAAATCGTCTTTTTTTAGAGGAGGTTCCGGAAATCGCCTGCAGCGCCCTCTATAATCAACATTTTTATAAATAAAAAATTTGTTTACGTTCTTGAAAGATGCTTTTATAACCACAAAAATTTTCAAATTAATAAATTCAAAAGTCTCTTCAGGATAAATTCTTGAAAAACCGTCTTTTTTTTCCTCATAACTGCGTATAAGCCCTTAAACTCTTATTAGTATAAATATTTTTGTTGAATTATGGCTTATTCTAATCATTATTGGTTATTTGTTTAATTAGTAATTACTCTACTTATAGTTAAATCCTTTTTCTTAAATAACTTGTTAGTTAGACAATTTTTCTCGTGTTATCGAAACGAGAGAGAGAGAGAGAGAGAGAGAGAGAGAGAGAGAGAGAGGAGCTCGTCCGACTCGGTTACTCGTACATTTCGTCCGTACGCAAGTCAGCTACCAGGTCTATAAATATGAAACCGGAACTTGCCCATAGAAGGCCCCATCTGTCAATGTAGTTACCGTCAAACCGCGTCATTGGCGCCATTGACTTGTTGAAATCTCTGACAAATATTTTTAACTCACAACAATACATGTTTCATACAACAGCATAGTTTGTAATAGCGTTGAACATGTCGAATTTTGTGCCTGGAAACTACGATTTGCGGACAGCATTGATTTTCTGTTACCAATTAAAGAAAACTGCTGCAGAATCGCATCGAATGCTTGTCGAAGCGTACGGTGAGCATGGTCTTGGTAAAACACAGTGCATTGAGTGGTTTAAAAAATTAAAAAATGGCGATTCTGACGTGAGAAACGAAGAACGTGGAAGACCACCGAAAAAGTTTGAAGACAGCGAATTGCAAGCATTGTTAGATGAGGATGACGCTCAAATTCAACAACAACTCCCGGATCAATTAAATGTGACACAAGAAGCCGTCTCCATACGTTTGAAAGCCGTGGGAAAGATTCAGAAGATGGGAAAATGGGTTCCACATGAACTGAATGAAAGACAGCAGGAAAACCGAAAAACCACTTGCGAAATGCTGTTCGCCAGGTACAAAAGAAAGTCATTTCTCCATCGAATTGTGACTGGCGACGAAAAATGGATATATTTTGAGAATCCTAAGCGTAAAAGATCATGGGTAACTCCAGGCGAATCATCGACATCGACTGCAAGGCCAAATCGCTATGGACGGAAGACAATGCTGTGTGTTTGGTGGGATCAGAAGGGTGTGATCTATTATGAGCTGCTACAACAAATGATCGATTTGAATCAAGCTTTGCGTGAAAAACGATCAGAATATCAAAAAATGCAACACAAAGTGATTTTGCTTCTTGATAATGCACCATCACGCACAGCAAAACTGGTCAAAGAAACGATTGAGGCGTTTAGTTGGGAAATACTTTTGCATGCGGCTTTCTCACCAGACTTGGATCCGGCCGATTACTACTTATTTGCATCGATGGGATACGCACTTGCTGAGCAGCGCTTTACTTCTTACGAAAATGTACGAAAATGGCTCGGTGACTGGTTTGCCTCAAAAGAGCAACAGTTTTTTTGGCGTGGCATCCACAAATTGTCAGACAGGTGGGAAAAATGTATAGCTAGCGATGGGCAATACTTCGAATAAAATATTTGTTATCATTTTCATACAATAAACGTGTATTTTCTATACAAAAATTCTGGTTTTATATTTATAGACCTGGTAGATCGCTGTTTAGCCCTCGCGCCAAGGCGTTTATCGTTGCGTGGAGCGTCGACCATCCTCGCTTTCCTGCATGCGATGTTTCATTGTGTTATGCCGGTACCGCGTGATTGGATTATTCGGTATTCGGTATAATATTAAACGTTATTATTTTTTGGCATCATTTGCCGATAAGGAGATGAATCTCGAGTAAAAGATGAAAACGCGAATTTATATAAAAGGAAGTATTTATTATAGACAACGGTAACTTTCCGTTGTCTATTTAATTGTCAAAGTAAGAAGTACAATAATACGTTGTTTCGAGTATTTCACGAGGAACCAACCGTTCTCTGTTGAGTCTAAATTAATACTGATTTTAGTAAAGCAGTTAGCAACTGCGTTTGCTAAAATCCCTTAGTTGGCAGTTTTAGCTTTAGACAATCGTAGGTCGCCTAGCGAGTCGCCTCATGCTGCGTCGGCGTCTACCTCGCATCCTGTCTTGTATGACAGCTATCTTTTAAAGTTTCATCTCTAACTGTGTCAGCTAAGGAATATTCCTGAGAATACGTGAAGAGGAATATTCCGCGACACAACAATTGCAACTCAATTTAGTCTCATCTCTTTCTCGTTTTGTCTATTTTTCGCTATTTTACTGTAAATTAATCCTAATATTTCCTTTATCCTTTCTACGAGCACAACATATTCTATATATATATGATGGTATTTTTACTGTAAATTCCAATATTTTACGAGAGACTTATTAATATAGTCTCAAGAGGAAAAGGGAATTAATCTTGATATACTGATCTTTCTTCTATTACCCGATTACAACTGGTAAGCTCATTAACTCAATGTGGATTGTACTTGTTTTCGAGTGACAGCCCTGGGTAGTTTCCATATGGACGCATAATTGTTCTCTTTGCTGCTGATATTTTACCTAAAGTATACGTGTGAACACTTTAATGGTCATAAATATTTCGTTTAAATCAATAGTTCTTCCACTTTTGTTAATTGTTTCCCTCAAATAATAATTGTTCATGATTTCATCCTCTTTGTAAAGAGAGACAGAAAGAGAGAAGATTTCAGGCAAGAGCGAGAAGAAAGGGTGTGGTCGCCTGGTCACGTGATAGCGTTCCCTCCAACCGCTCCCCTATGACCAACAACGCCCCGGCGGCGACTAACCGAACTCCTGGTCTAGGATTGAGGGTAAGGCTGCGAATCATAGGTCCATAAATGGCAGTGGATAACCGGGACCACGCATTAGATCCCATGCTCTGAAAGTTTGCCGTTTGACCAGTAGCGCTGGAAAATTCCATCTTTACAAGATTTATTTTCCCGGGAGACGGTCGGTACAGCCGCATCTCCACCCTGCTCCGATCTCTCTCGTTAAAATCATTCTCCTCTTCTCTTAAGAAATTCGAAAATAAAAGAAAAATGTGAAAAGTTTCTTTTACTATAGCGAAACTAAAACAGAAGAACTTTAACGTAATTGAAATAAAAAAATATAAATGCGACATTACGTCAGGATGTAACACCTCCCCCCTTAAAACGATTATTAGGAGAAGCCTTATAATCGAATCCGAGGGTGAAGCTAACAATTTTCCAATTATGCTTGTCGTACTATTCTTTTTCTTTTAACGACTTGTCTCTTGCAAGGTCTTGGAATCTACAGGGTGATTCAAAAAAAGTGACCGACCCGCAGTATGCCGATAGCTGAGGTCATTTTAAGCACAATTACTTAGCGGTTTTCCGAAAATCTCAAAAGTTTATTAATGAGATGCAATTAAAGTCAAATAATAAATGACCAATCAGGAGCACATACGCTTCCCGCGCCGGAAGTCTGCAAATGTTCGATGGAAACCGAGACCTCGGTCTGCGGCAACGTCGGACGGGATAGTATAGTAGAATGACGCATGTCATTTGTTCATTCGCATGGGTTTTTTTATGCGCGATCGAAGAAAATAATTGAAAGGTGATGTGCTCGTGATGGGTTCCGAAGTGAAAAAATGAGAATAAAATGTTAATAATACTTTAACCAGATGTAATTATTTATTATGTCTTAACCTTTAAACGTTCCAAATAGTGTTTGTAATTGTGTTTTGTTCTCTGTAAATAAATAATTGTACATTGAAATGTGTGGCACTCTATAACTGTTATCTCTATGATAATAATTAAAATGCAATGAATCTCCTAGGCAATGGTTCATTTAATACAGTATTTAATTATGATAAAAATTATGATGTGTTCATGACACAAATTATAGCGTATAAAAAGTCACAACTAGCGAATGCCTTTCGCCACTAGAAATGAGATATGTAGTAGGTATGCGTGACAAATGTCATATTTCGCACCTGACAATACAACTTGAAGCTTCAAATTATTAACGACAGCTTCATTAATATGAGGAGATGTTTTTACCTTTATAAGAAAAGTTAAGTAACACTTGATACATCGATGCATGGCAGAAGAGACTGCGATGCTACCAAAGGTGCCAAATCTGTCTGAAGCAGCTGCATTAGGACCAGAAGACGCTTCCATCAACATCTATAAGACTTTTCTATTAGACTTTTGTTATAGCTACGCATGACAAAATCAATCGCCCTGCCCTGCCGATGCTGCTTGAGTCTCCAAATTGTTGGTGGTTAGTAAGTATAAGGTGATAGCGAGATGATAGTGAGGTGCGAGGAAAGTGAAAGCAAGGTGAGCGGACGGTGAGAGTAAGGTGAGATGAAGGTGAGCCGACGGTGAGAGTGAGGTGAGATCAAGGTGAGAGGAGGTTGTGATCAAGGAGAGAGTAAGTTAAGACGAAGGGCAATTTTCGGTGTCCCTGTAAATGTAGTAAAAAAAAAATCGGTCCAGTTACAAGATGTTATGTCGGTAACAATTTTTCAATTTCGCCAAACGTAGATATTTAATAATGAACCGACATGAGTCTAAAGTTTCACATCAACCTGAACGGTTCATCCATAGGTCAGACTGGCCCAAAATAATAAAATCTAAGGGTACATTCAAACAAGATTGTTTGGTTCCTCGTCGGTAACTCGAGAACATAGCAAACGCATAATTTGTACTTAATTTTCTATTTATATTTCGTAATCAATAACGCAAAGTTGCCGTTGTTTACAATAAACCTTACATTAACTCTGTTATCGTGAATTGACGTTTTTATCTCAGTCACGCGAGATTCAACTCCTTATAAGCGAACGATTCCAAATAATAACCCTTAAAAATATTATACCGTCAACCGTAATATGCTACGAGTATTTACTTGTTACCGGCATAACATCTTGTAACTGGACCGATTTTTTTTTTACTACATTTACAGGGACACCGAAAATTGCCCTTCGTCTTAACTTACTCTCTCCTTGATCACAACCTCCTCTCACCTTGATCTCACCTCACTCTCACCGTCCGCTCACCTTGCTTTCACTTTCCTCGCACCTCACTATCATCTCGCTATCACCTTATACTTACTAACCACCAACAATTTGGAGACTCAAGCAGCATCGGCAGGGCAGGGCGATTGATTTTGTCATGCGTAGCTATAACAAAAGTCTAATAGAAAAGTCTTATAGATGTTGATGGAAGCGTCTTCTGGTCCTAATGCAGCTGCTTCAGACAGATTTGGCACCTTTGGTAGCATCGCAGTCTCTTCTGCCATGCATCGATGTATCAAGTGTTACTTAACTTTTCTTATAAAGGTAAAAACATCTCCTCATATTAATGAAGCTGTCGTTAATAATTTGAAGCTTCAAGTTGTATTGTCAGGTGCGAAATATGACATTTGTCACGCATACCTACTACATATCTCATTTCTAGTGGCGAAAGGCATTCGCTAGTTGTGACTTTTTATACGCTATAATTTGTGTCATGAACACATCATAATTTTTATCATAATTAAATACTGTATTAAAAGAACCATGGCCTAGGAGATTCATTGCATTTTAATTATTATCATAGAGATAACAGTTATAGAGTGCCACACATTTCAATGTACAATTATTTATTTACAGAGAACAAAACACAATTACAAACACTATTTGGAACGTTTAAAGGTTAAGACATAATAAATAATTACATCTGGTTAAAGTATTATTAACATTTTATTCCCATTTTTTCACTTCGGAACACATCACGAGCACATCACCTTTCAATTATTTTCTTCGATCGCGCATAAAAAAACCCATGCGAATGAACAAATGACATGCGTCATTCTACTATACTATCCCGTCCGACGTTGCCGCAGACCGAGGTCTCGGTTTCCATCGAACATTTGCCGACTTCCGGCGCGGGAAGCGTATGTGCTCCTGATTGGTCATTTATTATTTGACTTTAATTGCATCTCATTAATAAACTTTTGAGATTTTCGGAAAACCGCTAAGTAATTGTGCTTAAAATGACCTCAGCTATCGGCATACTGCGGGTCGGTCACTTTTTTTGAATCACCCTGTATATGTGCTACTAGTTTTTGTTCGTACCATGACGAATTTTGTCAAACACAAAAAAAAATGTTACTTTTAGTAGAGAAATGATATTTGATTGGCAACTGTTTGGCCATATTGCTATTCTTGCTTTGGTTAAATATTGTTTTACGTTGAGTGTATGCATATATGCGATTATATTTCTTTGGACGTGTCCGTACTCTGCTTAGTAGGAATATTATATGTTCCTAATTCTTAACTTAATTATTTCGTTGCTTCATATTTTCCGATAATAGGTGTTACATTATTGCATTTATGTATACGTCTGTTGGATAATCAGCTGGCGCACGGCGATCGATACTCGCCGTGCGTCGACCTGTTGCTGTGCTCGAGCACGCAGCGTTCGGTTGGTCGGAGATAGCCAAGGCAGGGCTTCGCAGAGCCGAGGTTGTGCCTCGTAGGCATGCCGCGTCGAGCGAGAGGATGTCTCTCTCGCTTGACTTCGGCTTCGCTCACCGGCTATCTCTCTCAATTGACTTCAGCGCCCAACGACGCTTTCATATTCCGCAGCCATATTGGATGTTTCGACACTTACGTGAAAAACCTTATTAGCAACTGCACTCACACATTTACACATCGGCATTGACTCACCAGGCACGACTTCACGTCTATCCTGGAACGGAATTGACATTTATTACGGAAGAGCTCGTCCGTAAACTCAACGCAACAGGAAAGCACGAATCAATTTCGATCACAGGGATCGGTGGAAGGCACTCGACGCAGACACATGGCTCGGTTCAACTCACACTGTGTTTACATACTCCAGGGAGAAAGTCACGGTACTGGCTCACATTCTCAACACGGTTACTACTCACTTGCCATCTTTTGAGTCACCAGCTCGTACATGGCCTCACATAGTGAAGCTGAAGCTGGCGGACCCTGACTTTCTCACACTACGACCAATCGATATCATAGTTGGAGCAGATATTTATGGACTGGTTATCAAACCCAATTTTCTCAAGGGCACATCATCTGCGCCTGTTGCACAATTATCGATATTTGGGTGGCTCATCATTGGACCAACTAACTCATGTCAATCTGACGCACTCACTGTTCATCATGCTGCCGTGCAACATGATGATCAGAAATTACAGAACGTGCTAACGAAATTTTGGATTCACGAAGAGCCATCAAAGGTCACAGTTGGTTAACTCACACCAGAGATGCAGGCATGCGAGGATCAGTTTCGCAACACACATCAGTGTGTAACTACAGGCCGATGCATCATTCGGCTTTCTCTCACATTTTTGCCTGTAAACCTGGAAACTCAGACTCAAAAGCACATCGGTGTCTGCAGCACAATATACGCAAAATCTCAAAGGATGCTGAATACTGTCAGCTCTACTCACAATTCATGGTCAAATACGAACAACTTGGTCGAAGGCTTCGAAATCATCTACAAGTGAAATTCAATACTATCTGCCTCACCACAGTGTTCTGAGACCAGACAGTATTTCCACCAAATTAAGGGTGGTATTCAATGGTTCTAGCTCAACATCATCTGGAAAGTCTCTGAATGACATCATATACACCGGACCTAATTTGTTGCTCAATATTTCGGACGTGCTCATTTGGATCCGGCCACATAGACACATCTTTGCCTCTGACATTACAAAAATGTATCGTCAGATCCGCGTTCATCATGAGGATTGGAATCTTCAAAGGATTTTATGGAAAGATGATCAACTCAACCCTGTGCCGTATCAATTAATAACCGTGACACATGGTACAACAGCTAAGGGCGGATTCTATTCATCAACTCATTCAAATAGCTCAATAACTCAAGGACTTGTGCATGGCGGGCGGTTTTCCACTTGCCAGATGGCACTCGTCGGACCTCAAGGTACTTGCTAATATCTCATCATCACCGTCAATCTCAGCTATCTCAACGGACGACTGCCAGATAAAATTCTTGGCTTGACTTGGCTTCTTCATGAGGACAAGTTTGCATTCTCTTCACGGTTCAACTCAGCTCCGGAACGTTTACGAAACGCCTCGTTGTTTCTGAGGTGGTTCAACTCTTTGATCCGCTTGGTTTTGTCTCACCGGTTGTGATCAGAGCTAAAATACATCTACAAGAGCTCTGGCTTCACAAGCTCAGCTGGGATGAACCACTGCCATCCCAGGTCTCAACACGATGGCCTGCACTCAGAGAAGATCTTACTTCTCTGGCCAGAGTCACAATTCCTCGGTGGTTCAACACATGGAGCAACTTAACTGTGGAATTGCATGGCTTCTCTGATGCATCTCAACTGGCCATGGCCACAGTGATCTAGATCACTGTCGACTCAATGTCCACAGGAAAGGTGGCTTCACTTATCTGCTCAAAACGCGCGTCGCACCACACAAGAAGCTTACCATACCACGGCTTGAACTGACAGCTGCACTGTTACGCGTCGAGCGAGAGGATGTCTCTCTCAATTGACTTCAGCGCACAATGACGCTTTCATATTCCGCAGCCATATTGGATATTTCGACACTTACGTGAAAACCCGCACGGAGCAGCGCACGCATTTGGAAGGCTCGGACAATTTTCACTTTTCTCAACCGGATCATCTCAACCTTCTTTACTGAACAGGACTCAAAATCAGGTACGAGTGCATTGTTATAATTTACCATAAATTCAATGGCAATGAGGAGTTGGATTCTCATCGGTACATCAACGTTTTTTGGTCTCACTTTATGGTGGGCATCGCAGCACATGTCGCGCCACGTTTCCTCTCAGCTTAATTTGCCGGTATGATTAATATAATTATGCAGGTGTTCTATATTCGCTGTACTTTCCCCCAGGACATCTGCTGGGAGAGTACAGCGACTATACACTGCTCGATTTGTGTATCCTCATTATATGTTGTATTGTGCTATGCAGTGCTGCCTGCATAGCTTGTCTCATGCATGTAGAGCACTCAAGCAATTTCAATTGCAAGTGCTCTCATTTGTTCACTGCAACCTCTCTTCATTAAGCTGCTGAGAGCTTGCTGTGAATTGTTATAACGCCTTACGCACTCATTCTCTCAAGCGTGGCGTGCTACGCAGCACTGATTGCTGCACGCACACCGCTCTCTACGCTGTCAGTACCTACTGCACACAATTATATTAATTGTGTGCTGCTCAAGTCTCACAGACCAAAATCTGCCTCAATTTTATTTATTTATACACAGTTATTAATTCTCTTATTTTGGTGCATTTATTTTTATATCAACTTTGTTTTTTTTCTAAATTTAACCTAATTTTGTATTTGATTCCAAAGTCTGACATTTTTCCAAAGTACATTTAAATTATGATTTGTATGTGACTTGCGGATGGTTAAATAAACCACTTTCTCTGAATACCATCTACGCGTCTGGTTTATTTTCACCCTGTCTTGAGTGAAGCTTCATTAGTTTCAATATATTCACAGGTCTGTCAAACACCATCGGACGGAATTCTCAAACAACGTCCCTTTATTTATGGGCATTTGTGTTTCTCTCTTTTTCGCTTTCTAATATTTTCTTTGCTTGTTTATTTTGTTTATTTACTTCTTGATTTTACTTTTGTATTCTCTTTTCTTTGAAATTTTTTACTTTTTTCATTGCAATCGTACAATAAGTGATGAGAATCCGTCTCGTGTAACTTGACAGATGTGCGAATATATCGGAAAATAATGTAGCCTCACTCGATACAGGGTGATAAATAAACCAGACACATTGTTGTTATCTTGAGAAAGCGGTTTATTCCACCTTCCGTCCGCTCTTATACAAAATACAATTTTGGTGGAAATTTTGAAAAAAATGTTAAATGTCACAATAAGTTTAATTTGTAAAACAACAAATCGATATAAAATAATTGCACCAAAAAGTCAGAGAATTGAACTATATGAACAAAATAAATTCAGCTGAATATCCGGACTGAGAACCAGCACACAATGATATTAATTGTGTGCTGTAGGTACTGAGAGCGGTGTGCGTGCTGCAGCCAGTGCTGCGGAGCACATCACGCTATGAGATAAATGAGTGCTTAAAATGTGTCAATTTTTCTCTGCAAGCTCTCATTAGATTTATCTGAGAAAAGTTGCAGCGAATAGGTGAGAGTACTTGGAATTGAATTTCTTGAGTGCTGTGACTGAATGTGAGAACAGCTACGCAGTCAGCACTGCGTAGCACAATACAACATAGATTGAGGATGCACAAATGAGCAGAGTATAGTCACTGTATTTTCCCAGTAGATTTTCTGGGGAAAACTACAGTGAATATAAAGCACATGCGTAATTATATTAATTAAGCCGGCAAAATAAAGTGAGGAGAATTTGCTGCAGCACGTGCTGCAGCGCACGCCACAAAGTGAGACAAAAGTGCTGATGTACTGCGATTTTTCTCCTCACTGACAGTGAATTGCTCTGCATTATATCAGTGTACGCTTACCTTGAGTTCTGAGTGCTGGTGAGCGAGAATTTGAGCGAATCCGGTGAATTGCGACAGAGAAAAAGATCCGAGAGTCCTTTGATGCGTGTGCTGTTCAGCGGATGCGGTGCAAAAGTGTCTCATTTTCCAATATGGCTGCGGGATATGAAAGCGTCACTGGGCGCTAAAGTCAATTGAGAGATAGCCGGTGAGCGAAGCCGAAGTCAAGCGAGAGAGACATCCTCACGCTCAACGCGGCGTGCCTACGAGGCACAGCCTCGGCTCCGCGAAGCCCTGCCTCGGCTATCTCCGGCCCCACCGAACGCAGCGTGCTAGAGCACAGTAACAGGATCGATATTCGCCGTGCGGCAGCTGATTATCCAATAATAAGCTAAGCTAATTTTTGGAACAAAGTTCCTTATCGCACGGTATACGCTGGGCAGGATGGGGGCTCGACGGAGAAAAAGTGTAACATTTGGACTATAGCAAAAAACAAGCCAACAGTTTTGCTATAGTACGTTAGCACGCTCTTTCTCTCTCTCTCCACCACTTGGAGAGGGGTGGGTCGCAGTAGCGTATACGGCTATACTATGTCTCTCTCTCTCTCTCTCTCTCTCTCTCTCTCTCTCTCTCTCTCTCTCTCTCTCTCTCTCTCTCTCTCTCTCTCTCTCTCTCTCTCTCTCTCTCTCTCTCTCTCTCTCTCTCTCTCTCTCTTCAGCGCTCGGAGTGGGGACAGGCAGCTGCGTACGACACTCTGCTATACAAGCCACGCGGCGTGCGCGTTATGTATGGATATATTACTGCAGTCTGAAAGCCAAGCGGCGTGCGCGTCAGTTGTATTCTTGTGTGCGTATGTAGTTATTGTTATTAATAAATAATGAACAATGAATTGTGAACGTGATTCAGTGATGATAGTTGAGGATAGTGATGATGGAGTCAGGTAAGTACCAGTGTTATACTGCAGGCATTATACTCTGTTCTTCAATAATGAGAAATACTACATGTGTTTACAAAGCCGTGCGCGTTCTCACCTATCTTCACTATTTAAAGTTTAACAAGCCGTGCGCGTCATAACCTCTATATGGGGCATTCTTAGTAAAAATGTACAGAAATTTTTAGATTTTTTTTGTCATTAGTTTGGTCACAGATAACTGTTACGCCGGTACCGAGTAATTGGATTATTCGGTAGTCGGTATAATATTAAAAGTTATTATTTTTTGGGATCGTTTGCCGATAAGGAGATGGATCTCGAGTAAAAGATGGAAACGCGAATTTATATAAAAGGAAGTATTTATTATAAGCAACGGTAACTTTCCGTTGCCTATTTATATATCAAAGTAAGAAGTACAATAATGCGTTGTTTCGAGTATTTAACGAGGAACCAACCGTTCTCTTTTCAATCTAATTTAATACTCCCCTCTCGTAAAGCAGTTGCTAACTGTCTTCACAAAAATCCTTTAGTTTGCAATTTTAGCGTTAGCCTATCGTCGAACGCCAAGCGAGTCGCTCATGCTGCGTCGGCGTTCTTGGGGTCGTTCATACGATCGGGCATTGGACTTCGTTTCCTGACTTAAACGTCTTCCAATGTTTCTTTGCTATGGAATATTCCCGAATATATGAAATACGGAGTGGAATATTCCGCGGCACAACATAGCAAAATAGTGATTTTTCAAAAAGGACTTTTTTTTTTCGGTTTTAAATTTTACGGTAAATTTTTGGATAA
This sequence comes from Cylloceria caligata, assembly GCA_963942595.1. Classification (NCBI taxonomy): domain Eukaryota; kingdom Metazoa; phylum Arthropoda; class Insecta; order Hymenoptera; family Ichneumonidae; genus Cylloceria; species Cylloceria caligata. The sequence continues at coordinate 13,712,306 of OZ012708.1, forward strand.
AAAACAAAAATCTTCCATATTTTTTCATGATGGGCAAGCCCATGGATAAAGACTTAAAAAAATAATTAGATCTACGGTAATTATGCCGTTTTGTGGCTTTCCCAAATTTTAACTTTTTTATTTACCAAAAGCTGTATTTAGTCATAAATATGAGTAAATAGTAGAAAAAAGTTGGAAAAATGTCAATTTAAAGTCAATTTACCAGAAAATTCGAAAAATTGAAGAAAAATCGTTGGAAAAATATTTTTTTATATAGTTTTTCTACTGTTTCCATAATATACTTTAAATTGAAAACAAAACGCATGTATGTGCAATGAAAATTCAGCGAATTATAGTTGAAAAGCTGAAATTAGGCAATAATCACTAAACTCGATATTTAATTAAATTAATAATCAATACATTAACTATAAATTTTCCACAAACAGACAACAAAATACACATATACATATCATATCCTCATATATATATGTATATATACATATACATATTTTATTTCAATAGCGAATCAACAAATGCATCGACTACCCAGATACAAGCTACAAGATAAAAAAAAAACAAATGCGCAAGCATGTAAAGAATGTCGTGAGAGAAAAAAATACAGGATATAAGAGTACAAAACATCAGTGCACAAAGATCTGATGAATGTCGTGAGAGATAAAAATTAGAAGAAATTTAAAAACCTAACACGCATAAGCAAAGATCTAAAGAATATCGTGACAAAAAAAAACAAAAACAAACTAATTGAAATACAGCAGAAAAACACTGACCATCTTCGACAAAGATCTAATGAAGAAATTAAGAAAACCTACAACTGATGCACAACAAACATTACACGATATAACAATAAAGAAACAAAACATTGAATTACAGCCGTAAAATACAGACCATCTTCCAAGGTAACATATCACATTATAAATATTTACATTTACCGCTTATTAATTTTATTTATTAAAGATTATCATCATTATTAGCTAATATATTGTAACGGTATTTCTACGTTAGCATTAAATTTTAGTCTTCTGAGGGGAAGAATTCGGGCTCGAACACTTACATAATTAATTGTAGACTTCTATACTAGGTATAAGTAGGATTTATTCAATAATTATTATAGAATTCTGCGGTGTTAGGTTTTTTGGCGCCTTTAGCCGCACAATTTATTTGTGGCGTTTAATCGCTCTGGAGGTTCCGCGCTCTTCTTTACCGGTGGTGTTATCGGATTTCGACTTCTGCGCTCAGCGGTGGATGTCCCAACTAGGGAGAATCGAGCTTGGCCGTCTTCATTTCTCGCTCGCCAGGATGCTGATGCGCGGTCTGCTTGGCTTAATTTGCTGTTGCTGGCGCGTCGGTCAGCTGATATGGACGCCGGGTCTATGTCCGTGTCCGCGTTCTCTTGTTAATTAGTCAAAATACTTTGTTTTTCGTGTTGTTCCGCGTTCGGGCTCTTCGTTTGTTATAGTCGTGCCGTTCCCGTGTGTTTCCAGCGTGTCTTCCCGTGATAATAGTACTATTGGTTCGCGAGTGATGTTCTCTATGTGTTGAATAATGACAGTTGCTGTATCACTGTTTCCCAGTGATTATTTTTTTTATCATTTAGTCGGCGGATTCCTCCAGTAATCTTTGGCGTTGGACCTGGATGTACCTGTTATTCTTCGCTCTTGGTGAGTTGGCCTTCTAATTTATGTTTCTCTTATCCTTTATGTCTGTTGAGTGGTGTCGTCCTCATCCGATGCGCTTGGCAATGCTGACAAAATTATTTCTCTCCTAATTATTTTTCTAATTATCTTAAAATTCTAAATCAAGTTTCCCTGGGTCGGGCTTACTAGTGCCCTCCTTATTCTATTTATTAATTAATTTTCCTAGCTTCCTTTCAAAATCTTACTCCAAGAGTCTCTCCTTTCTTGAGGCGGTTATTTATCACGTATTTTAAATCTACTGTTTCAAGTCTTTATGTTATAATTTCTCTAACGGTTGTTTGTCATTCTATTTTCTTTTTCAGTGTTGTTCCACCTTTACCTTTCTCCAAGTTTTTAATTTGGCAACCTCGGTACCGCAACCACACCTTTCAAACTTATCGCTGTGCTGCATTGACAATTCTTCTTATAAACTATCCTGACTTATTGCTAATTATTCTACCTAAATTTTCTTACACTCTTTTCTTAATTCTCCTAAGCTAAACCCTAATTATTTATTTTAATGCCACTAACTTTCTCTTCTTAATTTGTTCTTTTTAGAATATTTTCTGTTTTTACCCGGTCCGATACTGTTTACTATTAATCTTTATATTAGTTCCTCCACTAATTTGCACTGTATCTTTTGTTTGTCAAAGTTCTAGAAATTTTGTAGGGCTGACTCACACCCTTTTCTGTTTAAAATTCTTAGATTTTTACTGGATTTCTGGATATTTTAAAAGACTTTATGGTTGCGCACCAACGAGCTCTGACTCTATAGACAGTTGAAAACGAATAAGAGAATCTCTCTGTTTGAAGCTGGCTTATATACTTTTGCCATCCTTTCCCACTCTCTTATTTTAACTCCTCTTATACTAATATCTTATGTGATTTCTCTTGTTTCAGATTGCCCCGCCACCGTACCCCGACGTCCCCTCATTGCTCGAGCGAGGCCAGCTGGTCGCTGACCCGCTGTTTTTCGGCAGTGAGGGAATTCAACAGGATTCAGCCTGTTTCGCGGTCTCGCATGGACTTTGCTGCGAATTTATCCTTTCTTATTTCTCTTATTTTATGTATGTTCTACAAATAAATGCTTTTATTTGTATTGATTTTTGTTTTATTTCATTCTTTTTTTCCTTTATCCTTTCCAGGTCGTGACTACGTCACAATATATTTATTAATATTTTTTAAATTATTTTATTTTATTGTTTTATTTTATGTTGATATTATAGCATCTGGACTACAATCGTACTGAATATTGTAACGATAATTTTTATCGTGAACAATTATTTTTATTTTTCGTAGGAATTCGGGCTCGATCACAGGGCTATTTAATGTAGACTTCGTGGTGGTTCAGAGTGAGGCTTTATTCTCAAAAAGACACTATCCATAAAACGTGTTTATGCCGGTACCGAGTAATTGGATTATTCGGTAGTCGGTATAATATTAAAAGTTATTATTTTTTGGGATCGTTTGCCGATAAGGAGATGGATCTCGAGTAAAAGATGGAAACGCGAATTTATATAAAAGGAAGTATTTATTATAAGCAACGGTAACTTTCCGTTGCCTATTTATATATCAAAGTAAGAAGTACAATAATGCGTTGTTTCGAGTATTAAACGAGGAACCAACCGTTCTCTTTTCAATCTAATTTAATACTGTCCTTTCGTAAAGCAGTTGCTAACTGTCTTCACGAAAATCCCTTAATTCGCAATTTTAGCGTTAGCCTATCGCCGAACGCCAAGCGAGTCGCTCATGCTGCGTCGGCGTTCTTGGGGTCGTTCATACGATCGGGCATTGGACTTCGTTTCCTGTCTTGAACGAATTCCAATGTTACTTTGCTATGGAATATTTCCGAATATACGAAATACGGAGTGGAATATTCCGCGGCACAACATCCCTCCCCCCTTAAAAGCAAAAATTTTTTCTTAAAAATTTTTTCTTCGATTGGTTTCTCGTATTTCCTCTTACAATTTTACTGTTTGATGTTATATAACAATACTATAAAATGTTTCATTTTTTCATTCGTTGACGATGAAGTTTTTCCTCTGCTTCTTATCGTCTTTCGTGCCGAGCGAGTCATTCTCGGTTGAGGGGACGGGTGCATAACCTGGCCAGCTCGGATCGCAGTTGCTCCTCTGGCTGTTGTCGTCCGAGCGGCTCGAGGTTGATGTTTACCTCGGCTGCTGCCGGGGTCGTTGCCTCGCTTGTCCTTGTTGGTGTTCGGTTTCGTTGATACCTATAACATTTAAACAGAACATAGCCAACCAAGGCTATCGGTGCTACTGCACCCAGTGAGTAGAAACTCAGATTATGGATGCGTTGCATCCCGTCTCCGTCGGTATTGAGGTTGTCCAAGATTTGGTCGGCTCGAGCTCCGAGCTTTCGAAGCTCTTCCGGGTCTCGCAGCACGCTCTGCAGTGGACTTGTCCTCTCGGTCTGCTTAGGGGGTGCCTGACCTTCAATTTCCGTTAATTTTAAATCGAACGATGGAAGGTAGTTTTCCCTGATGACCTGCGACGTTCGCCCGATGGTTCTGATACTGAAATCTCGGGCGGTTACTATACATATGCCTATCAATGCCAGTATGCCTAAATTTTTCTAAATTACCATTACTATATTTAGCTTTTATTTCATTTTAGTGCTCTATAAAGAGCTTCAGGCGATTTGCATGCACTGCCTGAGTTTTTCGTCCCTTTCGGATGACGTAATTGACGGGGGGCCTCTTTTCTACTATTTCGTGAGGTCCCGTCCACTTCGGGGTCAGCTTAGCTGACCGCCCCCTGCGCACCGTCTCGTCACGGAGGAGTACGCGTTCGCCGACGCGGTACTCCTGCACCTCTGCGCCTTGGTCATACGTATTCTTTGACCTCCTTTTCGCGACTTCCAGGTTGTCGCGTGCTACTGTCCATGCAGCGCGTAACCGCTCGCGTAGCTCGTGGACGTAATCATCGTAGGCATAGGTGCTGCGGGGCTCCTGTTTCACGGCGGTCGGCAACTCAGCCTCGCGTCCGTACACCAACACGTGGGGAGACAGTCCGGTCCCCGTATGTGGAGTGGTATTGTACGTAAACATTGCGTACGGCAGCCACTCGTCCCAATTTCCCTGATCCTCATCTATGAAATTTTTCAGGTACTTAGCAAGGGTGCGATGTGACCTCTCCAAAGCGCCGTTCGATTCGGGATGATAGGCCGTAGTTTGTATTTTTTTTAATTCGCAGCAGTCGACACATCTCTTTGAAGGTCGAGCTGAGGAAGTTCGTACCCTGATCTGATAATATTATTTCCGGCGTTCCGTGCCGGCAGATTAATTCAATTCTTCAACGAGCGCTCTAGCGACTGTCGAAGCCTCTTGGTTCGGCAGTGGAATCGCTGCGCTGTACTTGGTCAATGCGTCTTGGATCGTAAGTATGTATTTTTTACCGTTGACGCTCTCCGGTAGCGGTCCTACGATGTCGACCGCAACCTTTTCAAACGACCTCGAGGGGGTGTCGGTTACCACCATCGGTACTCGTTCTCTTTTCCTGATTTTATTCTTTTGACAGGATTCGCAAGACGATATATAATTCTCTAGATCTCTTCTCAGGCCGGGCCAGTTGTATTTGGTCCGAATTCGATGTAACGTGCGCCGTATACCTTGATGCCCTCCTATGGGGGTGTCGTGGTATTCTCTAATTATTTTCTGGCGGTCATCGACAGAAGGAGTGGCTACGCCACTGCGGCAGTCGCTATACTCTTTTATCGCGCTGTCTTCATCCGTGCTGCAGGAAGTTCGTGGGCTACGGGCCCCGCCGTGCCTCGCTTCCTCAGCAGGCCTTTGCGGTGCTCTGTTCGCAGTTTCTTCACTCGGTGTGCCCACCGGTAGCTCCGCCATTGGGTCGCTCTCTCTCTCGAGCGGCCTTGCAACGTTTGCCTTTCGCGGCCTTCCGCGCTTCGCGGGTCCGCCATGCCGTGCTGGGCCCGCTCTATCCTTGTTAGCGGTGCTCGCAGTCTTACCAGTGGCCTGCGTATGTAGCTTGCGTGGTCTACCCCTTCCCCGACCGCACGGCTTTTCGGCGGGGTTGTGGGGTTCAGTAGAGCGTTCTGCAGGCACGCTGCGAATCTCTCTGTCCTCTTCTGGCGCATTGGCCAGCGCGGCCTCTCTCTCTGCCGCGTTGCTAGGCTGGCCCGGGGTATTCTCGGCTCTCCGCTTTGTGCGGCTGTCCGTACCCGGGCGCTTGCTGTCCTTTTCTTTCTCGTGGGCGAGCTTGGTCCCTCGCTCCGACGAGCTAGCACGGCTGTAAGGGGTATCCTCGGCCCTCCGCTTTGTGCGGTCATTCGTTGTGCCGAGTTACCCCGTGGTGCCGTCCTTTTCCGATCCACGGATTTCATTCTCTGCTCTCTCTTGGAAGACTTCGCGTGGTCGCGTATATGCGACTCGGAGCGTCTACATCTGTGTTTCTTTTTTCGGCTTTATTCATTTTACCGGACCCATGCCCCGATTTTACTTTCTTTCCGGGCAAGGGTTGCAATTCTTGGTCTTTCGATCTGACCCTAAAGGGTGTGCGATACTGCACCTCATGCGTGTGCTGTCGCTCGTTCCCTTGTAGATAGAATACACGCTTGTATTCGCACATTATTCCGGCGCGAGCTGCTTGCTTTTCGCTGCCGGGGGGCACCAAGTCGGGCTTCCGTCGTTGCTGCGCGAAGCGTTTGGCCCCCGTGCTCGTTGAGCGTACGCGTAGTGCCTTGACCTGCCGGCTCCGTACGGCCTTCGCTATCTCTAACGGCTCGCACGTCACCGTCGGCTGTTGCACTTCCCCGTCGTGTTTAGGAACATTTAAACTCACTCTTTTGGTTCTTGACGGTGTGACACGGGGTCTCTCTATGATGCCTCGGCCGATCCTACTCCTTGTAGGTAGTCTGACAAATGTATTTTCCTTGGCGGCATCCATGTTAGGCCCGTTTCCGTAAAGAGAATTTGTCTTCGTAAGCAGGCCTATGTATTTGCACGTGGCTGCAGTTCTACCGCGTGGTGACGAATTTATCCTCGTCGCGCCGTCCCTTAGCGGCATGCAGTGCCCATACAACTTGAGCATCTCGCCATGCAGGATATCCGCTTTATGCTGCTTGATAAAATCCATGCCAAGTAGTCCGTTGACCTTCAACGGCACATCGTTCGGAACGATGTAGAACCAATGTTCCACGTTTAGCGCCGGTGTCTCTAACACAATTTTTGCTATGCCAAGGGGGGTGAATTTTTCTCCTGCAACACCCTGCAGTTCCACGGAGCACCTGCTCACCATGGTTTCGGGCTTGAGGCAGCCTTCCTTGATTATGCTGCACTGCGCTCCGGTGTCCGCTTTAAGGGTGAGTACCCCGGTTGTGGCCAACGGTGCATCGATGTCGAAGTCGCTGGCGGTGGCACTCGACGCCGGCAGCGTCACTTGTAGGAGCCGTAGCGTTGTTTCCTTCTGCTTGCGTGCAGGTCTCTGCTGGACAGTTAGCGTATTTATCCTCATGGTTCCCAGCGGGCTGGCATCGGTCTTCGATCGACTTGCACTTGCATTTACCGTGGACCTTTCATTCTTGCCCCCTGAGTCCCTTGGACGTTGGGGATGCTGTGAAGACTGGGCAGGATCGCTTTTGTTCTGCGACAATCTTTTCCTGCAGTCTTTCCACATGTGGCCCCTTTTTTGGCAATAGTTGCACACGACGTCAACGTTGTGAATGGATGTATTCTCGCTGGGCATCGGTAGGCTTACTCTCCCCGATCTGCGGGTGCAGTCTCGAGCCACGTGCCCTGGTTTCCCGCAGGTGAAACAGTTCTCGTTCTGCTGGGATGGTGCACCTTGGGACCTTCTGGGGTGGCTTATTGCTCCACCAACCCCTCCCTTTGGCTGCACCATGTTGGTGATCTCGATGGCTCCGGTTACCGACTCGTGGAGGGTGGCGTAATTACGAGATCTCACCAGAATTTGGACCTGCCCATGCAGTCCATTTTCGAAGTTGGCCTGGGCGCTCTTCCGTGTTATTTTTTCGACGATGCGCATCTCCAACATCGAGGTGGCTTCCTCGCAGAGTTTTTCTATTATATCGACGGTGATACGCTCAGTCCTGGCGGCGTATACCGCGATGTCCTCACCCTGGCCCTGCCGGAGGGAGTTGAACTCTACTTGTAACGCAGGCAACGACTTCCGCTTTCCGTACAGGGCCTCCAGCTCGGTTTTAAGCTGCGCTACCGAGTGGATGACTTTGTGCTTAATCTCTTTGGACGCCCTTCCCTCGAGCTTGCTGCTGAGCACTAGTTCCAACAGGATGTCTTGATCCTGGGGCGCTACACGCTTAAAAACAGTCTCGCATGATCGTAAGAAGGCATCTAGTTCGTCAGCGTTGCTGCCGTCGAAGCGCTTTATATTTTTCAAGGCCAGCCCCAGGTCGAGTGTCCGACTCGGTGTTTCCGACACCCTCCGTTGTTCCCTCTGGAACACGGGATCCGCAGGGGGATAATCCGATTCTTCAAATCGGGTTTGCCTCGACCGCGGACGTGGTATTGGACGTTCTTCCAACCCTGTATTTCCCAGCCTCCGCGATAGTTCGGCGTTTTGCTCTCGTAGGGACCGGATGAGTTCGTACTCGTCCGCACCTACCTCGTTGAGCGTGTCCGCCAAGTTCCGTCTCGCCGACGGTGTTTCGGCCTCCCTGAGTTCGCAATCGAGTTCGCGTTGGCCTCTATCGTGCTCGCGCTGCAGCCTCTCGCACTGGCGTCGCGCTCTTTCCAGTTCGCGTTGGCTTCGGTCGACCGCTTCCAACCGATCGCGTACTCTCGCTGGTACCGACCGGGCTGTCGTACCGGTAGCTGCTGAAAAACCTACACGATCTATGGTTCGCATATTTTCTATTTCTCGCTCAACCATGTCCTCGGTGATGCGTTCAGGCGTTTGCTCGCCAGTGGCCATATTAAGCAAGTCGTCGCTAACGTTGCTGTCATGATCCCCGAATGACGCACCCCTACGTGGGTTTACGCCAAACTGGGCCGTCAGTCTGTCCGCCAGGGCCCCTTGTCTGGACGAAGGGATTCGCCCCGACGGCGAGAGCTCGAATAGCGCCCTGCGCGCTTCGTAAACGATGTCTCCTACTGCCGCAGCTAAACCGGCTGTAGGGTCTACTTCTTCGCCGGGCAACGTCGTCTCTAGCGAATTGCCCCTATTTCTTGGTCGGGCTCCTCTAGGATCTGACATGCTTGCAAATTTCTCGGCTAACTCTACTTTAGAATATTCCCAAATATCTATTCTACACTGGCTTCGGCAAAATTATTAATTTTGTTTTTTCAAAATTTCAAAATATATTTTTCCCTGACTGGCTTTGATTTTTATCGGCAATATGTACTAATAACGTAACCGCCACTTACAGTATGATGATCTGGAAGGCGGTCCTTTCCATTGCGATGTCCTCGGGTGCTGTTCCTTCGGTGCTGTAGACCCGTTGTCTCTTAGCTTTCCTCGAAGGTTGGTCCAGTTGTCCTCCCTGGTACCGTTGACCCGTATCTCCGTTGGTTCCTGGGTTCGTCCTTGGTGCGTCGCCAACGATTGCGCGACGGCTTCTTTTCGAGTAGCTGCTGTGCGTACTCGGTTGCACACTTTGTGCGGTTTTCCGCGACTTGACGTGACACCGTCAATCGGGACTTTAAACAGTTGACCGATACGCCACCCCGCACCGACGTTCACTTTGCGTCTTCGCGTTAGATTAGTCGGGTTTTCACGAACTACACTGGTGTCCTTGCACGCGTCATAGTCGTCACTTCAGAGTATTCTCAACTTTGTTCAAAACACTTTTGTCCTAATAAATCACGAATCACTTAACTTCGGCAGATCCCACCGCTGCCACCAAATGTTATGCCGGTACCGAGTAATTGGATTATTCGGTAGTCGGTATAATATTAAAAGTTATTATTTTTTGGGATCGTTTGCCGATAAGGAGATGGATCTCGAGTAAAAGATGGAAACGCGAATTTATATAAAAGGAAGTATTTATTATAAGCAACGGTAACTTTCCGTTGCCTATTTATATATCAAAGTAAGAAGTACAATAATGCGTTGTTTCGAGTATTAAACGAGGAACCAACCGTTCTCTTTTCAATCTAATTTAATACTGTCCTTTCGTAAAGCAGTTGCTAACTGTCTTCACGAAAATCCCTTAATTCGCAATTTTAGCGTTAGCCTATCGCCGAACGCCAAGCGAGTCGCTCATGCTGCGTCGGCGTTCTTGGGGTCGTTCATACGATCGGGCATTGGACTTCGTTTCCTGTCTTGAACGAATTCCAATGTTACTTTGCTATGGAATATTCCCGAATATACGAAATACGGAGTGGAATATTCCGCGGCACAACAAACGTTACTTTTTAATTTCCGGTCACTGGTACTCAGTATTATGACATTTAAATTCCATAATTTCAGCGATTATTTCTACAATTCTTATTTTATTTCATATGCACAGATTCTCGGTATTCTCGAAAGTCTATTATTGTTTTGTTCAGTGGTATCGCTATACGCTCGGTGCTCATACATACGCACACCACCACCCGCGCCTACCTCGCTTTTCAAACCGATGTTTCACTTGGACCTCTGTCCCTTTCTAACTCACCTAAGGTTCAACGTCTAGCGATCTCACTCGCAATTTCACTTGCGATATGCTGGTTCTGCCTGTCGATTAAACTACTATATGACATGATTTTAATTTTTGCTAGTCTTACTTTTAATTCTAATTAAAATGGTATCGCTGAGCTAATCCTACATGACTTATTTTCTATACTTTGCTCTAATCACTTAATTCTATTATCTTACACTAGGTACTATATACTATTCAAGTTATTTTATGCAATTTTGTCTCCTGACTTCCACCTATCTATCTCTAAATTATTCTCGAATTAGGTGATATCTCACCACTCAGGTTTTATCTTATTGCGATAGCTCGCCTGTCTTCTTCACGTTGGCTAGTCTTCGTTTTTTCCACGCACTTGGGGTCTCTTTCCTCCCAGAACACATATTCCACCTTATAAAACTTGGAAATAACTCTTTATAACTTGTTTCGTAGTTTTCGTCGCTAATTTTTCTTGTATATTAATACTCGAACTTTCTGTGCTAAGAGACCTCCTCTCTCCCCGCACCGACCTTTTATAGGCCTCCCTCGCCGCATTCCCCTCTGCATTGTAATTTTTAAATTCAACGCATTTCCTGATTTCGTAGCTTACCAGGTGTATGCATAAGTTTTTTCCGGTTTTTTGGTAAAAAAAACACGTAATTTTCAAGGGAAATAAATTTTTGTTTTATTTAAAATATTGGCCATCGGCTTCTACACATTTCGCCCATCTTTCAGGTAACTTATGAATACCATGCCAGAAAAACTGCTTGTCTTTTGCGGCAAACCATTCGTCGAGCCATTTTCCAACTTCCTCGAAATTGCTGAAGTGCTGCTCTGGGAGCGCGTGCCCCATTGATGCGAAGAGGTGATAGAGGCGCCAGGTCTGGCGAATACGGCGGGTGCGGAAGGATGTCCCATCCAAGCGATTTCAAGGTGTCTTTCACTGCTTTTGCTGTGTGAGACTGCGCATTGTCGTGTAACAAAATCACTTTGCCATGTCTTCTGGCCCATTCCGGTTGTCTTTCGATTAATGCGTGGTTTAAATTAATAATTTGTTGGCGATAGCGTTGTGTATTAACGGTTTCACCGGGCTCCAAGAGTTCATAATACACAATACCGCTCTGGTCCCACCAGACACAGAGCATGGTCTTCTTGCCGAAGGGATTTGGCCTTGGTGTTGAAGGACCGGCTTCGCCAGGTGAAAGCCACGATTTTTTCCGCTTCGGGTTTTCAAAATAAATCCATTTTTCGTCACCCGTCACAATTCGATGCAAAAATGATTTCCTTCCGTGGCGTTGAAGCAGCACTTCACAAGTGACTTTGCGATTTTCTATTTGACGTTCATTCAAATCGTGTGGGACCCATTTACCGAGTTTATTGATTTTCCCCATTACTCGTAAACGTCTGCTGATTGTTTCTTGTGACACATGTAATGTTTCTGCTAACTGCCGTTGAGTTTGAGTTGGGTCATCATCCAATAACTCCTGCAATTGCTCGTCTTCGCATTTTTGTGGTCTACCAGAGCGCTCACTGTCTTTCACATTGAAATCACCACTTTTAAATTGTCGAAACCATGTCTCACACGTTCTAATCGATGGAGCGTGTTCACCATATGTTTCTACCAGCAAACGTTGACTTTCAGCAGCCTTTTTCTTTTGATTAAAGAAGGAAAGCAATGCGTGCCGCAAATGTTCTTTTTCAGGCACAAAACTTGACATGATCACTGAACGATAAAACAAAGACGCTAGTTTTTGGCGGACTCAACTTGTGTGTGTTTGTAGGTTAATGTCAGACGAGCAAAATGACGTATGTGTCAAATTAATACGCTGCGTACTTTTCGCTGGCGCCATCTCTTAGTTAAACCGGAAAAAACTTATGCATACACCTGGTAGTCGTCGTCCCCTCACCGCGTTCCCTCGCCGCCCGGCAAGGCCAGCTGGTCGCTGACCTGCTGTTTATGTCAGCGAGGGAATTCAGGAGGTGTGACGTAGCTACTGTTTTCACACGTGGGTTCGATGGCCTAGTGCCCGCAAACTTCGGTACGCTTGTACCGAGTCTGTTACTTAGGTGTTTCAGTACTTTGAAATAATATTCGGGCTCTTATAGCCGTTCGGAATAATAATCGGTGCCCGAGAGTGTAACTCTGTTACATTACCTCGATTATTATTGCGTTAATCTCTAATCTAATGGGGGTAACTATGTTACAATATATGAAGGAATATCGACGGAAAAGAAAATTAAAAAATCAAAGTATTCAATTAAATACCTTGCTAGCAAAACATCATTCAGATGCGTAAGTAATTTATTTATCTTTCTACTGTATATTCTCTGTGAAATATGATTTATATTTGTTCGATATTTTTTGTATAGTTATTTTTAGATCTCCCAAGAATTAACAATGATCCAGCAGAATCTACAACAAGATACAATACCACTATCGATGCAGTTTTTTCGAGACACTTACATAACATTTAATCGCAAACATATGTGTTCTATTTTAGTTATCACAAACCAATCATTACTACGATTGACTGTACAGAAGTTTATATTTAGTTTATATATTTTTGGACAATAATTAGTAATAAAAAGTTTATTCCTAAAAAATATATAAATTACAATTTTATTACCATTCCTTCATTTATTTTATTTTTTCATTTAATTACTCTCCAACGCTGTTAATTTATTTAATTGTGCCTCTTATTTAATACATAATATATTGTAACATGTTTACATGCATGAGCGTAGGGATGAATGCGATAATAATCGATGCAATATAACAGAGTTATATTCTCGGGCATCGATCGTTATTTTGAACGGCTAGAAGAGCCCGAATATATTTAAGAAGTATCGAAACACTTGAGCGACAGACTCGGTACAAACGTACCGAGTTTTGCGGGCAATAGGCCATCGCCCCTAATACAAAAACTAGAGCTGTCGCAGCTCCGGAATTCCCTCGCTGACGTAAACAGCAGGTCAGCGACCAGCTGGCCTTGCTGGTTGGCGAGGGGAAGGCGGTGAGCGCGGCAGCGGCGTACCGCAAAAGTCTGAAGATGCGTTATATTCGAAATTAGGATGAAAAATAGGCAGAGGGGACTGCGGCGAGGGGAGGCCTATAAAAGGTCGGTGCGGGGAGAGAGAAGCTCTCTTGGCGGAATAGTCTAAACGGTGGAAGTACGAAAATCGAGGACGGAAAAATTCTAATTAACCCCTTGCACTACTTTCACGAGTCTGACTCGTGATGAAAATTTTAGGCCAAACTTGAATATCACGAGTCAGGCTCGTTGTTTAATTTCATGTCAAATGTGAATATCACGAGTATGGCTCGTAATTGATATTTCAGTCCAAACATGAATATCATGAGCCGCACTCGTGGTCTTAATCTCGGGCTAAACAAGAACGTCTGAAGTTAGGCACGGCTTGTTCCGAATTTCACGGTAGTGCAAGGGATTAAAGATCAAAATTCAAGAGGGTTTTCAAATCTTATCTATAGGAGAGTGTGTTCACTCCGGAAAAATAAAAACCAGTGAGTGGTGGCTATAGACGAGAAAGTGCCGAAATCATTAACGATAACGAATTATATAGTGCAGAAATTATCAAATTATCACAATTTAACTAGTCGATAAGTTCAATAGAGTAGATGCGTAGGAAGAATTAATACGATTAAGTGAGTAGTTTTTAAGCATTTTGTATTAAAATTAGTGCATCGAAATAAGAGCGTAGAATAAGATGAAATGGTATGGACTTTTAAACTAACGATATAAACAAGAGTCGCAAGAATCGTGTGCGTGGAAGTAAGACAGAGAGAAAGTGAAACGAGAGTGAGTGAGAAAGAATTGTACACAGAGTTGATACACTCTGTTCAAGTAGTGAGCGTATGCATGAGGCGGTGTGTGTGCGGATAACGAGGGAGCACCAAGGCATCGACACGTCATCGAAGTACGAGCCCAAGTACGAGAATTTATACCGAGAATTTATGCTCGAACACTAAGAAATAGCATAGAAATGATCGTCGGAATTTTCGAATTTCGATACAGAGTGGAATATAGCATTAGGGAATGTAGAGGATAGATATAGGTAGAATTAAAATGCATAGGATTAATAAATATGAATAAGCAAATATCGTATAGGAAAATAGAAATGATAGAGTGTGTTCGAGCGAAATAAGAGTGGAAGAGAAAGAATTGTAAATAGAGTTGATACACTCTATCGAAAGAGCGAATGCGAAGCAGAACAGCTTGTAGTGTAGTATATATGTGCACCGAGTATACAGTAATACTGCTGTACACTAGGAATGGCTAACGTTCGAGAATACCGAGAATTGATGCACGGATACGACGAAATAATAATGGAATAATCACCGGAATTCCGAATTTAAAAGCCCTATTCTATATAATAGAGGCCCGAAACTGTGAAACAATTTGTTATAAACCGGCTCATCCTGTAAATAAACCCTACTCTCACGTACTTCGAGGTCTAAAAATAATTAGTTTTGTGTTCGAGCCCGAATTTCCCACGATAAATAAAAATAATTGTCGATGATAAAAAAATTACCGTTACAATATAGTGAAAGGAACTTCGTTCCAACCGGGTGTCCCACCGACACCTCTTCTTTTTTTTTTCTTCAGTGTTACTTATGATTTTTGAATTTTTGTATAGAAAATACACGTCTATTGTATGAAAATGATAAAAAATATTTTATTCGAAGTATTGCCCATCGCTAGCTATACATTTTTCCCACCTGTCTGACAATTTGTGGATGCCACGCCAAAAAAACTGTTGCGCTTTCGAGGCAAACCAGTCATCGAGCCATTTTCGAACATTTTCGTAAGAAGTAAAGCACTGCTCAGCAAGTGCGTGTCCCATCGATGCTAATAAGTAGTAATCGGACGGAGCCAAGTCTGGTGAGTAAACCGCATGCGAAAGTATTTCCCAACTAAACGCCTCAATCGTTTCCTTGACCAGTTTTGCTGTGTGTAATGGTGCATTATCATGAAGCAAAATCACTTTGTGTTGCCTTTTTTGATATTCTGGTCGTTTTTCACGCAAAGCTTCATTCAAATCGATCATTTGTTGTCGGTAGCGTTCAGTATTAACGGTTTCGCCAGGTTTTAGCAGCTCATAATAGATCACACCATTCTGATCCCACTAAACACAGAGCATTGTCTTCCGTCCATAGCGATTTGGCCTTGCAGTCGATGTCGATTGTTCGCCTGGAGTTACCCATGATCTTTTACGCTTAGGAATCTCAAAATATATCCACTTTTCATCGCCAGTCACAATTCGATGGAGAAATGACTTTCTTTTGTACCTGGCGAGCAGCATTTTGCAAGTGGTTTTTCGGTTTTCCTGCTGTCTTTCATTCAGTTCATGTGGAACCCATTTTCCCATCTTTTGGATCTTTCCCATGGCTTTCAAACGTATGGAGACGGCTTCTTGTGTCACATTTAATTGATCCGCGAGTTGTTGTTGCGTTTGAGCGTCATCTTCATCCAACAATGCTTGCAATTCGCTGCCTTCAAACTTTTTCGGTGGTCTTCCACGTTCTTCGTTTCTCTCGTCAAAATCGCCACTTTTGAATTTTTTAAACCACTCAAAGCAATGTGATTCACCAAGAGCATGTTGACCGTAAGCTTCAACAAGCATTCGATGCGATTCTGCAGCAGTTTTCTTCAATTGGTAACAGAAAATCAATGCTGTCCGCAAATCGTAGTTTCCAGGCACAAAATTCGACATGTTCAACGCTATTACAAACTATGCTGTTGTATGAAACTTGTATTGTTGTGAGTTGAAAATCTTTGTCAGAGATGTCAACATGGAAATGGCGCCAATGACGCGGTTTGACGGTAACTATATTGACAGCTAGGGCCATCTATGGGCAAATTCCGGTTTCATATTTATAGACCTGGTATATCAATTTTATTATGTAAATTCTATGTTTATTATTACATGATATCCAAAAAGAAAGTGCCTCATGAGTGCGTACCATATAAACATCGTATATTTTTATGCAAAATATGTTTCTGGAAAAATTATTTCTAAAATCTTAGAATGCAATTTTCGATTTTTTCAATCGATCTGAATGTACAATGATGTCTCTCTTTGGGATTTTAATAGGTACGTTACCGTTCGTTAATATATTCTTTATTTCGTGCAGACCGGTGTAGTGGTCACCGAGTTTTCTTGGTTTTGGTTCTTTAAGCAAAAATACTGGTTCACCCATTTTAAATGCAACAGGATTAATTTTTTTGTCTTGATATATTTTGGACTTTTCTTTAGCCCTTATCAAATTTTGTTGTCCTAAACCCTGTATTTCATGGATTTGCGTTAGATATTCATCGTACGTGGTGAGTTTTTCCATCTCGGCAGGGGGCATACTAGAAGGGGTACGAGCTATCTTCCTAAAAACCATTTCGTATGGGGTATGCTTAGTACCTTAGTGTACATTCGTGTTATAATTGTAAATAGCTATTTCAATCCATTCATCCCAATTATTTTGTTTAGTGGTGAATTGTTTAAGATATTCACCAAGAGCATGATGCGATTTTACCAATGATCCATTGGATTGAGGGTGAAATGCCGTAGTTCTAACTTTACGTATTTTGAACAATTTCGCAATTTGTTTTAAGAAATTACTCAAAGAATTACTACCTTGGTCAGTGAGTACCGCTTTGGGGGAGCCGAAATAACAAATGAATCGTTTGACAAATGCTTCTGCTATCGTTACTGCTTTCGCATTAGGTAAAGGGATTGCTATTGAATATTAATTGATCTTGAATTGTAAGTATGTATTCATTTTCTTGCTTAGTTTTTGGCATAGGGCCTACTATGTCCATTGCAATTTTATCGAAAGCTATTGCTGGAGTATCTGTTATGATCATAGGCTGTATAGTTTTTACGCCGACTAATTTTTTTAATTAACATTGTAAACACCGTTGGATATACAATTGGACGTCAGTTTTTAAATTTTTCCAATAATACACGTGACGAATTCAATTATATGTTTTACTGACACCTCTGTGTCCACCTATGGTTGATTAATGCATTTCTTCAATAATCTCATTTTGTCTTTCCACTGGGGGTCGTCAAGCTAACCAGTGACAAATAATGATTTTAACGTTGCTTTGCGCGAATATTAATCGAATTTGAGTCATAATATTTTCCCATGGCACATTTAACATAAAACTTGATTTTGCAATACTGACGGTTTGCAATGATAACTAGTCAATTAAATAACTAGCACTTTTTAAAGCTTCTACTATATTTTCCAAAATTAATGTGGGACCTTCTCCAGAATTATCTGTGATAGGCAAAGCTATATTGAATCTGTGAGCGTTTCATAATAGATTGAGCTTTTTTTAATTCTCGATTCTTTAAGTGTGGAAAATTGTCGTTATCTCGTAGTGCGATAGCTCCCGTGTCTATCGGTGCACAGTTGGTGAAAACAAAATAAACTAAATTATCTTTTCGAGTGTGAAATAAGTCTTGTGATTGTTTGACATCGGAAGCAATAATCCTACCCTTCGTAGTTTTATGCAGGATGGTAGCGGGCAATATAAGTGAATTCTCAGGTTGTACGTCAGACATGTTGTCGCTTAGGGGTTCTATTTCGCTACCTTTGAAGAGTTCACATGCATGTTTTCCCTGCACTGTTCTGTCGGAATTTTCTCGAGGGTTATGGTCTTTGAGTTCGCTTTCGTCGATAGAGTCGTTGTTCTTAAGAGGCACATCGTTATAGGTTAGGACGGGTAACGGCACATGTGTTTGGTTACTAGGTCGATCTGAATAGGTGTCCTCAACACTGTAGGTCTCTTGCTTATTCTTAGTTTCGATGTTTTTATTCTTGCATGTCTCCCGAGGCATATTAACTTTCATTTTTACGGTGGGTTTCTTTAGTGGTGGATTGATCGCTGCGGGCGTCTGGAAAATTTCGTTTTCGTGACCAGTGGTCGTTGATTTGTATGGAGACGCTATGTCTTCCAGCTGTTCGAAAGGATCAACCGACTCACCTACCCAGTCACATTATTCTACATCGTTAAGATAACCGAAATTTCCAGGAACATCGTTCCTTAGATTTTCCTCCTCTTCAGAATCTTCTTCTAATATCCGAGATATATCAGTATCCGATAAAATACGTTGATTCTTTTTACGGTGACTTTTTGAAGGATTCGTGCGTACCATGTAAATATCGTCTGTGGTAGTCAATGACTCTATGGGGTTTCTTGAGAGTATTCGTATTCGTACTCGGCGAGTTTCAGTCGCCAGCGCAGGATTTTAGGATTTCCATCTGTAGCCCGTCGGAACCACAACAGCGGTTTATGGTCGGTTACGACAGTGAAATGGTGCCCATACAGATATGGCCGAACGTGGAGTATAGAGTGCACTATAGCCAATACTTCCTTTTCGTTAGACTCGTACCGTTCTTCGACTAGATTCAAAGCTCGCGAAGCGTAAGCGCATGGATGATCGTTGTTAATTGCATCAGTTGATAAAATAAAAGGCTTGAAAAAATCAGGATATCGCAAAACTGGAGCCATGTAAAGTTTATTCTTTAAAATTTCGAATGACTGTTGTTGTTTGGGTCCCCAATCAAAAATATTTTCTTTGCGTAATGAAATCGTGAGGGGTTTTGATATCTTGGCATATCTTCCTATGAACCGCCTATAGTAACCTGTTAATCAGAGAAATTGTCGAATATTTAAAACATTCTTAAGTATGGGATATTCACGTACAGCTTCTAATTTCTTAAGATCGGGACGAACTCCATTATTCCCGATTATATGTCCTAAATATGCGACTTCTCTTTTTAAAAATTGGCATTTATCTGGTTGTAATTTTAAATTTGCTGCTTCTAATCGTTTAATTAATTCGCGATATATATTCTCGTTTTCTTCGAGATTGTAGGCATAAATAACAATATCGTCCAAATAAACAAATAGTCCTTTCCCGAGGAGGCCACTTAGCGTGAGGTCTATTGCTCTTTGAAACGTCGGAGGGGCGTTTCGAAGGTGGAACGGCATTCTAACGAATACGAAATGGCCACGGGGTGTAGTAAATGCGGTCTTATGACAATTCTCTGGAGAGCCTTCTATCTGATAAAATCTAGATGCTAAATCGAATACAGAAGAGTATTGTGCACCACCTAATTGATCTAATATATCGTTGATATTGGGTATGGGGTACGCGTCGGCGATCGTTTTTTCGTTCAGCGATCGGTAATCGAATAGTACTTGCCATTTTTTTATTACTCTGAGAGTCGGCTTTCTTGGGAACGACCCAGACAGGACAATTGTGTGGTGAGGTAGAGGGTATTATTACTCCTTTACCGAGCATATCCTCTATTCGCTTGCCTATTTCTTCTTTAGTACATTCTAGCCATCTGTAGCCTCGAGTATTTTTAGGAAGATCATCAGTAATAGGAATGCGATGTTGCAATATAGTGGTGCATGTCAACGTATCTCCTGGGATTTGGTATAAATGCGCGCTTTCCTTTAAAATCGTCTCGATGCTTGCTTTTTCTTCTTCGTTCAATTCGACGAGTCTTAATAATTCCTTAATTGGATTATAGTGGTCGATCATTACCGATTCTGATATTACGTAACATGATTTTTCGCGAATAAAAGGTTGAATTTCGCGAGTGATATTAGCTATACTGAGTTTTTGTGTTAACGAAACGTTCATGATTTTATACGATTTTGGACTATATTTCTCGCTTCTCAAACGTGTATCTTTGTCTTTAATATTTTCTATAATATTTTTCTTTTTTGACGGTTCAGGTGTGCGTAAATTCTTCAGGTCTTCATAATTTTTAAGATTGACAGTTTGATCGCAATGATTCACAGGCACGAAAAGTTCAACAGGTTTCTGGCAAAGTACTCATTATTTTCGATCGTTATTACTTCTTTGATTGATTCTGATACTTTGGTAAAATCTGAATAATTGACTTTTACTGACTCAATTGTTTCAACGTTTCTATTCTCTCGGAGTATTTATTATTTGGTTGACTTTCTAAATTCCCCATTGTAATTATTTACATCTTCAAAGGGTTCTGTCCTTTCCATAGGCACAGATATCCCTATAAAATCTGGATCGAGTTTTCGCATATCTCCAACAAGTTCTGTCCGTTCAGTAGGCACAGTTACGTCTGTGAAGCGCGAACAACCCGCATAATTAACACAATTAGACTCGCTATCTTCTGCCGATATTTTTGTTTTTATTAGATTTGAATTAACGACGTTTTCTTCTTGAATATAATTTTCATAATCTTGAGGAGTTTCTGTCCTTTCCATAGGCACAGATTTTCCCGAAAAATTGGAGCTGAGCTCCCTTAATTGTCCAACGAGCACTGCCCATTTCGTGAACACAGACACCCCCGTGGAGCCAAGGCAAGTCTCCTGATTAACACAGTTTACTTTCGTCTCTATCAAATTCGGATTGACAACGTTTTCTCTAGGAACAATAATCTCTACAGGTTCAATATAAGTGTTCCCCTTGTTCGAATCCGACGTACAGAGTTCCATAAAATTTTGCGAACTAGATTGTGAATTTTCAACTTGATCTTCTATTTTTACTTTACCAATTTATTTACTTAATTTTTCATTATTCACACGGTTTTCGTAAGCTTCTCCAATAATTTCTGAACAATTTCTTATTTCTTCTTTTATAATTTTTTTCACAAAATCAGACAGTCTCTAAAGAAGTTTCTGTATCTTCGCGGGGTAATGTCTCTGATAAGAACGCATCCTTTCCCGTCGGAATGAATTTTTTTTCAATATTCTCACTTGAATTGACTTTATCTTTATTAATTTCATAACTCAGTCCGTGCGAGGACTTATTTTCTTTTATTAATTCAACTTTACTTGTTACCTGCCGTTCCTTTTTCGTCTTCGAATCGTCAGTAGATTCTCTTATTCCTGTACTGTAAGTTAATTCCTCCGATGACATCAACTCTAGTACTGTTACCTGGACTTGAACCGAATACCTATTGCTATTTGTCACATAAATGTAAGCTTTATCATTATTATTAATGACAAACCCGCTTTCTACGTTTATACATTCACCTGCATCCAGGGGAGGCAGATAACCTTCCCATAAATCCAAATTCTTTACTGTCACGAAGCACAATTTGGTGGACTCTGCAGGGATAACAATAGTTTTCTGAGTTGCAGATGGTATTCTTACATTCTGCATTTTCGATTGCCTTTTCTCGTAGTCAATTTTCACGCGATTGGCGTCAAGGTATTCCGAACTCAATATACCAGCTTCCTTCATGGGGAACTTATTATCTACAATATGGAAAGTAGCGAAACGTCCGAAGGCTTGTATGGTAATATGACCTAAAGTAAAAATTGAATTTGTTGTTACTCCATTAAGTTGCAGAATTTCACCGTGATTTATAGCGATATGTTCATTTACAAATTGTTCCTTTAAAATATTCGGCCCGGCTCCTGTATCAACCATAAGAGTGATAGGGGATATTACTTCCGATGCCGTTATCGTAACCGTCGGAACACTACTTTCTCGATGTACTTGTATATTAAAGATTCGGACTACTCGCAGTTGAGGGTTGAGGCTGCGATTGAAATAGTATGGATCGGATGCATGTTTAGCGGAGTCTCCCTGGGCGCACCCATACTCGGAAGACCACTTTGGTTTCCCGTACTTCCATATGTTGCTTCGTTGTCCCTTCAAGTGGGACACTCACGGATAAAATGACCGGATTGTTTGCAATAAAAACATGGTCCTGTTGAATTGATGGGATTATTATTGAAATTATTAATATTTCCGCGTGTTGGATAATCAGCTGGCGCACGGCGATCGATATTCGTCGTGCGCCTACCTGTTGCGGTGCTCTTGCACACTGCGTTCGGTTGAGCCGAAGATAGCCGAGGCAGGGCTTCGCGAAGCCGAGGCTGTGCCTCGTTGGCATGCCGCGTCGAGCGAGAGGATGTCTCTCCGCTTGACTGCCGTTTCGATCACCGGCTATCTCGCTCAACTGACTTCAGCGCCCTACGACGCTTTCATACTCGCAGCCATGTTGAAAATTTAGACACTTTTCGGAACAACCACGGGAACAGCGCACACATCTCCTCGACATCTCGGACTTTTCCACTGCACTCACCGGATCTACTCAGCTGTCGTGCTCAACAGGACTCAAGATCAGGTACGAGTACATTGTCATAATTCAGTGCAATTCACTGGTGGTGAGGAGAACACAATAAGCAGTACATCAACATAAAGGTCTCAATTTGTGGCGTGCGCTGCAGCACGGACTGCACCACGTTCTCCTCACTCTATCTTGCCTGCTTAATTACTATAATTATGCACGTGCTTTATATTCACTGTAGTTTCCCCCCGAAAATTTGCTGGGAAAATACAGTGACTATACTCTGCTCATTTGTGCATCCTCAGTCTATGTTGTATTGTGCTACGCAGTGCTGACTGCGTAGCTGGTCTCACATCCATTCACAGCACTCAAGTAATTGATTTGTAAGTGCTCTCATCTTTTCACTGTAATTTCGCTTCGACAAACTGCTGAGAGCTTGCAGTGAATGGTGTACACATTTTACGCACTCACTTATCTCATAGTGTGACATGCTTCGCAGCACTGGCTGCAGCACGTATACTGCTCGCGTACATACAGCGCACAATTAATATAATTGTGAGCTGCTCAAGGCTCAGAAATCAATTCAACTTCATTTATTTATTTGTAATCTCTCTGATTTTGGTGCATTCATTTTTATATCAATTTTGCATTTTTCTAAATTTAACCTGTTTTTGTATTTATTTTTCACTTTGACATTTTTCCAAATTATATACAAAACTGTATTTTGTATCCGAGCTGACGGAGGGTAGAATAAACCGCTTCCTCAACATACCATCGACGTGTCTGGTTATTTATCACCCTGTCGTGAGTGAAGACTCATATTCTTTCAATATCTTCACAGGTTCTCTCAACGTCAACCTACATCGGACGGGATTCTCAAACACCGCGATTTTCCGATCGATTGATATTTAAAGGCTGGGAATGGTTGTTACGATATGGACAAATATGAGCCCGTGGCCTTTTCTTTTACATATTTGACACCGAATATCGCTAGGATTTTAGTATCACAAATTGACTGGTACCTGTGTTTGCGGTAAATACATTAATTTGGGGGGGACTGAGGGTGATTGAGGACATCTATTCGCTGCGTGTCCATGATTTTTACAAAAGTGACAAAACATCGATGTATTTTCCGACTCCTTCCTTTCAGGAGGAAAAATTTTATAACACCGGTTGGCTTATTACATACCTGGCATATAGTGAGCAGAGGACCGTCAAAGACGGGTTTATTATTATTCGAGGGGGGGGGGGGGAGATTTCAAGACATTTGTCCGCCGAGTGTCCAGTCTTCTGACAGATCTGACATATGCTCGGTCCTTTATCCACATTTCCCGAATCTTGTAACCCAACAGCCAACGCTTGGCTAGTCTTCTGGGTCGAGCATTCTTTAGCATTGTGCCCTTTTTTATTGCACAACTGGCAATACACTTCTTCGCCTGCTACCACGTGTACTCCTCGTTTCACCTCGGGCTTAGGGACCCTTGAACTCGACGTTACTTGCTCACCGCTACGCAAGGCTGCTTGTGACACTAAACTCTTTTCGGTCTGCATTGCTAGATTTATTAATTCTTGGAGAGTATTATTGGGAGTTCATCATTGCTCAATTTCCGGTCTTAAACCGTGTAGAAAACAAGCTGGAAGGCTTTGTCTAGTATTATCAATAAATGCGCCAGCCAAGAGATTATCCTCGCTCGCATCATAATTTTTAAGTATCAAATTTCCCAAATTTCGTACACGATTCGAATATGCAATAACAGACTCACTTTCTCTCTGATATATTGATCCTAGTTCACCTTGCAGCTGATATACGTTTCGCGTTGGTGCATAAATATCTTTAAGAAATTTACCCAAATCTTCTATCGTTTCAAAGGTTTGCCCTTGTATAGTGCGACGGGATTTGCCAATTATTTTTATGCGGACTGCTTTTACTAAATTTGATTCAGTTCCTGGCCCCATCATATCCAAGGCTTCCTTGCATCCTTGGATAAACATACCCGATGACAAAGTATGACCGTCATAATTCCGTATGACAGCCAGTGAAGCTCGAAGAGACAACGTTGGGTTATTATTAACCATTATGGGAGGAGGGTCGGGAGCAAGGTCACTAGTTTCAAGAGAAAAATTCATTGGCGTTATTTTACTGGGTTTTTTTATCTGCACTCGACGTTTTTCCTATGCGGTGGGAGGAGCAACCAGAGATAGCAGGTTCGTATTCAGATAGCAGGTGCAGATTTTTCAGTGTTTCTTGCACTCGGTTCGTATATTGCGCAAAACTTTCTGAATTGTCTGAAATTTCTTGAATCTGTAAAGGACTATTTGATGTACTAATATTATCAAGATTGTCTGATAATATTTCTTTAGTACTTGAAGAGTCACCTGCTTCCTCACAATTTATTTCTGTTTTTGTAATAATTAAATGACTCGACGTTAATTCAAAAATTCTAAGAGACTGTCTTCATCTACTTTAATTAATTCCAGATTTTCTCGATTAAAGTTGCTACTTTTCTCTGTATCCGCAATAATTTCCCCTGCTGGATTTGTTGTGGAGGGAGTCTGGGGATGCGAACTGTCAGTACTTTCGTCGAAAAATTCTTCGACTGTCTCAAATTGGGGTTTCGGAGGGCTATATATTCGAGTTTTCTTTTTTCGGTCTTCAGGATAATCATGTATCACATTATCTTCAAGTTTCAGCTTCGATCGAGTTGAACTCATTTATGATGTGTTTTATACAAGTATAATTTTTGGTGTACCGCATCAAAGAGACATGCAACAATACATAAGAATATTATTAATGTAGAAATTGGGCAGGAGAAGAGAATAGGAGTAACTTTCTTTTTATTATATGTAACAAAGAAGAATTATAGACCTTTTTCTTATAATTTCATTTCAAAATTTCCCTGAGTTGAAAACAAATGTGGTTTTTCCTTGAGGAGGATGATTTAGTGTTCATTCAACGGTTCGATCGGAGTGATTTGAGGTTTTGAGAATGTCACAAACGGATGATATCGTATCCCAAGTCTCGAATGATCTTCGTAATCAGCAACAAGTTCGTCTAGGAATTTTTTGCGCTAAGCTGCTCGAATTCCTTTAATTTGATCTATTTGGTTGTTATCAGGTGTTTCGGGGCCGGCAGTTTGGAAGTCCCGACTGCTGTCTGCATTGTATGCAGTCGCACTTACTTGGAGTGATGTTCCAACTTCCGAGTGATTTTTACACTCCTCTACTTGTTTACCTAAAGGTGCCTAAAAACCTATTATTTTTTCTTGGTTAAGGAAAATACCTTCGTTATCTTTTGTAGATTTGATGCTAGAGGATCCACAATTTTGCTTGCTATACGATTCACTCGCTATTACCGTTAAAGGACAATTTGTTTTACCGGAATTAAATTTCTATTCCTTTCTTGCCTCGAGTAGCCATTACGTTCTGCAATTATGTCGTCGCAATGTTTCTTACGTTCTGCTTGTTTTCTTCCTTTGAGAGGGATAGTTTTATTGTCGTTTACTATTTCAATACTAAAGACTCTAACATTTTGCTTGTTATACGATTTGCACGCACTTATTAGAATTTGGTACTGTTCCTTTAAGATTCGTCGTTTTAATCTCTGCGCTTGAATTTTCCTTCCTGCTCTATGGGTTTTCGGCATGGATGAATGATTCGGGTCAACAGTAGTAGGGCAATTGTCAAAATAAGTAAGTAGTACGTGTAGTTATGTTTGTCTTGTTTGTATGATGTGTTTCGTGAGCGAACCTTGCTATGTTCAAGGCTAGCCTTGACCTCACTTACGCGAGGACCTAATACATAGGATTTCTTCCACTAGTGTAATGTGTATCGTGAGCGAGCCGTGCGAGCCTTAACCTCACTTACACGAGGAGCTAAAACATAGGAATTCTCTCACTTATGTTAGTGTAATGTGCTTTGTGAGCGAGCCTTGCTAGGTCTGTGCGAGATCTTGGAGTTCCAGTGGAAGGTCACTGCCTCTCTGGTGTTGATTCGTTCAAACGTACCGTTGTAGTGCACGTCGGAGGTAATACGCGGCAACGAATGCACGTTTGAAATTTCGATATTTTGAGAGAGGTTTTCTTAGATTTTCCTCTTGACACTGGAGATATCGTCCAACTTTAAGGGTATGCTCAAAACGCGGGAACAATTATCTATTTCCGCGAATTTACTGACAGAGTGATTTTGCGTATTAATTATATCCCTGAACATAGAAAAGAAACGGCGAATAGCCCTTCGTTTAACACCTCTACGTTTGCCCATGTTGAAATATATTTTTGTTTTCTCTTTATGCTTATTTTATGTTTCTATTAAGGGGTCACATCTACTCAGCGGCCGAAAAAAAGGCGTGTTTTTGTGATTTTTTTTTTGGAAAATGGTTGCAGTTTCCGAACTTTTTTTTTTCACAGTAAGGGGAATATCTTTGAGTATGTTTCATAATTTTTTTATTGGAAAAAATTCCTGAATGTAAATGATATAGTGTATCCGTCCGGACCGCTGTTCAAAAAAGGCCTTCCGCGGTGACCACTGTAACTGCCCAACCAATCATCTGAAATAAAAAAACCAAATAAATTTAGTTTTTGTATAGTATTATCTAGTCTTTAATCGAAGGATTTGATAAAATATTAATTTTTGAAAAAATGGTCACCGATCGAAAGTGATGCTCCAAATTTCGGTAAAAAAATCACTCCATTTTTCCTCGATATTAAAAAAAGTACGCATCGAAAGAAAAAATCCTTCGATTAAAGACTGCCTTTAGATATAACAAAAATGTATGCAAAATTTCAGACAAATCGGTTCACTCGTTTTTGAGATATCGTGGTCACCGCGGAAGGCCTTTTTTGAACAGCGGTCCGGACGGATACACTATATCATTTACATTTAGAAATTTTTTCCAATAAAAAAATTATGCAACATACTCAAAGATATTCCCCTTACTGTGAAACAAAAAAAGTTCGAAACCTGCAACCATTTTCAAAAAAAAAAATCACAAAACACGCCTTTTTTCGGACGCTGAGTAGATGTGACCCCTTAAACTGATTTTTTCACCGTAATTTTATCATACGGACTTTGTCTCAATATGGGGCTCGATAGGAGAATATTGATAGGAACCGTGTAATGAACGTGGACTGACGATGCTGCAATTAATTATCTTATGTAAATAATCAACAAGTGGATTGCTATATCCCCTAAAGTAATAAAAGTCAGGCAATTTATCTATCCAATTATGATAATGGATTATATACTTGTTTAACACTACATCTGTAACACATACATTCATTTGATATAAAATATTCGAGGTAACTTTATGGTATTAGATAGAAGACGTGATCAGTATATAATTATAAACACGAGATAGATCGACAATGTTAATCATGAAAAATAGATATCACAAAAGACAAGAATTTTCACGAGAGTAATAAATCATTAGCTATTTCTGGGTAGCGACCCTACGACACACACTGTTTCTATAAAGAAATTAATCGAGTATCACATTGGCCCAAATAATAGTTTAAATTGATATATCCATATACAATAATGCACGATGAGCTTTGATTCTAACAGCTCTTACAATCGAATGGCCTTCCACACCGGCATTTATAAATGACAGCATAAATTCATACAAATAACATCGAACTCTCGATTCGCGAAATAATGTATACGATAAGTACAAAGATATTATAAAAGTACGTCGATACTTATCTTGTCGTTCGGCGTTTTGTTTACGTTCGCCGACGTCTCGTTGCGAGGGTGTCTGCGGAGAGCGGGGGTGGCTTGAGCGACGTCCGTTACGCTGGCGACTACTCGCCCCATGCGCTTCTCCAACGGCCCGGTATGTTCCTGTGGCCAATGATGAGAGATTGGCACGATCGATTCTATCCAGCGATACGTCGGTTCCTTTTTCTGATCAGAATATTCAAGTTCTTTGATTTATTTACAAACATGATGTTCTTTATGATGATGGCGTATGATCTTCCCAATATTGGATTGCGTCCGAATTAGGCTTATTATTTTTTGAAGACGTTACCGTTTCGTTGATTGGTTTTCAACATTCCCAATATTATATTATTTCACATCTAGGCCCATTGTTGGAGACGATTATTTAGTTGCTAAATAAAGCCGATTTTCTTCGAATATTATTTAGTTGTTGAGTAGAGCCGATTATCTTCGTTTGATATTTAGTTATTGAGTGGAACCGTTTCTCTTCGTTTAACCACTGAATCTCTGTTTTCCAAACGAGTGCAACGGGTTTTTCCTTTGACATTGACACACCCGCGAATAATATTTTGATGAAATAGTTATTAATTATCGAACGAATGATGTGTTAATTCTCCATATAGACTATAACTCAATGATTACTTCACAGTGACTAACAATAATGATTGCTCTACAAAGATTAACAATAATGACTGCTCTATAATAGTCTATCTACCATGACTGCTCCTCAGAGACTAACTACGTTACAATATTCATACAATTACCTACTCTGTACTCGTATAATATACTTCGATACGCTTGAACGTGAAGGAGGAGGGGATCGCAGAGGATTGACTTATTTCTTAATCTAATACTAGCGACCCGGTAGCCTACTGGGCCGATTCGTTACAATGTGTTAGGTTGAAAAGTGGATAGTTAAGGTAGGGTTTTTTAGAACGCTGTCCGCTGGTGTAAGCGAATCGGCGAATTTCTTAAAGGCCTATTTTGTTGGAATGGATGAGGTAGAGTTTTTAGAACGCTGTCCGCTGGTGTAAGCGAATCGGCGAATTTCTTAAAGGCCTATAGCAGAAAGAGTAGCACGTGCCGGTGGAGGCGCAATGCTATGAGGGATGAATGGAGGTGAACGATGCTAGTGATCGCTCGAGAGGATTGTTAAGATGAGCAACGTAGGAGTGAATAAGAGAACTGTTTGTAGTTCTACTAATATTTTTAGAATCGTATGCCCGCTGTTTTAACGCATAGCAGGTTGACAGAATATATGTAAATGACAGTACAAGGAAGTTAATGTTACGGAGCGAATCGTATAGAAACAACACAAGAAGTTTGATAGTTGTTTGGTTAAAACAAATATAATATTACTCTCTATAGTTAATATTCGGGGAAGCTATTTTCCTTGTAGTTCCCCTCACGTACGTTTTAGTGATTATTCTTTCTCGCTGTTTTATTTGTTCTAAACTGAGTTGACTTAGGAAAATTTCTTGCGTGGCTTGTTCAATGAATTCTTGCGCGGGAACCTCGAGTTCCTTTATACGCACTTGAAGTACCACTAATTTTTCCAGTGGTCCCATACAACAGAGTATAATTTGTAATTATATATATACCCACGTATATGTTCTTTAATACAAATTCTTTCTCCTTTTATTCATCAGTCATTATTGAAAATTAACTTCCACATTTGATTTCCACAAGGTCAATTTACTTACGAAAAAGGATTACCAAATAACTTGAACAATAGCGGGTACTCTCTAAAATGAATCAATTTTTGCAACGATGTCGATGAATGGACCTGAACCTTATCAACGTACGTTATCAATTTGGAATTTTTCAAGGGGAAATCCCATCATCTAACTCAAATAAAAGTGACACTTTCAACTACTTCAATTTTTATAAAATAAAATCGATCTATTAAAACCCGATAATAATGATAAAAAAGGAACAATCAATCTTTACACATTAAATCCACATTCGATTAAAAAGGGGAAAGTTAGATTTTATGAATAATATGTTTTATTACAACGTGGTTGAAAGGAAATAATAAATTTTCACGAATTAAATTGATTCACTAAAACTTAATAAAAATAAAAAAATCGATTTTCACGAATTAAATCATTTCTGGAAAACGCGGTCAAAAGGTAAAGGTTGGATTTTATGCATTAAATCGATTTATGAAAGCTTAGTAGAAAAGAATGATAAATTTTCATGAAATGGCTTGATTTGATAAAATTCAATAAAAAGTAAAAAAAAATCGATTTCTATGAAATAAATCGACTCTCGAAAATGCGGTAAAAAGGGAAAGGATTGGATTTTTGAGCTAAATCGTTTTATAAAAATTCAGTAGCAAGGAAGGATACATTTTCGTGAAATGAATTGAATCACTAAAACTCAATAAAAAGTTTAAAAAATCGATTTTCGAGGATTAAATCGACTTACAAAACCACGGTAAAAAAGGAAAAGTAAAAATATTTTCTCTTCAGTTGATTTTTTTACAAAATTAGTTTGAAAAAAACTAACACTCTAAGATCCCGGACGAGCCCTCAGAATTTGTTACGTCAAAATCGCGGCTTATTTTACGAAACCCACGAATTTAACATAGATGCATGTTCCGGTGTATATTTTCCGTGCTCTGGTCAAGGAGAATAAATCCTCCCTTTACCACACCCGACGAGAAAATTCCGAAGACGCAAGCCCGTTTTTGAGTCTAACCTCGCGGAAAATTACTCGGGATAGGGCTGGAGTGCGTTTGTTCTTTGTTGGGAATAATCACTTCACGAATAATGGGATGAGACTTGAATGACAATTTCACGCAGAGCAAGATTTCACTTTAATTGGTAAAAGAAGATTGTACTTACGGTTGTTTGTTGCTGTGGTTCTTGCTGTTGAACGTTGGTTGGACGTAGACTGGTGTAGTCGGACAAACTCAAAATCGAACCTATGCGTTGATGCGTATTAATAATTATTTATTGAAATAAAACTACATGAGTAGTCGAATGTTGCACCTTCAATATTCCCGATTTCGTACGCGTTAATAATCAAAAGTACTGTCGATTTCTGAATTCCGGTTTCTTTGTCCAGTACTATTTACTCGTACTCTGTACTACTTGAAACGATACTTTGTGAATCTGAGCCGCGGTGCAAAACTATTGAACTGTATTACTTGATCCCCATGAAACCGTCCTTTTTTAGTCTCATTTCAGACGTAAGGGGCAAGACGGAAAAAACAATTGTAACAGCAGGAACTGGTCGAGCGAATACCGACACCCGCCCACTGGGAACGATGAGACTGAATACTCTGACGGCCCAGCATAGGCCTGCACGCCAGCTAAAGGAAACGACTCTACAGCTGCTGCAGGTAACGTTGCCGGCGTCAAGCGCCACTGCCAGCGACTTCGATATCGTCGCACTGTTGGCCGTGACTGGGGTGCTCACCCTCAAGGCAGACACCGGGGCACAGTGCAGCATCATCAAGGAAGGCTGCCTCAAGCCAGAGACGATGGTGAAAGACTGCACCGTAGAGCTGCAGGGGGTAGCGGGCGAAAAATGTACTCCGCTAGGAATCGCAAAAATCGTGCTCGAGACACCGGCTCTAAATGTAGAGCATTGGTTTTACATCGTTCCGAACACCGTGCCACTGAGGGTAAACGGACTGCTCGGAATGGATTTCATTAAACGTCACAAGGCAGATATCTTGCACGGCGAAATGCTTAAACTGTACGGACACTGCATGCCACTTTTGGATGGATCAGTTAATATGACCCAGCCGCCACGCAGCGAGACCGTCGCGTATGCCGCGACCAAGATTAAATTCATCGGGCTACTCTCGAAAATGGAACTCGGAAACGGAGTAATTATGGGAACCGGCATCACGCCGCCACACGGTAGTAGCAGTGATGCCAGAAAGCGGCCGCAGCAACATGACGCACACAAGTGCACGTCCGTGTACGTGTGACCGCCTGAGCTCGTGGAACATCGGAAAATAGAAGGAGACAGACATATGACTGTCTGTCTCTTTCGCTCTCGCTCTGCTCGGGCTGCTTACGCTGCTACTGCTGCTAGTGCTCGGGCTGTCGCGCGATACATTTAACTCTGACTGACAAGGGGACCTCCAGGTACGTGGAACACCGATTCAGACCAAATTTTTTTTACAGGTAGGTTGCACCCAGGGGTGCAATAGGTGCAAGTAATAGGACCCGCTTCTCAGCCGTTTTCGAGATATAAAATATTAAAAATTTCCGAGCGTCCATATACTCTTTATATACTCTCTGCGTTAAATAATTTTCAACAAGAGCGCGTAGCGTAGTCGGCAACGTCTCCGCTTCGTAAGTACTGGATGACCGGATCGAATCCCGGCGCAGACTTTTTTTTTTTAATTACTAATATTATTATTTAATCATTTCTACGGCAACTACTATGCGATAATATTAATATTTCCGTAAAGAATAAATAAATATTTTTTATTGTGGATCATTATGGTGTTATAAGGAAAAACGAGCAGCTTTTTTTATTTATTTATTTTTTGGTTGAAAGGTAAGGAAAGCATTGTGACAAATGGATACACGAGTTTAAAAGAATAACCAATCTTTTTATTAACTTTTCATTGGTTATCGCAACTAAAGAACTAGGGTGGTACTGATCATGAAAACATGGAAAACAATAATTATTTCGGCATCGGACGCACGTAATAAATGCCGAGTTTCCGTATCCGCAACGATTTTTCAAGACGTCAATCGCGAAGCAAACCTCGTTAACGTTTAGGAAAGATCTCCTGTTGTCATATAATTTGTTAATTTATTAATTTATTAACCTGTTAAGCAGGCGGGACGTATAAATATAATTCCCCGGTTAACAGGTTAATTATCAGGATAATTGATTAATCAATTTATTTATTTGGTATTCATTCCTTTACGGAAATATTAATATAATCGCAGTTGCTCATTGATTCCAGGGGCGGCCAGACGAATCCATTATTATATGACGAGATTTTCACCGATGAGCACTTATTACGTGTGTCCGATGCCGAAATAATTATTGTTTTCCATGTTTTTATGATCAGTACCACCCTAGTTCTTGTAGTTGCGATAACCAATGAAAAGTTAATAAAAAGATTGGTTATTCTTTTAAACTCGTGTATCCATTTGTCGCAATGCTTTCCCTACCTTTCAACCAAAAAATAAATAAATAAAAAAAGCTGCTCGTTTTTCCTTATAACATCATAATCCAGCACTTACGAAGCGGAGACGTTGCCGACTACGCTACGCGCTCTTGTTGAAAATGATTTAACGCAGAGAGTATATAAAGAGTATATGGACGCTCGGAAATTTTTAATATTTTATATCTCGAAAACGGCTGAGAAGCGGGTCCCATTACTTGCACCTATTACACCCCTGGGTGCAACCTACCTGTAAAAAAAATTTGGTCTGAATCGGTGTTCCACGTACCTGGAGGTCCCCTTGTCAATCAGAGTTAAATGTATCACCCGACAGCCCGAGCACTAGCAGCAGTAGCAGCGTGAGCAGCCCGAGCCGAGCGAGAGCGAAAGAGACAGACAGTCATATGTCTGTCTCCTTCTATTTTCCGATGCTCCACGAGCTCGGGCGGTCACACGTATACGGGCGTGCGCTTGTGTGCGTCATGCTGCTGCGGCCGCTTTCTGGCGTCACTGGGTAGTAGCTGTGCAGTAAGTCTTATAAATACCACAGAGCAGGCTGTTGAGGTACAACGCCCCGTGGTGGAACTCGAGCTGCTGGAGATAACGGCAGTGGGTCACGGTCTCGAAGCCGCGACGCTCGAATTATGCACCGTCAGTGCAGAGCGAGGGGCCGACCGCCTCGCGCGAGTAGCTCAAGAGCTAAACACGGAAAATCTCAATAAAGAAGAGCACGAAGCGCTCGATGAGATTACTAGGGAGTACGAAGATGTATTCCACCTGCCACGGGACAAGCTGCCATGTACACCAATGGTAGAGCACGTGATTCCCTTTAAGGAAGGGGTGCAGCTCATCAAGGTGCACCCATATAGGCTGCCGGAAACCCACAAAAAGGAAGTGGAAAGGCAGAAAAGAAAAAACCGCTTTTTCTACACCACGGGGCCATTTTGAATATAACCGCATGCCATTTGGACTAAAGAACGCGCCACCGACCTTCCAGAGGCTGATGAACTCCGCGCTGGCTGGACTGCAGGGAGTTAAATGCTATGTGTACCTAGACGACATAGTAATCCACGGGAAAACCTTAAAGGAGCACAATGACAGGCTGCGAGAGGTACTGCAGCGGCTAAGAGAAGCCAGATTGACAGTGCAACTGAGCAAGTGTCAATTTCTGCGCAAAGAAACGCAGTACCTCGGCCACATCATATCCGAAGAGGGTGTACGAGCCTATCCGAAAAAGCGGGAAGTGGTGAGGGAATTCTCGGTGCCGAGAAACGTAAAAGGAGTACAATCCTTCCTCGGACTAGCTGGTTATTACCGGAAATTCATCAGAGATTTCTCGAAAACCGCCAAGCCACTCATAGAATTAACCCAGAAAGGGGTTAAATTCAAGTGGACCGCAGTAAGGGATGCCGCATTCGAAGAACTGAAGACAGCGCTTACCACGGCACCAATATTGCAGTATCCGGATTTCGAAAAGCCGTTCGTCGTGATGACAGACGTATCAGATCGGGCACTCGGCGCTATCCTTTCGCAAGGCAAGATTTGGGACGATTTGCCCATATGCTACGCTAGCTGCACCATGACGAAGGCCGAGCAGAATTACATGACTACGGAAAAGGAATTACTTGCGATAGTTTGGGCTCTCACTCAATTTCGGCCATATATTGATGGTACCCGTTTTACTGTAGTGACGGACCACGAACCGCTCACCTGGCTGTTCGGAGTGAAGGACCCAGGTTCGAGATTGATGCGTTGGAAAATTAAATTAGCGGAACATGAGTTTAATGTAGAATACAAGGCAGGCAAGCGCTACACAAATGCAGATGCGCTAAGCCGTATATTCCTTACTACAAGGGCCCAAACGAGAGCAGAGAACGTAGTTCGTGAGTCGGAACAGGACAGCACTACGGGGCAAGTAGGCACAACGAAAGACCGCACAAAGCGAGAGTCGAGAACGAGAAGTCGAGCTCGCCCACGAGACAGACAAGGACGGCAAGAGCCCGGGTAGGGACAGCTGCACAAAGAAGAGAGTCGAGAATACCCCGAGCCAGCTCAGCAACGAGGCAGAGCGAGAGGCAGCGCCTGCCAACGCTTCAGAAGAAGACAGAGAGATCCGCAGCGTGGATGCAGATCGCTCTACTGAACCCCACAGCCCCGCCGCAAAGCCGAGCGGTCTGAGAAGGGGCAGACTACGCAAGCTAGTACAGACAAGCACGAGTAAGACTGCGAGCATCGCCGAAAAGGACAGAGTGAGCGCAGTACAGCATGGCCGACCCGTAAGGCGCCGTAGGCCGAGAAAAGTAAACGTTGCAAGGCCGCTCGAGACAGAGAGCGACGCAACGGCGGAGCTACCGATGGGCACACCGAGCAAAGAAACTGCGGGCCGAGCACCGCACAAGCCTGCTTAGGAAGCGAGGCAAAGCGGGGACCGCAGCTCGCAAACCTCCAGCAGGACAGAAGAAGACAGCATTATGAAAGAGCGCAGCGACTGCCGCAGTGGGGCAGCATGCCCTCCTTCGATGACCGCCTGAAAATCATAAAAGAATACCACGACACCCCCATAGGAGGGCATCAGTGTATCAGACGTACGTTGCATCGGATCCGGACCAAGTATGACTGGCATCAGAAGGGATTTGGAAAAATATATATCGTCCTGCGAATCCTGCCAAAAGAATAAAATCAGGGAAAAGGAACGAGTGCCGATCGTGGTAACGGACACCCCATCGAGGTTATTTGAAAAAGTTGCGGTCGACATCGTAGGACCGCTACCGGAAAGCGCTTCCGGGAAAAAATATATACTTACGTTTCAGGACGCTCTTATCAAATACAGTGCAGCGATCCCTCTGCTGAACCAAGAGGCCTCGACAGTAGCAAGGGCGCTCGTTGAAGAATTAATTTGACGGCACGGAACGCCGGAAATGATACTGTCAGACCAGGGCACCAACTTCCTCAGTGCGACCTTCAAAAAATGCGTCGACTGCTGAGAACTAAGAAAATACAGACAACGGCATACCACCCGGAATCGAATGGTGCCCTGGAAAGGTCGCACCGCACTCTCGCAGAATACCTGAAAATTTTCATAAGAGAGAATCAAGGATCTTTACCTACAACACCACTCCGCATACGGGGACCGAAATATCTCCTTACGTGCTGGTTTACGGGAGCGAAGCTGAATTACCGACGGCCGTAAGACAGGAGCCCCGAGGTACCTATGCGTTTGACGACTACGTCCAAGAACTACGGAAGCGACTACGCGCCGCATGGACTATAGCGCGCGACAACCCGGAAGGCGCGAAAAGACGGTCAAAGAATGCATATGACCACAGCGCGCAAGAACAGGAGTACCGCGTCGGCGAACGAGTACTCCTCCGAGATGAGACCGTGCGCAGGGGGCGGTCTGCAAAGATGACCCCTAAGTGGACGGGACCCCACGAGATAGTGGAAAAGAGGCCCCCCATTAACTACTTCATCCAGAAGGCACGAAAAACCCAGGCGGTGCATGCTAACCACCTAAAGCTCTTTATCGAGCACTAAACCTAAGTAAAAATTAAATAAATGCGAGTAGGGAGCTCCACGGAACGCAAGGTAAGGAACTCCAATGAATAACGATGATTGAAAGTAAAACAATTTATTTAAAAATTTCGCTGGTATACGCAGTACCGTAGAAAAAAAAATACAATTTTTAAAGGTCATTTAGGCGTACCCCACACCTGGGGCAGGAGGTCAGGGGACCCTCCCGGAACAGCCGACTAAGGCCTATAAAATCGGAGAGAGGCTCCGCATCATGACCGACCCAGGGCCCCAGGCCCCATAGACATTCGACCGCCCGGCGACAACTCTGCCGGCAGCTACGGATGGCCAACGCCGCCAAGACCGCGTCCGAGCGGCTGCGTCGGTCTCGCCCCTGTGCTACCAGACCTTTCTGAAAAGGAAAAGGAAAATTTATAGAAAATTGTATATATTAGGTGCGCAACTAAGTTCCCGCTGTTTTTTTTTTTATGAAAATGCAACTTTATTGTGAAAAAATGTTTACAAATGTATCATTCAAAATATTGCCCATCGCTTGTAACGGTAATTTTTATCGTTGACAATTATTTTTATTTTTCGTGGGAAATTCGGGCTCGAACACAGGACTAATTAATGTTAGACTTTGGGGTGGTTGAGAGTAAGGTTTCTTGATATCAAAAAACAATTTCATGAAATGACAATATACAGTTTCAGGCCGCTGATTCCCTGTACGATACATCTCAAATTTAGTAATCTCGGGATTGTTTTTACATTATTTCCGTATTTTTCGTGTACACAGATTCTCGGTATACTAGGCTCGAAAATCTGTTATTGTTCCGCACCGTAATATTGAGTTAGACGCTCGATACACACACACACACCAGTTCCGCCTGCCTCGCTCTTCGAGCCGATGTGTCGCTTCTACCTCTATCACTCTCTAACTCTCACACAATTCACTTTCTTTCGATCTCTGTCTTTCCCACTTGCTTATGAGCTTCTCGATTATCCTACCGATTTAAATACCATATGATCTAGTTTAATCTTCTTAAACCCTGCTGACCTAGTTCTATTCAGTTTATTTTCTATACTTAACTCTATTCACTTAATCCAATTCTCTTGAAACTATCCGCTTAATTCTATGTAATTTATTCTACGGAAATATTTCGTTTCACTGAAATTCTATTGAAATCTTTACACGTATTAAGTTCTACCATATTCCTCCAATTTGTCCATATCTTGGGACTAACTCGCCTGTCTTTTCCTTTCTCGCTGGCCTCCGGGTGTTACTCATTCGTTTTACTTTTCTTGAGCAAACACAGACTCTACAATATGTAATTTAGAAATATCTACTGAATTTTCACTTGTAATTAGAATTTTTCGTTATCGATTTTTCTGTCCTCCAATGTTTATGCTATAACACCAAGAGAGCTCCTCTCTCCTCGCACCGTCTTCTTATAGGCTTCCCCTCGCCTCATTCCCCTCTGCCCATTTTTCCTTCGTAATATTAAAATTTAACGCATCTTTGGATTCTTGCGGTTTGCCGCTACCGCGCTCACCGCCTCCCCCTCGCCTCTGAGCAAGGCCAGCTGGTCGCCGACCCGCTGTTTCCGTCAGCGAGGGAATTCCGGAGCGGCGACAGCTCTAATTTTTATACTAGGTGCGATGGCCTCATGCCCGCAAACCTCGGTGCTATTGTATCGAGTCTAATTTCGCAGGTGTTTTCGCATATACCAGGTGTATGCATAAGTTTTTTCCGGTTTAAGTAAGAGATGGCGCCAGCGAAAAGTACGCAGCGTATTAATTTGACACATACGTCATTTTGCTCGTCTGACATTAACCTACAAACACACACAAGTTGAGTCCGCCAAAAACTAGCGTCTTTGTTTTATCGTTCAGTGATCATGTCGAGTTTTGTGCCTGAAAAAGAACATTTGCGGTACGCATTGCTTTTCTTATTTAATCAAAAGAAAAAAGCTGCTGAAAGTCAACGTTTGCTGGTAGAAACATATGGTGAACACGCTCCATCGATTAGAACATGTGAGACATGGTTTCGACAATTTAAAAGTGGTGATTTCAATGTGAAAGACAGTGAGCGCTCTGGTAGACCACAAAAATGCGAAGACGAGCAATTGCAGGAGTTATTGGATGATGACCCAACTCAAACTCAACGGCAATTAGCAGAAGCATTACATGTGTCACAAGAAACAATCAGCAGACGTTTACGAGTAATGGGGAAGATCAATAAACTCGGTAAATGGGTCCCACACGATTTGAATGAACGTCGCAAAAGAAAATCGCAAAGTCACTTGTGAAGTGCTGCTTCAACGCCACGAAAGGAAATCATTTTTGCATCGAATTGTGACGGGTGACGAAAAATAGATTTATTTTGAAAACCCGAAGCGGAAAAAATCGTGGCTTTCACCTGGCGAAGTCGGTCCTTCAACACCAAGTCTAAATCGCTTCGGCAAGAAGACTATGCTCTGTGTCTGGTGGGACCAGAGCGGTATTGTGTATTATGAACTCTTGAAGCCCGGCGAAACCGTTAATACACAACGCTATCGCCAACAAATTATTAATTTAAACCACGCATTAATCGAAAGACGACCGGAATGGGCCAGAAGACATGGCAAAGTGATTTTGTTACACGACAATGCGCCGTCTAACACAGCAAAAGCAGTGAAAGACACCTTGAAATCGCTTGGATGGGACATCCTTGGGACCTGGCACCACCTGACTATCACCTCTTCGCATCAATGGGGCACGCGCTCCCAAAGCAGCACTCCAGCAATTTCGAGGAAGTCGGAAAATGGCTCGACGGATGGTTTGCCGCAAAAGACAAGCAGTTTTTCTGGCATGGTATTCATAAGTTACCTGAAAGATGGGCGAAATGTGTAGAAGCCGATGGCCAATATTTTAAATAAAACAAAAATTAATTTCCCTTGAAAATTACGTGTTTTTTATACCAAAAAACGGGAAAAAAACTTATTCATATACCTGGTACTCTCGGCTCTTATAGCCGTTCGAAATAATAAAGTAAGCTAAAGAGTGTAACTATGTTACATTATCCCCCGAGATCGTTGGAAGAGTTGCATTGGCAACTGGTCCAAAGATCTCTCACATTGTTAATGTAGCTCGCCATTTTTATCTTTTGATCCTTTAACTCTCTCATATATATTTTTACTCTTTTTATGATTTTTAAATTTTTTTATATATTTTTATTTATTTCATACCTACCAACCAACTGACCAGCCGCCTGCCGTTACGTCCTTGCATCTCTGGTATTCCTTTCCTCGATGCGACTTATCGACTAAAATAGAACTGTTTCTTATCTCTAAAGTAAAACGCAGATATTCTTGTTTCTTTATCCTACTTTCCGCTTAAACTATGACTATCCTTACTCCTAAATCAAAACACCAATGAAACAGACACGAGTAGCTTTCTTTTTATTATTTTTTTTTATTCAATTATTGTCCGTCACTGTCTTTGTTACCGTCTTCGTCGCAGTCAGTCTCATCCGTCTCGTTTTGTGTAACTACACCCCAATGCACCAGTGTAGCTGCCGTTTCCTCATCCGGTTCAGGAGTGGCCAACCACTCCATCTCCTCGGCATCTTCTCTCTCGTCTTCGATGCTTGCTTCCGACCACTCATCCTCTGTCTCGCTGTCCTGACAGTCAGTCGTCCTCACAGCCTCTGGTGATGCTCGCGCTGTTGTTGCGGTCACCCTCTCTCTCTCACTCTCTCCTGACGGTGATGCTTCCCGTGGAAACCCCCGTCCGTCCCACATTCGTAT
Source organism: Cylloceria caligata (assembly GCA_963942595.1). Lineage (NCBI taxonomy): Eukaryota > Metazoa > Arthropoda > Insecta > Hymenoptera > Ichneumonidae > Cylloceria > Cylloceria caligata. Next base: position 13,752,854 of record OZ012708.1, read on the forward strand.
TTGGGATTTCCCTGGTTCCTCCTTGCCTCCCCCATCTTAACCAATGATTCCCCAACGTCGTGGGCTCCGTCGCCTGAGCCGGCGTGTAGGTCAACCCATATGGCTTCTACCTCAGGGTCCAACTGGTTAACGTATAGATCTACGGCTCTAGCCATGGTCAACGTGATGAACCAATCTGTCGTCCTTTGTTTCCATGCCGACCCCACCGGGCTCAAACGATCCATCGCACACGCCACTGCGAAGTACGGCTTACTCAGATATAACGTTGCCGTGGTATAAAGGAGCTCCATCCCGACGGAAATCCTCCTTGCGAAATCACCCAACCAGATATAAAACCTTCCGTCACTCCTTTTCCTCATGACAGTACCCCGGAAGAACGAATACTTTTCTGATTCCTCTTCGTCCACCAATAGAAAAAGCACCGCCCTCCCGGGATATGCCTCTTCTTCGAGGATCGCGTGGACTTATGGGTGGTCCCTCGGTGTTGTCGCCACAATCTTTCGGAAAACCTCTCGTCGCTGCTTTTCATCCCCCCTCCAGATGTAGAAACGGCCCGGATCCTGGACACGGATCATCTCCACCGTATTTGGTTCACCTGGCACCATGTATTCTACCGCATTTTCGGTGTATCTCTGCATCCTCGCTGATTTTTTTTTTTTTTTTTCAAACTCAAGCAGAAAAAGAATTACACTTGTCTTTGGAATACTCAGTTTATCTTTTCGTTAATCGTTCGCTCGTTTTGTGGGGCGGCCGTCCAGTTCCCTCCTTTTATAGCCTTCCTGGAACTTTTATTGTAGTTATATTTCACCGCTTCCTTCTGACAGTCTATTTCCCCTTCGGTCGTTCGCACCAGCCAATTAGGTGTTCTATTATTCGCTTCTCTTCACCGAATCCGCTCTACTTCCTTGGAAATCGAAGCATTCTTCTTGGAACGACCGTTGGCCGTGACGTCAGGCTCAATCCCGAGTTCGATGCTCCCTGATCGCTATATTGGTATAGTCTCTGTCCGATCCAACATTACATCGTTGTTATTGTTTCGAGAATTCGTCCCTCGCACTGTCTCACTTCTTCCCATGGTTGCCGTCTCCGTCGTGTCCTCTTCTTCCTTCTCTGTCTTTTCTGTCTCTGTCCGATATCTTTTAAACATACTCGCGTGAAATTTTCCTCTTTCTAACTTATTCTCTAGATCGATGAGTAAATAAGTTGCTAAACCTACGCATTTCTTAATTCTATATGGTCCCTCATATAGTGGCATACATTTCGAAGTCAATTGTTTCAACGGGTCCGAAACATTTAACGCCTTGATCAACACTAAGTCGCCTTCCTCATAACTTGATAATCTATGTGTTGAGTCGAACTTTTCTGCGTGACGCTGGCCTTTCTTTGCTATCCTTTCTCTAACAATCTCAATCTTCATTTCGTAGGTTATCCTATCTTCTTCCTCTCTCACTAGGCCCATCTGTTTATTCCAATCTCATTGACGCTTTTTCTTGCACTGCAGCTCCATTGGTGTAAATTCTGTTGTTTCACGGTGACTTTCATTAATGCAGTCTTCTATTACTTTCACCCACTTAAATTAGCCTGAATGGTTATTCGTTACGAAAACTTGGAAAAACCTTCCAAGTTCCCGATTTACTCGTTCGACGATATTTCTTGTGGGTGGCGTATCGATGAAAAAGCGGCCATGATTCCCTCGTCCTTGAGCTTTTGTAACCAATCTTTAGCAGTGAATTGTGTTCCATGATCGAATTGAATCCTTCGTGGCTTTCCATACTTCGGAATATAGTCGCCAAATATAAGCTTAATAACTGTGGATGTGTTCGCTTTTTTCATAGGGTATAGAACAACGAATTTACTAAATGCATCTAGAGTCACTAGGATATATTTTATTCCACCTACCGATGCAGGCAAGGGTCGATAGAAATCTATGGATACTAAATCGCCCGGGTTTTCCGGTATTATATTCTGCATCGCTGCGTAGCTGGTCTGTCCCGTAATTTTATTTCTCTGGCACGTATCGCAGTTAGCTAGGATATTCCGAGTTCTCTTTGCAAGATGTGGATACGTAAAATCCTCCTCTAGCATCCGTGAACATTTCCTCGCGCCGAGATGATCGTACATGGCATGACACGATTTTACCATATCCTGGATCATGCTTGCCGGTATTACAACTCGCCAAATTCCGTTCTTCGATTTTTTTTGTAAAATTCCTTTCTCTAGCCGAAATGTTTGCTCTACTTCTCCTTCCTTTTCTTCACCAAGGAAATCCATAATAATTCGTAAATCTTCTTGCTCTCTCTGGACATCCTTTATGCACTTCAGTTTTTAGCTAGCTCCCGTGGAATTTTTTCAGCCAGCAACCCCGCAACTACCACGATCCCTTCGTTATCGGTCGAACGGTCATCGTCGTTCTCTTTCACTCGGCTTAACGCATCTGCCCCGACGTTTGATTTTCCGGCTACATGTTCCACCTGTATATCATAATCCTGGATGGCCAATGCCCATCTTATCAGCCTTCCCACTGTGAATCGACATGTTTTCAGAAAAGTTAACGCTTTATGGTCCGTTTTGACACAAATCTGGGCTCCCTTTAAATATGTTCTGAATTTCTGCAGCGCCCACACGCTAGTAATTCTTTCTCCGTGGTCATATACCCTATCTCAACCCCTTTGAGCGTCCTGCTCGCAAACGTCACCACCTTCACTTCTCCATTCTCATCTTCCTGCGAGAGAATTGCTCCGAGCGCATACCCACTCGCATCCGTGGTGAGCGTGTATGGCTTATTTACGTCCTGACGTAACGTCGCATTTATCTTTTTTAATTTCGATTACGTTAAAGTTCTTCTGTTTTAGTTTCGCTACAGTAAAAGTGAGTTTCCACATTTTTCTTTGATTTTCAAACTTCTTAAGAGGAGAGGAGAGCGATTTTAGCAACGTGGATCGGAACAGGGTGGGGATGCGGCTCTACTAACCGTCTCCCGGGAAAATTAATCCTGTAAAGATGGAATTTTTCAGCGCTCCCGGTCAAAAGGCAAACTTTCAAAACATGGGATCTACGGCGTAGACCCGGTTATCGACTGCCATTTATGGATCCATGATTCAGCGCAGCCTTACCCTCAATCCTAGACCAGGGGTTCGGCTAGTCGCCGTCGGGGGCGTTGTTGGTCATAAGGGAGCGGTTGGAGGGAACGCTATCACGTGACCAGGCGACCACACCCTTTCTTCTCGCTCTTGCCTGAAATCTTCTCTCTCTCTGTCTCTCTTTACAAAGATGATGAAATCACGAGCAATTAGTAACTGAGCAAAACAATTAACAAAAGTGGAAGAACTGTTGATTTAAACAGTTCCTTTTCCTCTTGAGATTATATTAATAAGTCTCTCGTCAAATATTGGAATTTATATGATAGTAAAAATACGATCATATATATATAGAATATATTATGCATATATAGAAAGGATAAAGGAAATATTAGGATTAATGTACGGTAAAATAGCGAAAAATAGACAAAATGAGAAAGAGATGAGACTAAAATTGAGTTGCAATGAAGCATCTCCTGCAGGAAAGCGAGGCTAGCCGACTCTCCACGCAACGATAAACGCCTTGCGCGAGGTCTGAGCAGCGATCTAGCCGACTTGCGTACGAACGAAATGTACGAGTAACCGAGTTAGGCGAGTCGCTCTCAAGTAAAATACCTTCTCTCTCTCTCGCTCTCGTTTCTATAGCACGAGAATAATTGTCTAACTAACAAGTTATTTAAGAAAACTTATTAACTACAAGTAGAGTAATTATTAATTAAACGAATAACCAATAACGATTAGAATAATCCATAATTGAACGAAAATATTTATATTAATAAGAGATTAACGCAAAAATCAGCTTGCATACGACGAGTTAACGACAGAATCTGTAACAAAATTATTACTAGTGGTTTGATGTGGAGGCTTTAATTAAGTTCCGTACAAACGCTGAAATTCTGAGCCATTACCATAGACACATCTACATAGAAGCGAGCATAAGGATATTACCTAGACTAAGAAACTCTATCGAGAGTAGGCCAAGAAGAGGGGTGGTAAAAATCGCCTCATTTTCAGGGGAAAAACGCCACGAGCGCGTTCCCTCACCTAATCACGTGGTCCTCTGTGTATCGCATCGCGCGGACAAATCAGAGCACGCCATACCGATGCACTTGCATAGATATATGGCTCTGCATGTCGGGAAGCTACTCTGCGGGGTAAGGGGAATAAATACGTGTATGGTTGAGATAGACGACGGGCAAATCCTTATAATCAGGATAGGGTTTTATCCCTTCTTTTCTTTTTACGCGCTTGACGACAAGAATTTTCGACGCTCAGGAGCTCTATAAAAGGCCGCGAAAATCGGCCGGCGACACAGTTTCACGGGGAGTACAGGAGACAGTTTCACGGGGACTAAAGGAGACAGTTTCACGGGGAGTAAAGGGCTAATCACTCACCAGGCAGTCAATAAGTCGCCAGGCAGTGAGTCAATAGCCCGCAGAAGTTAGACTTACTTTTGATGGGGAGTCAAGTTAGACAGTCTCATGGGGACCAAGTAGTACACTTCAATAGTTTTTCACCGCGGCTCAATTTCACAAAGTATAGTTTCAAGTAGTACAGAGTACGAGTACAGTACTTATAATTATTAACGCGTGCGAAATCGGGAATATTGAACGTGCAACATTCGACTAGTCATGTAGTTTTATTTCAATAAATAATTATTAATACGCACCAACGTATACGTTCGATTTTGAGTATGTCTGACTACAGCAATCTACGTCCAACCAACGTTCAACAGCAAGAACCACACCATCAAACAACCGTAAGTACAATTTTCCTTTACCAATTAAAGTGAAATCTTGCTCCACGTGAAATTGTCATTCAAGTCCCACCCCATTATTCGTGAAATGATTATCCCCAACCAAGAACAAAGCGCACTCCAGCCCTATCGCGAGTAAATTTTCGCGAGGTTAGACTCAAAAACGGGCTTGCGTCTTCGGTATTTTCTCGTCGGGTGTGGTAAAGGAAGGATTTATTCTCCTTGACCAGAGCACGGAAAATATACACCGAAACGTGCATCTATGTTAAAGTCGTGGTTTCGTAAAATAGGCCGCGATTTTGAGATATCATATTCTGGGGGCTCGTCCGGGATCTTAAAGTGTTAGTTTTGTTCAAACTAATATTGTTAAAAAAATCAACTGAAAAGAAAATATTTCTTACTTTTCCTCTTTTACCGTGGTTTTGTAAGCCGATTTAATCCTCGAAAATCGATTCTTTAATTTTTATTGAGTTTAAGTGATTCAATTTATTTCACGAAAATTAATCCCTCCTTGCTACTGAATTTTGTAAAACGATTTAATTCATAAAGTCAACCTTTCCCTTTTTAACGCATTTTCGAGGATTGATTTATTTCAGAAAAACTGATTTTTTACTTTTTATTAAATTTTAACGATTCGATCCACTTCATGAAAAACTATCATTCTTTACTACTGAGTTTTTATAAAACGACTTAATTCAGAAAATCCACCCTTCCCCTTTTCACCGTATTTTTGAGAATTGATTTATTTCAGAGAAATTGATTTTTGACTTTTTATTGAATTTTAACGAGTCAAGCCATTTCATAAAAATGTATCATCTTTTTAGAAAAGTACCCGCTATTATTCAAGTTATTTGGTAAGCCTTCTTCGTGAGTAAATTGACCTTGTGGAAATCAAATCTGGAAACTAATATTCGATAGTGACTGGTGAATAAAAAAAAACAGAATATAGAATTTGTATCGAAAGACATATACGTTGATATATTGAAACGTTTCGCGATTTTATTTCACTGTCAATTTCGCTGCGATGCGCGCGTGTTCGGTGGCGGTGTAAAATCGCGTGAGTTTTTAATCTTATTTCGAGCGATATCGTCCTTGATCGTGTGGAGAGGAGGCTTGCTCGAAACTAGTTCGTGCACTCGGCTGGATGGAGTGAGAGGATCTGTGCATTTAAAGATTTGCAATCAATTTTAGGTTGTTATTAGTAACTTATTGTTGTTGTTGGTGAGACCTCAGTTTAGGTTTTTGTTGCGTCGCATTTGTCTGTGACAGACGTGCGATTTGTTTACCCTTTCATCATTGGTCTTTTTATTGATTGGGTAATTCTTTCTTTTCTTTATTGTGCTAAAGGCACGTGATTGCTGGGTAAGTTACTGATCGATTGTTAGTTCAGACAAGGTAGGATGTTCGTGAGACGATCTGGTCGTTCGTGTGAATTTCACGCTCGCTTGCGTGGGTTATTCCTAAGATCTACGTATGCGGAATTACTTCCGGTAATTTTGGTTTTTGACTCTGTGATTCATACAGTGATGAGATCTCACTAGTATGGAGCTTAACACTCAATTCATTTGTTTCAAGGGTATGTCGCATCTGCTAATACGCGATTTTTCTAAGACTACGTACGTGGAATAATGAAATTCCAATTTTATGGGTTTTGATTTTATTATTCGTAAAGTGATTAGATATCAACTTTACGGAGCTTAACACTCAATTTATCAAATTCTTAATGGTGATGGCGTTTCGCTAATACGCGGCTTTCCTAATACTACGCAAGTGGAATCATGGATTTCCAATTTCTATGGGTTTTTAGACTCTATAATTCGCAAAGTGGTGAGATACCATTTCTACGGAGCTTAACACTCAATTTATACAATTTTTAAGGGTGATGGCGCTTGGCTAATACGCGGCCTTCCTAATACTACGCAAGTGGAATCATGAACTCCCTATTTCTATGGGTTTTTGATTTTATTATTCGTAAAGTGATTAGGTATCAACTTTACGGAGCTCAACACTCAATTTATCTATTTCGGGGTTGTCTAATCTGGTGTAATTTATGTAGCGATTTCTTTAGGATATCATTTGGCACGGTCTTGTTTCGCGTGTCTCTACCTAGATGTTCGCAGGGTGTGGCCTAGTTGCTGGGCTTAGTCCTCATACGGGGCGTTCCTTGGTACCTTCGTAAGATGTACCGGTCCGCCTTGTTTTAATTATCGGACGTCTAGCTGGTGTTATGCTATTTGGAATGTTATTGTTTTGGGACCGCCCGTTCGCGAGATGTGCTTCTTGAGGCTCCGCCTTGCTGATCATCGCGTGAAGAGTTATAGTAGGGACGCGAGTGTAGTGTGGTGAGGTGGTGTGTATGATTTTACCTACCTATCGTTACTTGTCTTTGTTATTGTTTGGGTCCCTAGCTATAGCTCTCTGTTCGCAAGAGACACCGGGTTCGCAGCTCGACCAGCTAGCTCGTCCTAGACCCCGGATACTGAAGCTTTTATTCGCAATTAATTAATCACCTTATCGTCTCATTAAGGGGCTTACGACTTGGTTTTTTAATAATTGCGACCAGCCGAGGTATCCGAGAGGTGCAGGTGGTAGCTGGTGCTGGCCCTAACGTGGTCCCACCCACGCAGGTACACCCTACGAGTCTAATGCGCGGTGCACTCAGTCGGGATGCCACTCCTTTGACCTTGCGTCACTCGTGCTGCTTCACACTCCAAGAGACGGATAGCCACGACGCCGTGCGTGGGGACCCGTTAGTGGAGTGTGCCCTGACGCTGTGAGTAGGGGCGGCTAAGCGCAGTGCAGGGGAGCCTCACTCCTCACAGAGTATCCTAATGAGTTCGCTTACTCCACTGACGGCCAAGCGCAATGCAGGGGAATCAGTTGAGAAAAAGAACATTCGTTCTGACATGGTATTTCCCAAACGCTTAGTATGTTGTTCTTCTTATCGGTTCGTTCGGTCAAACGACGGCCAAGCGCAATGCAGGGGAATCGATTTGATCGAAAGAACACGACTTTATTACTGCGAGATTTTACGTGTAATTTTATGTGTTGGGTGTGCTGTCAAGCAGCACTTCGTCTTGACTTATTAGAGTTGACAAGAGCCCTGAGGCTTGTTCTGTCGCGGTTTATATAGGTTGGCGGATGGACCCCGGGAGGGTGTTTTGGGGTAGGTCACGTGATGTTTGTCGCACTTCAATCACTAGGTGAGAGAGGTGCGGGGTGACGTGTAGGAATACCGTTAATTCTTGATTTTCTATTCTTAGCCGATCTTTGTCCTTCTAGGGTTTGAAACGAGGTTTCAGCGGGGTTGAATTTCGCAAGACACTGTTATCTTCCTACCTGTTGTAGGTTCAAACTTTTTATCGGGGTTTTCTTTGGTTTGATCCTGGTTTTTCTACATTTCAGGCCCATATGGGTCTTCCCCTGTTTCGTATGCCGCTGTCTTGCTGTTTTATTGACCAATAGTTGCCCGGGATAATTAATTGTAGTTAATTATCTCTTTTCTTGTGTGTTTTTGACAGATTTCTCGTGGATTTTTATGTTTTTGTTGTTTTCAGGTGTTCTCCTACGTGAGGATCGTCTTCCTCTATGTGTGTTTCTTGGTTTTTGTTCGAGATAAGTTTGTTTTACGTGTTTTATCAATAATAATGTTTTATTCATGAGTGGGGGTACGTAGCGAAGTTTCATGAGAAGTTACCCTGTTGATCTTTCTCTGTGTTTCGTGGGATCTCGAGAGTTCCATGAATTCTTTTCTACTTTTGCCGTGCCGTGGCGTTTTGGGGGTGGGTATTTGGGGTTGTGCCGTCTGTGTTAAGGCTTGTCCCGGTGATTGCGTAGGGCGAGGGCTATTGCCCTGGTCTACTATGCCGGCGTGTGCTTGTCGTTACGCCTTCTGTTTTGTTTACATCGCGAATCTCCCGGCTAGGCGGGCCTCCTATTTACACCATTACGTTTAAGGTGTGTACTTATAGTTCTGCGTGTGTACCTACTAGTCCTTTCTATTCTCCTTGTCCGGTGGGTGCTTCTTTGGATATGTTATGGAGTGTTTTGTCTACCGATAACTGTTTTGTTGGCTTTGTCTTATTTTGGTATGCTATGTGTCTTGTTTTTCTTTGTGTAGGTTGGTCTGTTAGATGGACTTAAGGTTGTCAGTTGTTGTAGCGGATCGCCTTAACTGCGTTCCGTTACAATATATATATATATATATATACTTACCGATAAATTTATAAATTATGTTATTTCGATTAAAATAGAATTTTAAGTTTCAAGTAATTTTTTATTGATTTATTATCTTCTCCGATAAATTTATAAATTATGTTATTTTGATTAGAATAAAATTTTTAGTTTCAAGTAATTTTTTATTGATTTATTATCTTCTCCGATAAATTTATAGATTATGTTATTTTGATTAAAATAGAATTTTAAGTTTCAAGTAATTTTTTATTGATTTATTATCTTCTTTGATAAATTTATAGATTATGTTATTTTGAGTAGAATAGAATTTTTAGATTCTAGTAATTTTTTATTGATTTATTATCTTCTCCGATAAATTTATAGATTATGTTATTTTGATTAGAATAGAATTTTAAGTTTCAAATAATTTTTTATTGATTTATTATCTTCTCCGATAAATTTATAGATTATGTCATTTTGATTAGAATACAATTTAAAGTTTCAAGTAATTTTTTATCGATTTATTATCTTCTCCGATAAATTTATAGATTATGTTATTTTGATTAGAATAGAATTTTAAGTTTCAAGTAATTTTTTATTGATTTATTATCTTCTCCGATAAATTTATAGATTATGTCATTTTGATTAGAATACAATTTTAAGTTTCAAGTAATTTTTTATTGATTTATTATCTTCTCCGATAAATTTATAGATTATGTTATTTTGATTAAAATAGAATTTTAAGTTTCAAGTAATTTTTTATTGATTTATTATCTTCTCCGATAAATTTATAGATTATGTTATTTTGATTAGAATAGAATTTTAAGTTTCAAATAATTTTTTATTGATTTATTTAAGTTTCCGATAAATTTTTTTTATTGATTTATTATCTTCTCGATTAATTTATAGATTATGTTATTTTGATTAGAATAGAATTTTAAGTTTCAAGTAATTTTTTATTGATTTATTATAATTTTATTGGTATAAATACAAAAACCTTAATATTTATAAAATTTATTACAACTTACAATTTATTTTTAAATTTCTTACTTATCTTAATACTTTTAATAATATCTTAACATAAATACTTGAAATACTAATTTATTATAAAATTTTTAACAAATTACAATTTATTTTTAAATTTATTACTTATTTAAATATTTTAATTTATATTTAATATAAATACTTAAATACTAATTTATTATAAAAATTATAACAAATCACAATTTATCATTAAATTCTTTTATTATTTCAAATAATATTAAATTAATTTAATACCATAAATCATCATAAATAACCTATATAATTAATAAATTAATGATATTAATTAATAATTTACCTGACAAATAATTAAAAATTTTTATTGATTATAAATATCTTAAATCATAATATAATCAATAATTTTAATCTATATTAATCTTAAATTAAATTATTTGATTATTTTGAACATTTATATAATTTATATAAATTTAAATTAATAATAAATAATAAATTATTATATTAATTTTTATAAATAAAAATAAGCTAAACTAAGCTATTAGACTCATACCCTAATTATAGAATCAATTTCTTTTTTATAAATAAAGTGCCTGAATAAAGGATTATTATGATATAATAAATAATGTAAATTTTACCTTTATTAATATAATTATATTTTATAGAATTAAACTATCCCAATTAAAATCAAAATTAAATATGCATCTTACATACATTTAAATACGCGCGCAGAGCAGCGCGGAGCAGCGTCGCGGCGCTCCGGTGTGCATTAGCCGATTTGAATATACGGGTTTGATTCTGGTCGCGGCTCTGCGCTGCTCTGCGCGTCGCAGCGCGCCGCTTTGGTGTGCATCGGGCTTTATTCAGACTCAATACTTTAGTTATCAAATTTATTAAAATTCTATCAGGAGTACAAATTGAAAATGCGGGATTTTTTTCTATTTTTGAACGTTTATTCTGAAAAAATGGTAACAAATGAATTATTCAAAGTATTGTCCATCGCTAGCCACAACTTTTTCCCATCTTTCTGGCAATTTACGGATACCGTCGCGAAAAAATTCGGCCGGCTTGGCTGCTATCCAGTCATCGACCCATTTTTGGGCTTCTTCGTAAGAATGGAAGCGCTGGTCAGCTAGGCCATGTGTCATCGATCGGAAAAGGTGGTAATCGGAAGGAGCAATATCTGGGCTATACGGCGGGTGGGGTAAGACTTCCCATTTCAGCGTTTGTAGGTATGTTTTGACCGGCGCTGCAACATGTGGCCGAGCGTTGTCATGTTGCAAAATTACTTTATCGTGTCTTTGCTCGTATTGTGGCCGTTTTTCTTTGAGTGCGCGGCTCAAACGCATCAATTGAGTTCGGTATAGTGCTCCTGTGATGGTTTCGTTCGATTTCAATAGCTCATAATACACCACACCCAGCTGGTCCCACCAAATACAGAGCATGAGCTTGGCGCCGTGAATATTTGGTTTGGCCGTCGATGATGATGCATGGCCGGGGTAACCATATGATTTTTTGCGCTTCGGGTTATCGTAATGGATCCACTTTTCATCACCAGTGACAATGCGATGCAGTTCGCATGCAAAAAAACGGCGCTCGACGTCTCTCGGCTTCAGCTCATACGGCACCCAATGTCCTTGCTTTTGGATCATTCCGAGGGCTTTTATACGATGGGAAATGGCTTGTTGTGTCACTCCCAATGAATCTGCGAGCTCTTGTTGAGTTTGACACGAGTCTTCATTGAGTATTGCCTCCAATTCAGCATTCTCAAACTTTTTCACTTGGCCCGGCCGCTCTTTGTCCTCAACGTCAAAATCACCACTTCTAAACCGCACAAACCATCTCTCGCACGTTGAAACCGATGGAACATGACTCGGATAAGCCTCGGAGACCAATCGATGTGCTTCAGCAGCACTTTTCTTCAAATTAAAGAAGTAAATTAAAACTTCCCGCAAATGCTGTTTTGTTGGCACGAAACTCGACATATTGAGAGCTCAAAAAAACTATGAATTTGACACTGCGACAAATTGACACATACTGAAAATTAAAGCTATAAGACGTAGCTTTGACATGAACATAGTCACAGTACTGCCTGATGCGTATAGCGTTAGTAACGCCATCTGTTATCAAACCCGCATTTTCAATTTGTACCCCTGATATATTAAAATTATATAAATATATCTTTAAATTTGCAATTTTATATTTTATTTAAACTAAAAACCTATGCAAAAATGATTTTTTTCTACAAACCATAAAGATATTGGAATTTTATACTTCATTTTTGGAATATGAGCTGGAATAATAGGAACATCTTTAAGAATTATCACCCGAATAGAACTTGGATTCCCAGGCTCATGAATCAACAATGATCAAATTTATAATTCTATTGTAACCTCTCACCCCTTCGTTATAATTTTTTTTATAATTATACCAATTATAATTGGAGGATTCGGAAATTGACTAATATGAAGGTTCAATTTCACTTTTGTACCATATGAATGCAATGGGACTGTCTTTGGGGCCTAATGCGCATGCATATGTACAAAAGGAGGACTAAGAGCGCGTTACGCCATCCGAGCGCAGAGCGCACGAAGCGACACGAGAGGGAAGGATGGCTCGAAGACAGCACCAAATTGAATTGCTGGAGGCTGCTGAAGGAATGGAGGGTTTATTATATGGCCCTGGAATAGACGACACTATGTAAGTTGAAAAAAAAAATTTTTTTCTATGTGTGAATCGGTTTTGAAACTTTAAACGCGTTTTTCTCAAAACAGCATTTTTCAAGTCAGTGATCACGATATCTCAAAAACGGCTTGTTCGATCGGTCTAAAATTTTAACACAATCTTCTCAGATACATTTTCTAGTAATTAATCGTTCCTTTTGTCAATCCGATACTTATTTTCCATTTAATAAACAATTTAAGACCAAATTTTACATAAAAAATCGAAACCATTTTTTTGAGAAGCCGCCATTTTGTGAAAGTTCAATATTTTGATTAGCCGAACGATTAATTACTAGATAATCTAATATATAAACGAAATTTGTTTGGTTTTTTGATTTCAGATAATCCAATCTTGAGTTACGATGATCACCGTAAATCGTCTTTTTTTAGAGGAGGTTCCGGAAATCGCCTGCAGCGCCCTCTATAATCAACATTTTTATAAATAAAAAATTTGTTTACGTTCTTGAAGGATGCTTTTATACCCACAAAAATTTTCAAATTAATAAATTCAAAAGTCTCTTCAGGATAAATTCTTGAAACACCGTCTTTTTTTTGCCTCATAACTGCGTATAAGCCCTTAATATTAGGAGCCCCAGATATAGCTTTCCCTCGTATAAACAATATAAGATTCTGATTATTGCCCCCCTCTTTATTAATATTAATATTCAGAAATATTATTAATCAAGGAACAGGAACAGGATGAACAATTTATCCCCCATTATCATCTAATCTAAATCATGAAGGAATATCAATAGATTTAACTATCTTCTCTCTTCATATAGCAGGAATATCCTCCATTATAGGGGCTTTAAATTTTATTACAACCATCATAAATATAAATCCTAAAAACTTATCTATAGAAAAATTATCTCTATTTATCTGATCAATCAAAATTACAGCTATTTTATTACTTTAAGCCGTCCCTGTCTTAGCAGGAGCTATCACTATACTTCTAACTGATCGTAATTTAAATACATCATTTTTTTACCCTTCAGGAGGTGGAGATCCAGTCCTATTTCAACACTAATTTTGATTCTTTGGTCATCCAGAAGTTTATATTTTAATTCTCCCAGGATTTGGAATAATTTCTCATATAATTTATAATAATAGAAAAAAAAAGAAACATTTGGTAGATTAGGAATAATTTATGCAATATTAACCATTGGATTTCTTGGTTTTATTGTATGAGCCCATCATATATTTACTATTGGTATAGACATTGATACTCGAGCTTATTTTACCTCAGCTACAATAATTATCCCAATCCCAACAGGAATTAAAATTTTTAGTTGATTAGCATCAACTCACGGAATAAAAATAATCTTTAATCCAGTAAACCTATGATCTATGGGATTTGTATTTATGTTCACAATTGGCGGACTAACAGGAATCATTTTAGCTAATTCATCCATTGATATTATTTTCCATGATACCTATTATGTAGTAGCCCACTTTGACTATGTCCTATCTATAGGAGCTGTATTTGCAATCCTAGGAGCATTTATTTATTGATTCCCATTAATAACAGGATTAACCATAAACAAAAAATGATAAAAAATTCAATTTATCACTATATTTATTAGCACCAACACTACATTTTTCCCCCAACATTTCTTAGGTTTAAGAGGTATACCTCGATGATATTCTGATTATCCAGATTCCTTCACTATATGAAATTCATTATCTTCAAATGGATCTATCTTATCACTAATAAGAATTATTTATTTAATTTTTATTCTCTGAGAAAGACTTTCAGCTCAACGAATATTCATATATACATCACACATAAATACATCTATTGAATGAAATCATCGATACCCACCTATAAATCACAGATATACTGAAATCCCTGTAATCTTAAATAAAAATTCTAATATAGCAGATTAGTGCAATGAATTTAAACTTCATTTATAAAGAAACCTTTTTTTAGAATATGTGTACATGATCAATAATTAATCTCCAAGACGCTAATTCCCCCTTTATAGAACAATTAATTTTTTTCCATGACCATTCTATAATAATACTATATAGAATTACCTCTTCCATTATTTACTTTATTAGCTCTATCATAAATAATAAATTAACAAATAAATTTATTTTACAAAATCAATTATTAGAAATTATTTGAACCATTACACCATTAATCATTTTAATTTACATAGCCTTATGTTGAGAATCCGTCCGGATGACACTTGACCGATCTGTGAATGTATTAAAACGGGATGAGAACTCACTCAAGGCAAGAGGAAAATAACCAGACACATAGATGTTATGCTGAGGAAGCGGTTTATTTCTGCCTTCCTTCGCAGTATTCAAAATACAATTTCAAACAACACCAGTTTAATAAAATAATTGAAAATTCATACCAAAAAAGCTTTAATTTAGAAAATTGTCCAAAATGTAAATTTAGTTAAAATACAAAATTATAAAATTAAACAATCAAATAGAATTTTAGAATGATAATGTGAGCAGCACACAATTATATTGATTGTGTGCTGAATGTAATTTTGAGACAGCGGTGCATGCAACGCAGTCAGGACTACGCAGCATGACACGCCGATGCTACTGAGTGTAATTCACTGCATCCACTCAGCACTGTATTGCAGAGTGGTTGCAATGAATGAATGAGAGCACTTCCAACTAACGTTGCTTGAGTGCAGTAATTTTGTGTGAGACCAGCTACGCAGTCAACACTGCGTAGCACAATACAACACGGAATGAGGCTGTACGGTTGAGCAAAAAATATTCACTGTACTTTCCCAGCAGATTTACTGGGGGAAAATACAGTGAATATGAGGCACATGCTTAATTATATTAATTAAGCCGGCAAAATAACATGAGGAGAACGTGGTACAGCATGTGCTGCAACGCACGCCACAAGTGAGACCCAGTGCTGATGTACCATTTTCTCCTCTCTGACAGTGAATTAATACATAATTATGCCAGAGCACTCTTACCTTGAGCAATGAGTCCTGAAGAGCGAGAGGTTGAGCGAGTCCGATGAATAATGTCCGTGGAAAAAGCCTGAAAGTCCTATGGATGCGCGTGCTGTCCAGTGGATGTGTAGCGAAAAAGTGCCAAATTCTCAAGATGGCTGCGAGTATGAAAGTTTCGTTGGGCGCTGGAGTCAGTTGAGCGAGATAGCCGGTGAGCGAAACCGAAGTCAAGCGAGAGAGACATCCTCTCGCTCGACGCGGCGTGCCAACGAGGCACATCCTCGGCTTCGCGAAGCCCATGCCTCGGCTATCTTCGACTCAACCGAACAACGCGTGGTAGAGCAGCGCAACAGGTAGGCGCACGAAGATTATCGATCGCCGTGCGCCAGCTGATTTTCCAACATTCCGCCCGCCATCAGCAACGGGGTTGATGATTAATTATTGCTGGGTGTTGGATGAGATTGGCAGAACAGCAAGTTTTGAGATCGGCCTGGTGAGCTTGGTGGTAGCAGTTTTGAGTGTCACCACCCTGGTGAGTCCGTCTTTGCCTGGATGCAACTCGGTGACTCGTGCAAGTGGCCACTTGCACGGTGGAAAGCGCTCATCCGTGAGCAGGACCAACGAGCCAACTTTGATAATGTTGTTAGGATGGTGCCACTTTGAAATTGACTGCTGCCGTTGTAAATAATGTGCAGACCACTGTCGCCAAAATTGATGTATTTTTTGCTGCAACAATTGCTACCTTGAGAGCCGTGAAATTGCCAAATCTTTGAGATTCGGCTCTGGGACCATTGTGAGTGCTTCACCAATGAGAAAATGTCCAGGCGTGAGTGCTGATGAGTCATCTGGATCATCGCTGAGCGGTTCCAGAGGCCTTGAGTTAAGTATAGCCTCGATTTGAGCAAGCAGCGTTGAGAGCTCTTCGAACGTGAGTGCTGTATCACCCACCGTTCGCCGCAGATGAAATTTAACGGACTCTACAGCTGCTTCCCATTTTCCACCCATATGTGGTGCCGCAGGTGGGTTAAACTTCCACGCAATCTGTTGATTTGCGAGAGAAGAAGCGATGAGATGATGCTCTTGCGAAGCCTTCCTAAACATCTGACGTATGAATTTGTGTGCACCAACGAAGTTGGTGCCACAGTCAGAATAGATGGTGTGAGGAATGCCACGCCTCGATGAGAATCGCCTGAACGTTGAGAGGAAGCCGTCAGCTGAGTAGTCACTGACGGCCTCAAGATGCAGAGCCGAAGTGGCGAGACACACAAAAACGCAGATCCAGCCTTTGTGTGTTTTACTGCCTCGACCCTTCCAAGTTTTGAGCGTGAGAGGACCGGCGTAGTCTACTCCTGTGTGAGTAAATGCGCGAGATGGTGTGACTCGTGACAGAGGAAGCTGGCCCATCAATTGTTGTGCACGAACTCCTTTCTGTCGAGCACACATCACGCAATGTAATATATGAGATTTCACAGGAGCTCTACCGCCAATGATCCAATGCGTTAGCCTAACTTGAGCTAGTGTGAGCTGCGTGCCTCCGTGAAGAGTACGCACGTGAGCTCGCCCTATAATGAGAGAAGGGGTGAGCAGATGGAACATGCGAGCCTGACTGCAGCACTTGTATCTCGTACTTGAAAAACACGGCTTGTGTTGCTTTTGTCCAAAACATTTTAGCTGCAGCGATTTCTCTCGCAGTGAGTGGAGCGTTTCCTGCCGATTCTAACCTCCCCCTCATTTTTGCCACCGCCCTGACACAAAATGAAGTGAGACGACATAATTTTGAGAGCGTTGAACAGCGATGTATGAGTTCCCAATGATACTCTGGCGCCTGTGTTGCCGCGAGGAGAACTAACCCCGGTCGGGCTTCCATAATGCTCGAATTCTCTGAGTCAGCTGAGGCTTTCGGCCAAAATTCAGCAGGCTTCACCATCCACGGTGGACCTGACCACCACAACTGATGAGAACATAATTGAGATGTTGATATGCCCTGCGAGGCACAGTCAGCTGGATTACTTGTGCCTGCCACGTGAGTTCTTGTATTTGAGCGACTCTATTTCGGACATAGTCCTTCCATCGAGAAGGATGCGCTTTGATCCAGGTGAGAGTTACTGATGAGTCCGTCCACAGGTGAGTAGATGAAATTTTCATCTTGAGCGTGGCTTGAACGTATGCAACCAGCTTAGCTAACAACAATGCTGCAGTCAGTTCGAGCTTTGGTATGGTGAGCTTCTTGAGTGGTGCCACGCGCGTTTTTGAGCAAACAAGTGAAGCCACCTTTCCTGAGGTAGTTGAGTCGACTGTGATATAAATCACAGCGGCCATGGCCAGTTAAGATGGATCAGAGAAGCCGTGCAATTCCACTTTTGAGTTGCTCCATGTGTTAAACCAACGAGGAATTGAGAGTCTGGCCAGACATTTGAGATCTTCCCTGATTGCAGTCCATTTTGCTGAGACTTGGGATGGCAGTGGTTCATCCCAGCTGAGCTTGTGAAGCCAAAGCTCTTGTAACAGAATCTTGGCTCTTATCACAACCGGTGAGACGAAACCGAGTGGATCAAAGAGCTGAGCCACCTCAGAGAGAATGAGGCGTTTTGTAAAACTTTCTTGAGCTGAGTTGAACCGGGATGCGAACTTGAACTTGTCTTCACTAGGAAGCCAAGTCAAACCAAGAATCTTTGTCTCGCAGTCGTCCATTGAGATAGCTGAGCTTGACCTTGATGATGAGATATTGGCAAATACTTTGAGGTCTGACGAGTGTCACTTGGCGAGTGGAAAACCGCCCGCTATGCACAAGTCCTTGAGCTGTTGAGCTATTTCAATGAGCTGGTGAGTTGAATCCGCCCCACCGAAGATGTCATCCACATACCTGCCAAATTTGATAGCTGGCACAGCAAGCGGAAACCGATGGCCTTCATCTTCGGTTAGCTACATAAGTGTTCGAACTGCCAAATATGGAGCAGCCTTTGTACCATATGTAACCGTAGTTAGTTGAAAAGGTACAGGATTGAGTTGACCATCTTTCCATAGAATCCGTTGAAGATTCCAATCCTCTGGATGAACTCGGATCTGACGATACATTTTTGTTATGTCAGTGGCGAAGATATGTCTATGTTGACGGATCCAAATGAGCACGTCCGAAATGTTGAGCAATAAATTCGGTCCGGTGTGCATGATGTCGTTGAGAGATTTTCCCGATGAAGTTGAACTCGACCCATTAAATACAACACGTAATTTTGTGGTAGTGCTGTCTGGTCGGAGAACACCGTGGTGAGGCAAGTAATAATGCTTTTCACTTGTACCTGATTTTGACGCCTTCACCATATGACCGAGTTGTTCATATTCGTCCATGAACTGTGTATAGAGCTGACCGTATTCAGCATTTTTTGAGATTTTCCGTAAAGTGTGTTGCAGACACTGAAATGCTCGTGAGTGTGAACTTCCAAGATTCGCAGGCGATGCTATGAGAGGAAGCCGAACGATGTACCGGCCTGTCGAATCACACTGATGCGTGTCTCGAAAATGATCCTCGCATGCCTGCTCCTCTGGTGTGAGTTGACTTATTGTGTCCTTTGGTGGCTCTTCCTGAATCCAAAATTTCGTTAGCACATTTTGTAATTCCTGATTGTCATGTTGCACCGCAGCATGATGAACAGTGAGTGCGTCAGATTGGCATGAGTTTGTTGGTCCAATGATGAGCCACCCAAATATCGATAATTGTGCAATAGGTGCAGATGATGTGCCCTTGAGAATATTTGGTTTAATAACCTGTCCATAAATATCTGCTCCAATTATGATATCGATTGGTCGTGGTGTGAGAAAGTCAGGGTCAGCAAGTTTCAGCTTCACTATGTGAGGCCATGTACGAACTGACGACTCAAAGGATGGCAAGTGAGTAGTAACCGTGTTGAGAATGTGAGCCAGTACCGTGACTTTCTCCTTGGTGTATGTGGAACACAGTGTGAGCTGTACCGAGCCATGTGTCTGCGTTAAGCGCCTTCCACCGACCCCTGTGATCGCAATTGATGAGTGCTTGCGTGTTGCGTTGAGCTTACGAAAGAGTTCTTCCGTAATGAAAGTCAATTCCGACCCAGGATCGATGAGAAGTCTTGCTTGATGAGCTGAGACTGATGTGTGTATGTCTGCTAATGCAGTTGCCAATAATGTTGAGCAGTTCCGTGTGAGCTGTGCCGATGAGAGAACGACCGCGACGACATCCTATTGAGCTGAAGCCTGTGATTGTGCCGGTTGCACGTCGGAAGCTGTTGCAGGGGGCGCTGCCAGATGCAGCATCGTGTGGTGCCGCCCTGAACACTCCTTGCACTTCCGGCTCGATCGACAGGCTGACGAGCTATGCCGACCAAGGCAGTTGTAGCACAGCCGTGCTTTCTCCGCCATCTTGCGACGATCACCCACAGTGAGCCGCCGGAACTCAGGACACATAACAATAAAGTGCCCACGAGCCCGACAGCAATCACAGGGGTATTCATTCGCGCTGAAGGTTGATGACGGAGCGCCACGTGCTGCGCTACCTGCGTGATGCGCCGCGGCGCTATGCGTCCCGGCCTTCGCCGGGGGAGGGTTCGCAGAAGACGTTCGGTTTGAGGTTGTCCCGGTCTTGGGAGTGGCCTTCGCCATCTCCAACGCTCTAACCTTGGTTTCCGCAAACTCCTCGAGCTCAGCAAAAGCCGGGAAGTCTGATGTGCGTCCTAGCCTCGTCTCCCAGGCCTCACGTGTGGTTTGGTCAAGCTGTTGTCCCAGCAACCTCACCATCACGCAATCCCAGAGCTCTTCCTTCGTTGCCAGCGAAGAAAGAGCTCTGTAAGCCCCGGAGAACGAAACCAGGATTGATGCGAGTGATTTCGTATCGGATGAGCAGGACTTGAGTGCGAAGAGCCTGTCCAGGCGCTCCTGCACCAACAGCCGCTTGTTCTCGTAACGGGAGACCAGTGTCTCCCATGCCTGGTTAAACGATTCGCAGGTGACTGCGAACCCTTGAATGAGCTGTGCCGCCGTGCCCGACACGCAGCCACGCAGATACAAAAGCCGGTTGACATCAGCAAGCCCGGCATTTCGGATGACCAGCGACGTGAACACGTCACGGAACGCCGGCCATCCGGAATAGTCCCCTCCAAACGTCGGCAGCTTTATCTCCGGCAGCCTTGTGTGGGGGCGCGGCGACGCTACGGGTGCTGGTGCAGGAAGGCGCCCTTGAGCTAGCCTCCCCAAGGCTTCTCGAGCTGTGACCTTGGCCTTGAGGGCGACCTGCGCCTCAAGGCTTTGCAAATCGTCTGCAAAGTATTCATGGTCGACAGGGCTCGGAGGACACAAAGACTCCAACAGCTCGTGTTCCTTCCGGAAATCGCTGTGGATCTCCGTAACCTGCTCGACGTAAGCGTCAAGCGAATCCATGGTGAGGGTATCTCCGCCCTCGTTAAGCAGAGCAATTACCGTCTGCAGATGAGCAATCCGGCGCCGTTGGGATTGGACCTTCAACGCCATCTCGGTTAAGACGAGTTGGCGATCGGGCCTTCTTCGGAACGACGCCGACCCCAGGAACCAACAATGTCCTTTTTTTCTCAAGATCTCCAGGCGCCACCCCAGAGTCTGTCGGATTGTCCTCGGACATTGCTAATCCTGTTGCAAACGGTACAAGTAGAGAAAGTGAAGATAGTAACGAAGGTTCTCCGCAGAGATGTACTTTACCCCACTTGCTGCTCCGCTTGACGAGGTGATGAGCCGATGAGGATCCTGCGATGGGCTACGCAGAGTCCTACTCCAGATGAGCCGATGAATGTGCAGAGATGAGAGCGGAAGGTAGAAAACCCTGGTCTCTCTTGCTCAAGTCGAGTATCCGGCTCGAAAGACCAAAAATGTTGAGAATCCGTCCGGATGACACTTGACCGATCTGTGAATGTATTGAAACGGGATGAGAACTCACTCAAGGCAAGAGGAAAATAACCAGACACATAGATGTTATGCTGAGGAAGCGGTTTATTTCTGCCTTCCTTCGCAGTATTCAAAATACAATTTCAAACAACACCAGTTTAATAAAATAATTGAAAATTCATACCAAAAAAGCTTTAATTTAGAAAATTGTCCAAAATGTAAATTTAGTTAAAATACAAAATTATAAAATTAAACAATCAAATAGAATTTTAGAATGATAATGTGAGCAGCACACAATTATATTGATTGTGTGCTGAATGTAATTTTGAGACAGCGGTGCATGCAACGCAGTCAGGACTACGCAGCATGACACGCCGATGCTACTGAGTGTAATTCACTGCATCCACTCAGCACTGTATTGCAGAGTGGTTGCAATGAATGAATGAGAGCACTTCCAACTAACGTTGCTTGAGTGCAGTAATTTTGTGTGAGACCAGCTACGCAGTCAACACTGCGTAGCACAATACAACACGGAATGAGGCTGTACGGTTGAGCAAAAAATATTCACTGTACTTTCCCAGCAGATTTACTGGGGGAAAATACAGTGAATATGAGGCACATGCTTAATTATATTAATTAAGCCGGCAAAATAACATGAGGAGAACGTGGTACAGCATGTGCTGCAACGCACGCCACAAGTGAGACCCAGTGCTGATGTACCATTTTCTCCTCTCTGACAGTGAATTAATACATAATTATGCCAGAGCACTCTTACCTTGAGCAATGAGTCCTGAAGAGCGAGAGGTTAAGCGAGTCCGATGAATAATGTCCGTGGAAAAAGCCTGAGAGTCCTATGGATGCGCGTGCTGTCCAGTGGATGTATAGCGAAAAAGTGCCAAATTCTCAAGATGGCTGCGAGTATGAAAGTTTCGTTGGGCGCTGGAGTCAGTTGAGCGAGATAGCCGGTGAGCGAAACCGAAGTCAAGCGAGAGAGACATCCTCTCGCTCGACGCGGCGTGCTAACGAGGCACATCCTCGGCTTCGCGAAGCCCATGCCTCGGCTATCTTCGGCTCAACCGAACAACGCGTGGTAGAGCAGCGCAACAGGTAGGCGCACGACGATTATCGAACGCCGTGCGCCAGCTGATTTTCCAACACCTTACCTTCACTAAAAATTTTATATTTAAATGATGAAATTAATTTACCGATATATATTCATAGGTTGTACTCCATTATATGGGACCATTGGAAAAATTATTGGTACTTCAAGTGCGTATAAGGGAACTCGAGATTCTCGCGCAAGAACTCATTGAAAAAGTCACGCCAGAAATTTTCTTAAATCAACTCGGTTTAGAACGAATAAAACAGCAAGGGAGAATAATTGCTAAAACATACGTGGGAGAACTACAAGGAAAATAGCTCCCCCGAATGTTAATTATAGAGAGTAATATTATATTTGTTTTAACCAGACAACCATCAGACTTCTTTCGTTGTTTCTATACGATTCTATACGCTCCGTAACATTAACTTCTTTGTACTATCATTTACATAAATTCTGTCAAACTACCAGGCGTTAAAACTGTGGGCACACAATTCTGAAAATATTAGTAGAATTACAAACAGTTTTGTTAGTTACTCCTACGTTGCTCATCTTAACAATCCCCTCGAGCGATCACTAGCATCGTTCACCTCTATTCATCCCTCATAACATTGCACCCCCACCTGCACGTGCTACTCTTTCTGCCATAGGCCTTTAAGAAATCCACCGTCTCGCTTACACCAGCAGACAACCTTCTAAAAACCTACCTCATCTATTAAATCCACCGTCTCGCTTATACCAGCAGACAGCATTCTAAAACCCTACCTCATCCATTAAATTCACCGTCTCGCTTACACCAGCAGACAACGTTCTAAAACCCTACCTCATCCATTAAATCCACCGTCTCGCTTACACCAGCAGACAGCGTTCTAAAACCCTACCTCATCCATTAAATCCACCGTCTTGCTTACACCAGCAGACAGCGTTCTAAAAACCCTACATCAATTAACCACTTTTCAACCTAACACATGAGACAACGTAGATGTGGTCGACGAATGGCCATACGCCGTTTCTTTTCTATGTTCAGGGATATACTTAATGCACAAAATCACTTTGTCAGTAAATTTGCGGAAATAGATCATTGTTCTCGTGTTTTGGGCATACCCTTAAAGTTGAACGATATCGCCAGTGTCGAGAGGGAAATCCAAGAAAACCTCTCTAAAAATATAAAAATTTTAAACGTACGTTCGTTGCCGCGTATTACCTCCGACGTGCACTACAACGGTACGTTTGAAAGAATCAACACCAGAGAGGCAGTGACCTTCCACTGGAACCCCAAGATTTCGCAAAGTGATAGCTAGTTTTGATCACGAAACACATTACACTAGTGAAAGAAATCCTATGTTTTAGCTCCTCGCGTAAGTGGGATTAAGGCTAGCAAGGCTCGTTTACAAAACACAGTACACTAGTGGAAAAAATCCTATGTTCAGCTCCTCGCGCAAGTGAGTCCGGGGCTAGCAAGGTTCGCTCACGAAACACATTACACTAGTGAAAAAAATCCTATGTTTTAGCTTCTCGCGTAAGTAGGGTTAAGGCTAGCAAGGCTCGTTCACAAAACACATTACACTGGTGAAAGAAATCCTATGTTTTATCTCCTCACGTAAGTGGGGTTAAGGCTAGCAAGGCTCGTTCACAAAACACATTACACTGGTGAAAGAAATCCTATGTTTTATCTCCTCACGTAAGTGGGGTTAAGGCTAGCAAGGCTCGTTCACAAAACACATTACACTAGTGAAAGAAATCCTATGTTTTAGCTCCTCGCGTAAGTGGGGTTAAGGCTAGCAAGGCTCGCTTACGAAACACATTATACCAACAAGACAGACATAACTACACGTACTACTTACTTATTTTGACAATTACCCTACCACTATCGACCCGAATCATTTATCCATGCCGAAAACCCATAGAGCAGGAAGGAAAATTCAAGCGCAGTGATTAAAACGACGAATTTTAAAAGAACAGTACCACCCTAGCGGGTTGTGCGAGCCAAAGTTTGATTGGTAATTCTAAACTGGTAAAGTCGAATACTTTCACTCAAATATTGACTGGTAAGCAATTTTTCCAGCATTGGACTAAAGCGATTTTGGTTAGACTGGTAAGTTACTACCAGTCATATTTTGGATGGTAACGGTTTTCGCAGGTCTGCTCATTTATCGCTACCAGTTTTATTTTGGATGGTTATTGGGTTCTCCTGGCCCCGCTCGATTCTCGCTACCAGTTTTATTTTTGATGGTTATTTGATTCTCGCTACCAGTTTTATTTTTGATGGTTATTTGATTTTCGCTACCAGTTTTATTTTTGATTGTTATTTGATTCTCGCTACCAGTTTTATTTTTGATGGTTATTTGATTCTCGCTAATAGGTTTTATTTTTGATTGTTATTTGATTCTCGCTACCAGTTTTATTTTTGATGGTTATTTGATTCTCGCTACCAGTAGAATTTCAACCGATATTTTCATTATCGCTCCGTCTAATTTTTACTATTATTTTCATTGTCACGGCCCCGCTCGGTGTTTGCTACAATCGAGTGTCTCCGGTCGTGATTATCGTTAATTTCTTTTTAATATCTCAGAGATTATACCATAAATTAAAAAATGGGATGAAACTGAATACACGGAAGGGATTTTGGGATCTTTAGGGAAGTGGTATCAGAATCTTTTATTTATTTTTTCATATACGTACAGAGAGTATTTTCAATCGTATTTCCGTCTTACAGCCCATTCAGATGTCCGCACTAAATCGAATTTTACCATAGCAGGTGAGGTCGCGTGGCTCTGGATCCGATTGCAAATTCAGAGGAGTTCCTTTTTCGCTGAGGAATCTGCTATAAAACAGTCGATTTCATGTCGAGCCCGGTGTTTCAGTCTTAAACTTTTGTTCGAAATTTATATCGGATAGTCCCTAAGGATGGACACTGGTAGCAGAAAATGCAAGGTCGAATGCAAATATACCAATTTCTAGAACTTCAGGCGCTCATTTAATTTCTTTGCCGATCGCTCATGACAAAATGAAACTAACTTTTTCATTATCAGACTACTTCTTCCTATAAAAGCTTTTGCAAGACATAGTTAGCTTTTCTCCTTGTGGTAATATATCGGACTGTAGGGACCTCGGATATCAACCAATGTTTCAAGGACATTTTTTATTTCAGTCAAAAGATTTGTTAACTGACCACTACGATCCAATCCGATCTGAAACAAAGTAACATTTGGCCGATCAGCGGTAGCGAGAGCAACAAAGGTTTCACTAAATTTCTGACGAATTACGAATCGTTCTTTTTGGCAAAATTTCGAATAGCATTTTCAATTAACCATAATTATGAATAGAATAACGACATTCACTGACGATTGTGCTGGAGTGAGCGAGACCAATAGAAATTTGTAGTACATCGCTAGGTGACGCGAATCGCAAGCTCTACGATCTCCGCATTAAACAATTACGACATTTTGTTAAAACTAAGAAAAGTTAACTGTAGAATTACTAGTCAGAGTTTCTCTTGCTCTGTTTTTTCATGGAAAACCTATCTCTGAGAATATTTGGATTGCGAATAAGAATAAATAACGAATTGTTATCCTTTGGATTCGGAATACATCAATATGATTATTTTAATAGTCAAAGCAGTCAGAAATCTTACCGAGTCAGCGGAATATCTCTTTGTTCCAGAGAATATTGTTTTCATCGCGATCGTCGTGTATTCCGATCAATTCCACTTGTCGGCTATAATAGCATGAGAAAGAGTTTGACCAGTCGTGGGAGTGTTCTTGCGGGGTATACTTTGCAATAGGAAGCACTGCTTGTCAAGAGCTTATTGATCGCATCGACCTGTTAACACAGAGATATATAAATAATTAAAAAATTGTCTAAAACTCTGATATTTTAGTGAATTGATAGAATATATTTTTTATTTAGCTCTTCGTAAAGAATATGCCAGACGTTAACGTACGGCAAATTTTTCAATGTGTGAAAGTAATTAAATTGATGATTTTATACATAAAGTGATGCAATTGTATCAATAACGAGAATTTACTTACTTCGGATTGTAGTCCTAGCTTCCAGATTTCGCCAAATACGGTATTATATCCCTGGCATTTGGCACAGCGGCAACGGAACACGACGTACCATTTCTTGTTAAGAGCTAATTGATCGTATCAACCTGTTGACACAGAAATAAATAAGTAATAAACAAATGAAAAATCCAGTGATAATAAAATTAAAAATTGTATAACACTCCAATATTTCAGTGGACCGATAGAATATATTTTTTCTTTGGCTCTTTGTAAAGAATATGCCAGAAGCCAACGGCCAGCGAATTTTCCAATTTATGAAAGTAAATAAATTGATGATTTTTACATAAAGTAATGCAATTGTATTAACAACGAGAATCAATTTATTTCGGTTTGTAGTCCTTCTTCATTTCGCCAAATGCGGTATGATATACCCGGCATTTGGCACAGCAGCAACCGAAGACGAGGTACCGGTTGCTTGCCTTTTTGTAGAATTTCTTTTTTGTATCGCAACAGCAATTTTATTTTCCTCACAATCAACAATATAACAGCATTCGTTCTCCCTTCTTCAACACTATTTCTGCGATGTAACACGTCCAAAGAAATACCGATCCGCGTGTACGGGATTCATTGCTGTCAATTTTTTAAGGTTATGTTAGATCGAGAGATGCCCCGCACGCAGTACAGAACTGCAGCGATGGGTGCATTTATAACCATATGCTGGTAATCGACTGCCATACTGACGTGCGAAAGACAAACGGAACGATAGAACAATCGCGAAGGCGTCACGGCACGTGCTGGTGTACTGTATGATATAAAACGTTCGTAACTTATCGCTGCAGTTCTTTACTGCGTGCGGGGCATCTCTCGATCACGTGCGAGCATCTGGGATCACGAAATACCGAATAAATCTCAAATATATCGCCTTAAGCAAATCCGAGAAATCGAGCGGAAAAAATTTCTAGGCGAACTTGTTGCTGATTACAAAGCTCACTCGAGACTAGGGATACGCTATCACCCGATTGTAACACCTTGCACGCCTCATATTACTAAGATCGAATCGTTAAATAAACGTCAAGTCATCCTCCTGAAGGAAAAACCACATTTGATTTCACCACAAGGGAATTTTGAAACAAAATTAAAGGAATAAAGCTCCATAATTTTTCTTCGTTACAAGTAACAAAAAGAAAGTTATTCCTATTTTCTCCTCCTGCCCAATTTTACTCTAATAATATTCTTATGTATTGTAGTATGTCTCTTCGATGCGGTATACCAACAAAAAAAACTTATACTTGTATAAAATACATCATAAATGAGTTCAACTCGATCAAAGGTAAAACTTCATGATAAAGTGATACATGATTATCCTGATGACCGAAAAAAGAAATCTCGAAAACATAGCCCTCCGAGACAATTTAAGACAGTCGAATTTGAGACTAATAGATATTAGTTAGACAACCTCCAGTGGAAAGACAAAATGAGATTATTGAAGAAATGCATTCGTCAACCATAGGCGGACACAGAGGTGTCAGTAAAATATATAATCGAATTCGTCACTTGTATTATTAGAAAAATTTTAAAACCGACGTCCAATTGTATATTCAACGGTGTTTACAATGTCAATTGAAAAAATTAGTCCGCGTAAAAACTAAACAGCCTATGATCATAACAGATACTCCAGCAATAGCTTTTGATAAAATTGCAATAGACATAGTAGGCCCCATGCCAAAAACTAAGCAAGAAAATGAACACATACTTACAATTCAAGATCAATTAACAAAATATTCAGTAGCAATCTTGTAGTAGTAGGTGAACCAGTATTTTTGCTTAAAGGACCAAAACCAGGAAAACTCGGTGACCACTACACCGGTCCGCACGAAATAAAGACTATATTAACGAACGGTATCGTACGTATTAAACTCCCGAACAGAGACATTATTGTACA
This sequence comes from Cylloceria caligata, assembly GCA_963942595.1. Lineage (NCBI taxonomy): Eukaryota > Metazoa > Arthropoda > Insecta > Hymenoptera > Ichneumonidae > Cylloceria > Cylloceria caligata. The sequence goes on from OZ012708.1 coordinate 13,781,446, forward strand.
TTCAAATCGATTGAAAAAATCGAGAATTACATACTAAGATTTTCGAAATAATTTTTCCAGAAACATGTTTTGCATAAAAATATACGATGTTTAGATTGTACGCACTCATGCGGTACTTTATTTTTGGATATCATGTAATAATAAATATAGAATTTACATAATAAAATTGATATATACGAATGAAAAATCAGAAAATCAAAATAAAAATAAAAACATATATATATATACATCATACAGGAGTAAACATAAAACTACAATAAGCTCTAATAACACTCCATATTTATTTTTATCAACGATATTTCAATACTAGAAGACAATTTTGGCATAAACGATGCCAAGTCGTCCACCAAATACCGTGCTATAACGCATTAATCAAATAACCCTCTATTCGGTAAATAAACATATTAAATATGAAAGGAAATAATACATACTGTAACGGAACGCATTAAGGCGATCCGCTACTATGACTCACAACCTTCACCACATCTAAACCAACCTACACAAACTGAAATAAGACATATAATATACCAAAATAAGACAAAGCACACAAAATAGTTCTTGGTAGACAAAACACTCCAGACCGGATCGAAAGAAGTATCGACCGGACGAGGAGAATATAAAGGACTAGTAGGTACACACGTAGAATTACAAGTACACACCCTAAAAGTAATGGCGTAAATAAGAGGCCTGCCTAGCCAAAGATCACGATGTAAACATAACAGTAGGCGTAACAACAAGAACACACCGGCCTACTAGACCAGCGTAGTAGCCCCTACCCTACACAATCACCAGACCAAGCCTTAAACATACGGCACAACCCCCAAATAGGCCACTCTATCCAAAAGGCGAGAACATCGGGAACGCCACGGCCCGGCAAACGTAGGAAAGAATTCATGGAACTATCGAGATACCTCGACACATAGAGAAAGATCAACAAGGTAACTCCTCATGAAACGTCGCTACGTACCCCCACTCATGAATAAAACATTAATATTAATAAAACACATAAAACAAACTCATATCGACCAAAAACCAAAAAAAAAACATAGAGAAAAACGATCCTCACGTAGGAGAACACCGGAAAATAACAAAAAAACATAAAAATTCACAAGAAATTTGTCAAAAACAAGCCAAGGAAGAGATAATTAACCACAATTAATTATCCTGGGCAATTAGTCATCAATGAAACAGCAGGACAGCGGCCTACAAAACAGAGAAAGACCCATAAGGGCCTGAATCGGGAAAAACCATAATCAAACCGGAGAAAAAATACATAAAAAGTTTGAACCTACAACAAGTAGGAGAATAACATTGTCCAACGAATTTCAACCTCGCAGAAACCTCGCTTGAAACCCTAGAGCAGGGGTCTCCAAACTTTCCAGCCTTAGGGCCATACTGATTACTCCAGTAAGTTCCGAGGGCCAAAACCATATTATCATTGTTGCCGGTGGTAAAAAGTGAAATAGTCCAAAATCTGTCCGCGGGCCGAATGTGGCCCTCGGGCCGTAGTTTGGAGACCCCTGCCCTAGAGGGACAAAGATCGGCTAATAATAGAAATTCGAGAAATAACGGTACTCCTACACGTCACCCCGCACCTCTCTCACCTAGTGATTGAAGTGCGACAAACATCACGTGACCTACCTCAAAACACCCTCCCGGGGTCCATCCGCCAACCTATATAAACCGCGACAGGATAAGCCTCGGGGCTCTTGTCAAATTTAATAAGTCAAGACGAAGTGCTGCTCGACAGCACACCGAGAACATAAGAATCACACGTAAAATCTACATGTAACAAAGACGTGTTCTTTCGATCAAACCGATTCCCCTGCATTGCGCTTGGCCGTCGTTTGACCGAACGAACCGAAAGGAAACACATACTAACCGTTTGGGAAATACCATGTTAGAACGAGTGTTCGTTTTATCAACTGATTCCCCTGCATTGCGCTTGGCCGTCAGTTGAGTAAACGAACTCATTAGAATACTCTGTGAGGAGTAAGGCTCCCCTGCACTGCGCTTGGCCACCCCTACTCACGGCGTCGTGGCTATCCATCTCTTGGAGTGTGAAGCAGCACGAGTGACACAAGGTCAAGGGAGTGGCATCCCGACTGAGTGCACCGCGCATTAGACTCGTAGGGTGTACCTGCGTGGGTAGGACCACGTTAGGGCCAGCACCAGGTACCATCTGCATCTTACGGATACCTCGGCTGGTCACAATTAATCAAGAACCAATCTTACGCCTCTTAATGGCGCGAGAAGGTGCTTAATTAATTACGAATAAAGGCTTCAGTATCTGGGGTCTAGGAAGAGCTAGCTGGTCAAGCTGCGAACCCGGTGTCTCTTGCGAACAGAGAGCTATAGCTAGGGACCCAAACAATAACAAAGCGAGAAACGATAGGTAGGTAAAATCATACACACCACCTCACCACACGACACTCGCGTCCCTACTATAAACTTTTTGCGCGACCATCGGCAGGGCGGAGCCTCAAGAGGCAAAGTCCGCAAACGGGCACTCCGAAACAATAACATTCGAAATAGCATAACACCAGCTAACGTCCAATGATTAAAATAAGGCGAACCGGTACATCTAATGAAAGTACGAAGGAACGCCCCGTATGAGGACCAAGCCCAGCGACTAGGCCACCCCTTCAACATCTAAAATAGAGACACGCAAAACGCAAATGGCCAACAGGATTCTGTCATCCATATTCTAATAGAGATCGAGATCTAACGTCAAAATTATACCAGATTTAACGAACCCGAAATATACAAATTGAGTGTTGAGCTCCGTAAAGATGATATCTAATCACTTTGCGAATTATAAAATCAAAACCTGATTTGAACTGGAAATTCATAAATTCCACATACGTAGGATTAGAAAAATCGCGTACTAAGCAGCTGCGATCCCCTTGAAATTGATAAATTGAGTGTCAAGCTCCGTACAAGTGATACCTAATCACTTTGCGAATATTAGAGTCGAAACCGATAAGAAAAGGAACTGGAAGCGATTCCTCATAGGTAGACGTTAAGTAACTAATGTAAAGCGAGCGTGAGTTCATAAGAGCGACTAGATCGTTCCACAAACCATCCTCCCTACCTTAGCTGAACTAACCATCGAGCAGAAGCTTATCCAGCAATCACGGGCCTTCCGTCCAGTAAAAATAAAGAAAAGAATTACCCAAACAGTAAAAAAGACCAATGATGAAAGGGTAAAAAAAACCGCATGTCTGTCACGGACAAATGCGACGCAACAAAAACCTAAACTGAGGTCTGACCAACAAAAACAATAAAAATTACTAATAACAACCTAATATTGATTGCAAATCTACACATCCACGGATCCTCTCGCTTCCTCCAGCCCAGTGCACGAACTAGTTTCGAGCAAGCTGCCTCTCCACACGATTACGGTAGATATCACTCGGAACAAAATTCAAACTTGACGCGATTTTACACCGCAACCGAACTCTCGCGCATCGTAGCCGAAAACAAAAGTAGTGTTAGAAATCGCGAAACGTTTCATTGGCGCCCAACGTGGGGCTGGATAGAAGAGAAGAGGAAGAAGATCGAAGAGAGAAGAAAGAAGAAAGAAGAACTCTCCAAAAATAAATAAACATCCGCATAAATTCGAATTAATAAAACATGGATCCAGGCAAAGATACCACGTTGAGGGGCATATCAACACCCACCACTAACACTCCAACGACAAGAACAGTAGGCATGGATGATTCCATAATTCCTATTATGGGGCAGCAATTGGCAATGTCACAAGCACTACGTGGAAGTACGACCATAATAATACCGCCCATCTCGGAAGCAATTGAGAACATACGAGCACGCTCCTTCGATGAGGGAATACGACAGCAATTGCATCCACTGGCAGGCCAACGCTATGATACACGCGACAGAACCATGAATTCAACAGGATATCCGGTCCCACCAACCATAAGTCCAGCACACCACGAGGCAGTACAACAACTAGCTATGCAATCACTACTCGCAATACTCGAAGAGATGCAGCAAAAACAGTCGATAGAAAGCGCAAAACAAGAACAACGCTTCCGAGAGCTGGACCACAACCTCTCGAGAAAGATAGAGTCCATCCAAGAGTATGTAACTCAATCGATAGAAATGCTCCAAGACGAGGTCAACGAGATATCTCATAACCGAGAAGCGCCTCCACGAATAAACTCAACATTTATTAACACAGAAAGAAACCAACATGAATCAACCATAGAGGTGAGTCCAGAGAACCGAGATCCACCATGCACGCCATCCCCCATGCTAACAACTGGAAGGGCAGGAACAACGAGGAGGAATCTATACGAAAACACCATACCACAGGGACCATCGAACACCACTATATCAAATAGTAACCTGAAGCTCGAAGCACCAACATTCAACGGCAAAACGCAAGAACAACCAATGCAATTTCTATGCGACCTGCGAGCATACTGAGACGTATACGTCCCTCGATATCATTTCAAAATAATTATTAACCAGTGCATGACAGGCATAGCAAGGAGCTGGTGGAACATTACACGAGACACCATCAGACAGTGGGGAGAATTCGAGGAGGAGTTCAAACGAAGGTTTTGGAACGAGGAGATTCAAAACGCCATTAAATTAAAACTCGACTATGAATGGTATGACGAGACGAAGAAACAGACTCGCATCGGATACGCGCTCCACTACATTAGTCTGGCTCGCGATCTAAGATCAAAAATTAACCGAAGAAGAGATCGTCCAGAAGGTTAAAAGACACTTTCCCGACGACGTCCGAGCTACAATTAAGACTCTAGGAATAAAAACGATCGCTCGATTACTAGACTTGTTGTCATCATACGACGAAGAAGGACCAGGCAACCGAGATCGTACTAAGCCTCCGAAACGCGAAACATACCACCCACAAAACAACAGTCAGCGTAACGCACCTCCTAGGACGAATGGGAGCGGCCTCACAAACACTCGTGAGGGGCAACCAACAGCTTCGTACAACCATCCAAATTCTGCGTATTCAAACCAAAATCGAAAAATACAAGCTCCACGAGGCGAGACAGATAATCATTATAAAAACCGAGAGGAAAATAAATATCCCTGGCGACCTAGGGATCAGAACCGCGACGATACGAAAAACCTTCGCATCACCACCATGGAAGAAAAACAGAGCCAACCCCTCGAAATTATAAACGACAACGAAATCTCGGAAAACGAGGAGTCGTCACCTCTCAGAAATTAAGTACCGCAGAGGTGACGCTAGGCTATGGGGAAGACACCAGAGAATTTCTAACAAGAGAAGAAGAGTATCCTCGGACAAAGTCGAGACCAAAATGCGCAATACTCATGATATACGTACAAGGCATAACCATTCGAGCATTAATAGATACCGGAAGTGAAATCAGCGCAATATCCGAACAGTTCGCACTAGACCATGAAAAACTATTCAGCAAATGCCCCATGCTACCCTTAATCGGAGTATCCGTAAGAGGTGCAACCGCTGGACGAGCGGTCAAAGTGACTCGACAGATATTCGCTGAGATTACACTAGAAGAAACCGGTACGAACAATACACTTATCATAGTTCCCAGATTAACCACGGACTGCATCTTGGGAATAGACTTTCTAGTAAAAATCAAAACCAAAATCGACCTCAAAAATATGAAATATCATTCATCATACCAGCACAACCCCTTCGAAGAATAAAATTGAAATTTGACAACCCCCAATTCTCCAACCAAACGAACTCACCAGTAGTACATACCGCCACCATAGAAGATAAACAAAGACATGCAGTCACAGACCAAGAAATCGATTTAAAAATAACAAACACCGTAGGACTCAATGAGAGAGAAAAACAAACATTTAGGAGACTGCTGGAAAAGCATAGGGACGCGTTCCTCAAACGTCCAGGACTATTAAACTCCTACGAACACAAAATAGAAGTAAAGCCACATGAACCCTTCAAGGCAATGAATTACCCCGTGCCAATTGCATTTCGAGACAAGCTAGACGAAGAGATAAGGAATCTAACGAGTCAAGGCATTATTCAAAAATCTACGAGCCCGTACACGAGCCCGCTCGTGGTAGTTGCCAAAAAGAACGGAGAAATCAGACTATGCCTCGACGCCAGACGGATAAATGAAGTAATCGAACCAGATAACGAACAAATGCAAACTCCGGACGAACTCTTCCAGGAGTGCAAAAATGTCAGATATATAACCACGCTAGATTTAAAATCTAGTTTTTGGCAAGTACCACTCACCCCCGACTCCCGAAAATACACTGCATTTATGCATCGGGGTCGCTGCTATGAGTTCAGAGTAACACCATTCGGTCTACGAACGAGTACGGCAAGCCTCGTCAGAGGTCTCGAAAAAGTACTACAAGGTCTAGGATACGTCATCAACTTTGTGGACGACTTATTGTGCACTGCAGAAACATTCGAGGAACACATCAACAACCTCGACGAGCTGCTAGAACGATTCAGCAACCACGGTCTAACAATAAACCTAGAAAAATCACAATTCTTCAGACAAGAAGCCAAGTTCCTCGGACACATACTCACGCCAAAAGGCATCTGTCCAGACCCTGAAAAAATTAAAGACATAAAAGAATTTCCAGCACCTAAAAACATTAAACAACTAAGAGGTTTCCTAGGGCTAGTAAACTATTATAGCAAATTCACGAGGGAGCACGGAGAGTCAACGGTACCACTGTTACACCTCCTAAAGAAAAATGAAAGATGGAAATGGACGGAAAAAGAGTATGAAGCATTCAAAAACGTAAAGGACAAATTCTGCGAAGAAGTAATGTTACACTACCCACTAAAAAATCAGCCTTTCTTCATACAAACAGACGCCAGCGACTTTGCTATAGGAGCCGTCCTATTCCAAAAAGACCAAAATTTAGACGAAAGAACATTATACTTCGCCAGTAGAATCCTCAAGGGGGCTGAAATTGGCTATAACACGACCGAAAAAGAACTCTTGGCCATCGTATGGGCACTGGAAAAATTTAGAACATACCTTCTAGGCGCCGCCGTAATCATTGTCACAGACCACGCGGCACTAACCTTCTTAAAAGAATGTAAGCTTGCCCACGCACGGCTCACCAGGTGGTCACTGGCAATCCAAGATTACCATCCTACAATCGAGCATTGTGCAGGAAAAAGGAACACAGTAGCTGATATTCTCAGCCGTCCTGACGGTAAGAAGAGCGGTAAGGAAATAATCATAGCAAGAATCTCAACGGAAGTAACCGAAGAATTGAAGAACATATTAACCAACCTCGGGGAACTACAGGATAAGGACGAATATTATGCAGAGATAAAAAAAACTGTAAAACGGGGAACAGAAGTAAAAAATTACACAGTAATCGACGAAATATTACACACTAAAAATCATGGAACACAGCAAGCTATCATCCCCGCAACCGGCATAAAAAGTCTCATAGAGAATTGCCATGAAATATACGGGCACGCTGGAGCTCGAAAATGCTACTTAATACTACGGGAAAACTTTTATTATCCAAACCTATACCGTCACATCAGGAAACAGCTAAAATACTGCGACACATGCCAAAGAAATAAAATCTACACGTAAGGAATGTTTGCCGAAATGCAGAACATCCTGCCAGAAAGGCCAGGAGACCTGGTATCACTCGACTACTACGGACCTTTACCCGCGGCAAAATATGGAAATAAATATATCTTGGCCGTGATCGATGTATTCTCAAAATTAACAAAAATCTACCCTCTCAAGAACGCCACCACAGAGACAACGTGGAAAAAATTAACACAAGACTACTTCCCAAAGTACGGGAAACCAAGAGCCATACTATCGGACCAAGGAACACAATTTACGGCGAAAAAATGGGATAAACTATTAAAGGAAACCGGTATAAGAAAAGTTATGACACCCATCCGTCACCCACAGGCCAATCCCGTCGAGCGAACGAATAGAGAACTCTCTCGACTGTTTAGGACACTCCTACCAAACAAACACAACGCCTGGTATGATGCGATCCCCAAAGTAGAGGAATGTATAAACAATACACACCACGAAACTACGGGATACGCCCCCATACAATTACACACCGGTAACACGCCCTCGAGGCCATGGGAGCAGATCATAACAAACAGAAATAAAATACCAGACTACGACAACCTAATAATGCTGGCCAAAGGCAACATGAAGAGAGCCCGGAATAAAAACGCTGAGAAATTCAACAAACAACACAAGCTCAAGGAACTCCAGATAGGCGATCTGGTACTGGCAAGAGCACTAAATGTGTCAAACCCTGCAGCCAAAATAACAGCTAAATTTCTGCCTTTATACAAAGGACCATACCGATTGAAAAAACGCGTAGGAAAAACATCATACATTCTCGAAAACATACAAAACGACCTAGAACGAGGTATGTATCATACGAGCGACCTTCGACCATGTTATCGATCCACAAGTTAACAAGAGAGAAAGAAATAAACAAAACATCAACTAGCCTAGACAAGGGGAAAAATCCCACCATCGTAATAACCCCCCCCCCCCCACCCACCCACCCACCCACCCATAGAACCAAAGAGGGGAGCACAATCAGGTATCCCACGAGGAGCCGACAAAAGGCTCATTCAACAAAAAGATCTTCAAGAAGCAACAATGCAGAGTCAATCGACACAGACCACCGTAGACGGAGCAGCCGAAGGCCGCTCAATTAACCCACGAATATTTTCACCTGGAAAGCCAGCACCCCGGGATCGCCGACCACGCGGATCGAAGCCACGCAGCATCCAAACGCAAGCAGAGCCAGCGTACTTCAAATTAATCCGCGAGGGTAGCATGGTGGAACGGCAGCTACAGGACACCCAACAAATAACAACATCCGGGAAAACAAAGTCCACGATACTGCCGATACGGTATCTGCCATGGGCCCCCGTCGTAAGGGAAATAGAAAGAGTACACTCCAACACCTATAAGGGATGGATTAGGACCCCCCAAGGACCGGCGATCCTCTTACAGCCACACCTAATGCGTGTGGAAAGACGGAAACAGGTAACATAACAAACACATAACGAAATAAAAATCAAAATAATAACACAAACGACTAAATCTCACAAGGAACGAACAAACCTACAGAACCTCACAAAGGCTCTGGCAGCAGACCCAATCGTCGCTGAAGCCACCACGAGGCAATATTCAACCATGGCTGTCACCGCACCGCCACCGCGTCCGCCAACCCACGAGCTGCCAAACGCAGCTAGGGACCCGCGGACAATCCGCACCGTCACCCAGGCACCGACACGGGTGCACATATGCACCGCAACAAAAAAAGACGATCCCAGTAATAACGATACACAATCAAAAAATACACCTATTTAATACATAAGCATAATAAATAACTGAATAAAAAATCTTTGTTGCCTAAAAATCATTTTTTGGATCAATTATTTGGAAGGGCGATGTAACGGAACGCATTAAGGCAATCCGCTACTATGACTCACAACCTTCACCACATCTAAACCAACCTACACAAACTGAAATAAGACATATAATATACCAAAATAAGACAAAGCACACAAAATAGTTCTTGGTAGACAAAACACTCCAGACCGGATCGAAAGAAGTATCGACCGGACGAGGAGAATAGAAAGGACTAGTAGGTACACACGCAGAATTACAAGTACACACCCTAAAAGTAATGACGTAAATAAGAGGCCTGCCTAGCCAAAGATCACGATGTAAACATAACAGTAGGCGTAACAACAAGAACACACCGGCCTACTAGACCAGCGTAGTAGCCCCCGCCCTACACAATCACCAGACCAAGCCTCAAACATACGGCACAACCCCCAAATAGGCCACTCTATTCAAAAGGCGAGAACATCGGGAACGCCACGGCCCGGCAAACGTAGCAAGAAATTCATGGAACTATCGAGATACCTCGACACATAGAGAAAGATCAACAAGGTAACTCCTCATGAAACGTCGCTACGTACCCCCACTCATGAATAAAACATTAATATTAATAAAACACATAAAACAAACTCATATCGACCAAAAACCAAAAAAAAAAAAACATAGAGAAAAACGATCCTCACGTAGGAGAACACCGGAAAATAACAAAAAACATAAAAATCCACAAGAAATCTGTCAAAAACACACCAAGGAAGAGATAATTAACCACAATTAATTATCCTGGGCAATTAGTCATCAACGAAACAGCAGGACAGCGGCCTACAAAACAGAAAAAGACCCATAAGGGCCTGAATCGAAAAAAACCATAATCAAACCGGAGAAAAAATAGATTAAAAGTTTGAACCTACAACAAGTAGGAGAATAACATTGTCCAACGAATTTCAACCTCGCAGAAACCTCGCTTGAAACCCTAGAGGGACAAAGATCGGCTAATAATAGAAATTCGAGAAATAACGGTACTCCTACACGTCACCCCGCACCTCTCTCACCTAGTGATTGAAGTGCGACAAACATCACGTGACCTACTTCAAAACACCCTCCCGGGGTCCATCCGCCAACCTATATGAACCGCGACAGGACAAGTCTCGGGGCTCTTGTCAAATCTAATAAGTCAAGACGAAGTGCTGCTCGACAGCACACCGAGAACATAAGAATCACACGTAAAATCTACATGTAACAAAGACGTGTTCTTTCGATCAAACCGATTCCCCTGCATTGCGCTTGGCCGTCGTTTGACCGAATGAACCGAAAGGAAAGACATACGAACCGTTTGGGAAATACCATGTTAGAACGAGTGTTCGTTTTATCAACTGATTCCCTTGCATTGCGCTTGGCCGTCAGTTGAGTAAACGAACTCATTAGGATACTCTGTGAGGAGTAAGGCTTCCCTGCGCTGCGCTTGGCCGCCCCTACTCACAGCGTCAGGGCACACTCCACTAACGGGTCCCCACGCACGGCGTCGTGGCTATCCGTCTCTTGGAGTGTGAAGCAGCACGAGTGACACAAGGTCAAGGGAGTGGCATCCCGACTGAGTGCACCGCGCATTAGACTCGTAGGGTGTACCTGCGTGGGTGGGACCACGTTAGGGCCAGCACCAGCTACCACCTGCATCTTACGGATACCTCGGCTGGTCACAATTAATCAAGAACCAAATCGTACGCCTCTTAATGGCGCGAGAAGGTGCTTAATTAATTACGAATAAAGGCTTCAGTATCCGGGGTCTAGGAAGAGCTAGCTGGTCAAGCTGCGAACCCGGTGTCTCTTGCGAACAGAGAGCTATAGCTAGGGACCCAAACAATAACAAAGACAAGTAACGATAGGTAGGTAAAATCATACACACCACCTCACCACACGACACTCGCGTCCCTACTATAAACTTTTTGCGCGACCATCGGCAGGGCAGAGCCTCAAGAGGCAAAGTCCGCAAACGGGCAGTCCGAAACAATAACATTCGAAATAGCATAACACCAGCTAACGTCCAATGATTAAAATAAGGCGAACCGGTACATCTAATGAAAGTACGAAGGAACGCCCCGTATGAGGACCAAGCCCAGCGACTAGGCCACCCCTTCAACATCTAAAATAGAGACACGCAAAACGCAAATGGCCAACAGGATTCTGCCATCCATATTCTAATAGAGATCGAGATCTAACGTCAAAATTATACCAGATTTAACGAACCCGAAATATACAAATTGAGTGTTGAGCTCCGTAAAGATGATACCTAATCACTTTGCGAATTATAAAATCAAAACCTGATTTGAACTGGAAATTCATAAATTCCACATACGTAGGATTAGAAAAATCGCGTACTAAGCAGCCGCGATTCCCTGGAAAATTGATAAATTGAGTGTTGAGCTCCGTAAAAGTGATATCTAATCACTTTGCGAATATTAGAGTCAAAACCCATAAGAAAACATGGAATTTCATAAATTCCACATACGTAGGATTAGAACAATCGCGTACTAAGCAGCCGCGATCCCCTTGAAATTGATAAATTCAGTATCAAGCTCCGTACAAGTGATACCTAATCACTTTGCGAATATTAGAGTCGAAACCGATAAGAAAAGGAACTGGGAGCGATTCCTCATAGGTAGACGTTAAGTGACTAATGTAAAGCGAGCGTGAGTTCATAAGAGCGACTAGATCGTTCCACAAACCATCCTCCCTACCTTAGCTGAACTAACCATCGAGCAGAAGCTTATCCAGCAGTCACGGGCCTTCCGTCCAGTAAAAATAAAGGAAAGAATTACCCAAACAGTAAAAAAGACCAATGATGAAAGGGTAAACAAAACCGCATGTCTGTCACGGACAAATGCGATGCAACAAAAACCTAAACTGAGGTCTGACCAACAAAAACAATAAAAATTACTAATAACAACCTAATATTGATTCCAAATCTACACATCTACGGATCCTCTCGCTCCCTCCAGCCCAGTGCACGAACTAGTTTCGAGCAAGCTGCCTCTCCACACGATCACGGTAGATATCACTCGGAACAAAATTCAAACTTGACGCGATTTTACACCGCAACCGAACTCTCGCGCATCGTAGCCGAAAACAAAAGTAGTGTTAGAAATCGCGAAACGTTTCAATACATATAATCATAGTAATAATAATAATAGTAACAATAATAATGGTAATACTAGTGATAGCAATAATAATAATAACAATGATCAGTGTGTTCAAGTTTTAGTGAATAGAAATTTTTCTTAAAGGTTTCAAACCAGGCAAACATAGTTATCCATACGCCAACGCAAACGAGATACCAGGAAACGCACTCAAAGCCAAGGTATTAAATAAAACCTCTTGAAGAAAAAAATATCTTAGTGCACCCCGATCAGTTTTAGACTTCAAAGGAGAGAGAGAGTACAACCAAATATAAAGAGAATGCCATGATAACCATATTAAGAACATTAACATATACCCGTAAATATACGCATAAATATTTTTATTAACATAACTAAATAAGTACACTACTATTTATACCTGCATCTTAAAAAAGATTAATTATAAAAGTATGCATATCAGCACTAAGCATGTCATCAAAAGGCCCACGCGGCATGTACTCATACGAACAAGTGCGTCTCGACAGTTACCGTAGTTGGCCAGTAAATTTTCTGGACCCGCGGCATACCCTGTGGGAACGTTCCCATCGGGGCCAATCCACGAGATGTACCCTTTTCTTGTGAAAAAGAACGCCACGATTGCAGACTAGAAGTAAGAGTAAACGCGACCCTTGATTGCCAAGAGGATATGCCTCCAAAGAAGAGCGACTTGACTCCCATGTATCCCGCATTCGAAGATTATGCAAAACTAGTAGACAGCTTCACTTACTGGCCTGGAAATTGTGAAATTAATATTGAAGTATTAGCAGCAGCCGGTTTCTTTTTCACGGACAGCCAGACTAAAATCAGGTATTTTCATTGCAGAGTATCATTAGACAATTGCGAAATTTATGACGACCCTTAGGAAAAACATGCTGTATGGGGCCCTAATTGTCGTGACATAATAATAAGTATAGAAAGCCGACCACCTGGTCAAACACCTCGTCGCCATCCTTTTTCCTCGCTAACGCCCGCCTGTCAGACAGAACTGTACGAGAGCCCCCCTACCCGCGATCAGAGATTTGTCGCCAGAATATTGGAAAGGCTCCGAGCCACCCTCGACTGTCTGGAATGGGCATGTTCCAGGGACGACGGCCTACATCCCTCGTACCCCACCTGCGAAAACTATACAGACCGCATGGAAAGCTTCATTTCCTGGCCTGAGACGCTACCGATAAAACCAGTAACATTAGTAGATGCTGGATTCTCTTATTCAGGAAAAAAGGACAGAGTACCAGGTGTATGCATAAGTCTTTTCCGGTTTTTTGGTAAAAAAAACTCGTAATTTTCAAGGGAAATTAATTTTTGTTTTATTCAAAATATTGGCCATCGGCTTCTACACATTTCGCCCATCTTTCAGGTAACTTATGAATACCATGCCAGAAAAACTGCTTGTCTTTTGCGGCAAACCGTCCGTCGAGCTATTTTCCAACTTCCTCGAAATTGCTGAAGTGCTGCTTTGGGAGCGCGTGCCCCATTGATGCGAAGAGGTGATAGTCAGATGGCGCCAGGTCCCAAGGATGTCCCATCCAAGCGATTTCAATGTGTCTTTCACTGCTTTTGCTGTGTGAGACGGCGCATTGTCGTGTAACAAAATCACTTTGCCATGTCTTCTGGCCCATTCCGGTCGTCTTTCGATTAATGCGTAGTTTAAATTAATAATTTGTTGACGATAGCGTTGTGTATTAACGGTTTCGCCGGGCTTCAAGAGTTCATAATACACAATATCACTCTGGTCCCACCAGACACAGAGCATGGTTTTCTTGCCGAAGCGATTTGGCCTTGGTGTTGAAGGACCGGCTTCGCCAGGTGAAAGTCACGATTTTTTCCGCTTCGGGTTTTCAAAATAAATCAATTTTTCGTCACCCGTCACAATTCGATGCAAAAAGGATTTCCTTTCGTGGCGTTGAAGCAGCACTTCACAAGTGACTTTGCGATTTTCTATTTGACGTTCATTCAAATCGTGTGGGACCCATTTACCGAGTTTATTGATCTTCCCCATTACTTGTAAACGTCTACTGATTGTTTCTTGTGACACATGTAATGCTTCTGCTAATTGCCGTTGAGTTTGAGTTGGGTCATCATCCAATAACTCCTGCAATTGCTCGTCTTCGCATTTTTGTGGTCTACCAGAGCGCTCACTGTCTTTCACATTGAAATCACCACTTTCAAATTGTCGAAACCATGTCTCACATGTTCTAATCGATGGAGCGTGTTCACCATATGTTTCTACCAGCAAACCTTGACTTTCAGCAGCTTTTTTCTTTCGATTAAATAAGAAAAGCAATGCGTGCCGCAAATGTTCTTTTTCAGGCACAAAACTCGACATGATCACTGAACGATAAAACAAAGACGCTAGTTTTTGGCGGACTCAACCTGTGTGTGTTTGTAGGTTAATGTCAGACGAACAAAATGACGTATGTGTCAAATTAATACGCTGCGTACTTTTCGCTGGCGCCATCTCTTAGTTAAACCGGAAAAAACTTATGCATACACCTGGTAACTTGTTTTTATTGCGGAATTGTAATAAAGCGTTGGGGAACGGGTCTAAACCCCTAACACTTACACGTCTTGCTAAATCCAGGTTGTCGATTCCTGAGCATGACTACGAATACGTTCCCATGTTCCTCTTTGTGCACCAGTCGTACCGATTTAATTACATCATTACCTCACAGACCTCCCGCTCCCCCTCCATCACCCGCTAACCAAGATAATCATCCGAACCAACATTCCGATACACCGGACAAAGATGAGTCGGACGAAAAACTAATTACTTCACATCGTCGCAATTTCCGACCTCCTACCCCTTGGGCGGAGTTGTTGGACCTATCCGCACTATCGCTGACACCCTCCCACGAGGAAGATGGCGCCTCTCAGTTATGTCAAACCTGCCATCACCAACCTATAAACGTGACGTTTCTTCCTTGCCTCCACGCAAATGATTGTTACAAATGCAGCAAAAATAGAGAAACATGCGATGAATGCAACTCAGAGATACAGTGCATCGTGCTTGATCCCGAATAGGATAACGATAACAAGGAGAAAAACTAAAAATTATATCGATAACAACAATAGGTAGCTAGAACCACACTTGTATATGTTGGTTAAAATCAACTCAGGATCGGTTAATGAATTCTCTTTCGCTCAAGCATAAATTGCCAAATCTCGAAGTACAGTTTTAAGTTAACTGTTGATGGACCTCGAGAATCTCAATACACCTACAACAAAATAGTAAGAAATCACCCATTATCGAGAGATTATTTAAGAATATAATGAACATATATATTTTTTCCTTTAAAAAAGCAATGATTACCACACCGTCACTTGGCGATTAATTTATTTTCGTACATATACTCCAGATATCACACGATTGACAACATCCTAAAACAATACCAATACTTCCAACGCCGTATGAATTAATCACATGTAATTATTGCAGGAATAGTACAGGGTGTCCGCCGGGAAGGTATACTACTTTGTTTGTTTATAATTTTTGATTAAATGAAAGAGAATGGATCTTATATTGATAAATGTTTTATTTAATGTCGGCAATTATGTATGGAATACAATATCAGATAAATGTCCGCCTCTGTTAGCCTCACAAATGCGAGCCCTTTTGAGCACATTTTTCATTACATTCTCACACATTTCACGCGGTATTTCATTAATTTCATCACGAATATTTTGTTTGAGTTGCTCAAGCGTTTCTGGTTTGTTTGCATAAGCCTTGCTTTTTAGATATCCCCACAAAAAGAAGTCCGGAGCAGTCAAATCAGGCGACCGTGGAAGCCAATCAACATCACCATTTTTTGAAATAACTTATTGTGGAAAGAGGTCTCGCAGTAATTCCATTGTAATCCTGGCTGTATGCGATGTGGCACCGTCTTGTTGATACTACATGTTAATCAAGCCCAAAGCATGCAGTTGTGGCGTTAAAAAGTTTTCAATCATATCACGATATCGCTCCCCATTCACAATTACCGTTACGCCGTTTTGATTTTCAAAGAAGTAAGGTCCAATGATTCCTCCTGACCAAATTGCACACCAGACTGTCACTTTTAATGGATGTAAAGGTGACTCATGAATAATTTGAGGGTTTTCCATTGCCCAGAACAGACTATTCTGTTTATTCACATATCCATTTAAATGAAAATGTGCCTCGTCACTCATTATGATTGTTTCATGAAAATCGGGGTTGTCATGGGCGAGCTGTCATGGGCGAGCTTTTAACGATTAAAACACGTTGGTTTATCGAATATTTTTCCATAATAAATTTGCCACGTGTCTACTTCACGACTGCCAAATATGAACTGTCAAGACTAACGTTGACCAAAATCGCGGCAAAACAAAGTAGTATACCTTCCCGGCGGACACCCTGTAGTATATAAATATACAACTACCTCCGAGTTCATAAATAAATTGTTCAATGTTCAGTTAATCTATCGATTCATCAGCATCCAGATCGCAAGTGTGGTTCTCGGCCCTGTCACTAGGAGCAGGACCAAGATACCCACATTTTCTAGTCTAGGAAGACCATTCACTAGTTCTACCGCTGTGTCTCCAATACTTACCTTTCCTATTTCCAGAACCCCACGTAGTACCGAACAGATTACGATCCAAAACTTGGTGAACTACTTGCTGGAAAGCGACTCTACATTACGCCACCAACCACAAGCCCACACCGACGATATACACTCTCTTATCGACAAGTCGTGTGACTATTCAAAAACGCCATAATGGGACACCGGTACCACTTTTGCTACACAAATGATAAATATAAAAAAAATGTATAAGCAAAGAAATAATGCAAGGAAAACTTCTCCCAACACCGAATAATCACGTAAGTAAATCTATTTTGAGTTAAAACTATATAACCGTACCCTTACATATATTTTCGATTCATAATACACAGAATTATTTCATTTCTGTCTTTGTGCACTCTTAAAAATAAAGTATTGCATTTTTTCTCATAATAATAATAATAATAATAATAATAATAATAATAATTTTTTTCGAGAGGTGGTGGAAAATCTTCAGAAAGACAGAGAGGAGGGACCGCACTCCTGAAAGTTTGGGATTTGTACCCACTAAAAACCACCAACCCTTTTTCCAGATGTTGTGCAACGACCCCGGAACCGCTTCCGGATTTCGTCAGGGTCGTTCTGTTCCTTTGCCTGCCAGGCCTTTTCACTCTGTTCTGCTTGCTTATGGCCGCGGTCCGGTGCAAGGTGTGATGTTCTGCCCAACTCCCTTAGCTGATACGCTAATGCCTTAACTGTTTCCACTGTGTCATTTCACTGTAATTTACTGGACACGACACTATTTTCTTGCACTGCAGTGTTCACTATGCTCACGATGCCCGACTAGTTGTTGTCCGTTCCGGCTATACTGTGTTGTTTCCTTCTTGTTTTTTATAGCGTAGAACTGTTTCGGCAAAATTTGTCACCGCATTCCACTTCTCCGCGCTGATCAGCATCGATGCCACTATGTTCTGTGGGGTGATAAAACCTAGTGACTCCTCCATCCTTTCCCTCTCATCCCTCCATCGATTACACTCGAAGACGGTGTGATGAGCGTCGTCGCGTTTCGAATCCCCGTAGCAACATCGCGGATTTTCGAATTTCTTGATTTTGTGAAGGTATGCTCTGAAGTCGCCATGCCCGCTCAATAGTTGGATCAAGTAGTAAGTCACTTCCGCATGTTTACGATCTGTCAATTGGGCCAGATGTTTGATGAGTCTAGCTGTCCATCTTCGTCTTGCGTCACTGTCCCACATGCCCTGCCATAGCTCCATGGTGTGATTCCTCTCCTGTTTCTTCATCTGTTGTCGATCGTGTTCAGCTCGTCGTAGGTAGACTCGTTTCTTCTCTCTCGCGAGGAGCTCGATTGGTACCATTCCAGCAATGACCAGGGCCGCCGGTCCTGATACCGTTCGGTATTCACAGGCCACTCTCAGGGCTCCTCTTTTTGTGCCGCGGCTATACGCTTCCTTCGGCTTTTCGCTTTCAGTGCGTCCGCCCAGAACTCTGATCCATACAGGAGAATCGAGTGCGTCACCGACATTAGAAGCCGACGTTTAATGGTCATTGCTCCTCTCACGATTGCCATGAGACAGCTTAGCGCTGCTACTATAGTCGCCGCTTTGTCTGTCGCTTTCCTGATGTGTTCCCAGAAGGTTAGTTTGGTGTCCAGGGTGATGCCGAGATACCTCACTGCGCCCTTCGTTTCCACGTCTTCGTTTCCGACGCGCATGCGCAGTATGTTCGGGATCCTCTTCCGAGTGCGAACTACTATCTCCGTCTTCTGCGTGGCTGGGCTGAGGTCGTGGTCCCCCATCCATTGGTGCGTCGGCCTCATGACCTGGTTAAGACGCCTTTGTGCCGCTTCGGAGTCTCTTGCTGTGATGACCGCGGCGACGTCGTCGGCGTATCCTATCAGGTACGTGTTGTCTGGCATTTCCATCCGTAGAATTCCATCGTACGAGATGTTCCAGAGATCTGGCCCGAGGATCGATCCCTGGGCTGCGCCTGGGGTGATGACTTTTCTCTGTTGTCCTTCTCGTGTGTCGTAGAGCAGTACTCGGTCCTTCAAGTATTCGTCCACTATCGCGAGGAGGTACGCTGGTACCTGGAAATGTACCTTTAGCGCCCGCATCATGTCGCACCATCTTGCTGAATTTAAGGCATTCTTCACGTCGAGCGTAGCCAATACCACGATCTCTCGGGAGTAATGGTTGCTCTCCCGCGTTGCCTCAACTGTCCTCATGACCTCTTGAACTGCGTTTACCGTAGATCGTCCTTTCCTGAAACCGAATTGTCTATCGGACAGGTCACCTGCTTCCAGTATCGCTGTATGTAGTCGCGGCTTGATCATCCTCTCCAGCAATTTCCCGGCCGTGTCCAACATGCACAGCGGCCTGTAGGCTGACGGGGAGTTAGGGTCTCCTTTGCCTCTGCTGATTAACAACAGACGCTGCGCCTTCCAGCGTTTGGGAAAAACTCCGCTCTTCAAGCAGCAGTTGTACATGTCGAGAAGCAGTTTCGGGCGGGTGCCTGCCACCGCCTTCAACACTTCTGCCGGTACGCCGTCGGGTCCTGGGGCCTTCCTGTTCTGCAGTGATTTGATAGCGTCCATCAGCTTCTCCTCATTAAATGACGTAATGTCCTCAATCCTGATGTCGAGATCCTCCTCGCTCCTCGGTGGGTGAGTCGGGAATAGGGTATCTACGATATTTTTCATCCTATTCAGTTCCATGGTCTCTCCTTCCGAGAAAGCTTCCAGTTTCCGCGTCACTATCCTGTAGCCCAAACCCCACGGGTCGTTATTCACGTCCTGTATAATAGAATTCCAGCGCTCCGTCTCGCTGCGGCCAATTTGTTGCTGTAGGATCTTTTTGGCACCTTTGTATTGAGCCGCGATGACTGCTGCCTCATCAGGATTCCCTCTCCGAAATCAGGTTGCTTTCCTTTGCAGTCGGAGGCATCGTTTTCGCTGATTGGCGATCTCGTCGGTCCACCAGTACGCTGCCTGCTTGTTCGCTGGTCGCTGCTTTCTCGGCATCGATGCTCTGCATGCTTGCAGTACTAGCTGCATCGTTTCGTCCACCAATTTTTCTGCACTTGGGTTTTTAACGTGCGTCGAGATTCTCCGTCCGTTGAGTATTGCTATGCGCAGTTTCCTCTCGTCCATTTTAGCTATGTTCCATCTTGGTGGTTGGTCCCTGTCGATCCTTGGTGCATTTCCTCTTTCAAATAATTCGAACGTGATGTATTGGTGGTCGCTGCTGGTGAAGTCTTCAATCACTGTCCATTTTCTCGCACATGGTACTGCGCGTTCCGATGCAAACGAAATGTCCGGTATCGTTCCCCTGTTGCCTGGTCGTCGGAAAGTCGCATGCGCACCGGTGTTGAGCACTGTGAGGCTTAGTCGTGAAACTATTTCCATTACTCGTCTGCCTCTGCCATCCGGATGCGGCATACCCCATTCGATCGCTCGCGCATTAAAATCTCCAGCCACGATTATTTTTCCTTCCATGTCCCGTAGTTTGTCTTCCAGGCTGTTGAGCTTCTCTTCAAATTGCCCGATGCCTTCATTGGGCGTGAAGTAGCAGCTAACGAAGTAAACGTCCCTCTGTTTAATCCAGACAAAGCCGTTTCCCCTTCCGTGATCTTCTACTCGGCCTTTTCCGGGATTCGGGACCCAAATGGCTGCAGTGCCCAGGTTGTCCGCGTACCAGCTCGTATTCACTTTATCACGATATTGTTCACTGATAATAATCACATCACATGTTTTTTCGCGCACCACTTGTGTCAGGAGGTCGTCGGCCGTCCTGCTCCTGTTCAGATTTTTTTGAAGTACCCTTGTCATTCCGGGGTCCTGTTTTTAGCACTTTCCAACGCTCTCCGAAAAGCGGCACATTTCCCTGTTCCCGGCACATGGGACGATTGCGCTTTGTCCGCGAACAAAACACAACGCGCTTCCCTATCGCACTTAGCGCCTTTATAACCGGTTTCACCACACTTATAACACAGTTTACTTCTATCTGGGCGACTACGGTTTTTGGCTCGATGCCCATACTCTAAGCACCTGAAGCACCGCATTACAGATATCCGTTTCCGTATTCTACAGTTGACCCAGCCAACTTTGATCTTGCCCTTGTGGATGAATTCTGTTGGCTTCATTTCATCTATCGCGATAAGACGGATTTTCTGGCCCTTGTAAATCATTTTGGGCACTCGGACTTTAACATTATCTACTTGTCCCGGGTACTCGCGTGCCAAGGCGTCGAGTACATCTTCTTCTTCAGTTGCTCCGTCGAGGTCTCTAATCTCGAGGGTCATCTTCGGGATGAGTTCGGTGACTTTACCCGTACTTCCCAGTGCATCTCTCAGGGCCTTGGTGAAGACGTCCTTGTTCTTCTGGTTGTTGCCTAGCTTCAGCAGAATCTCACTCTTGTGAGTCTGACGGATGGCTTTGATGTCCATCTCCGTGTCTGCAGGATTCACTTTGGCGCGGATGTCCTTCAGTATCTCTGCGTAGGTATTCCCTGTTTCCGGCCTGATAAGAACGGCTTCGCCGCGCGGCCTATCCCGGATGCATTTGTTCCGCTCTCTTTGGCGTTCCGGTGGTGTTGTTTTAATCCTCGTCGCTGGTGTTTCCTCGTCATTCCTTGCAGCTCTTCTGGCTTTCCTATTGTTGGCCTTGACCGCGCTTCCTTTCTCCTTTCTGCGGCGAGGTTCTTGCCACTGACCTTCCGTTTCTCCATGCTTAGGTCTTTTATCCGCCCGTTGTACAGGAGATCCTCCTCCTGGGCTGGTTAGGTGTTGTGACCTCTTGATTCCTCCATTTGAAGATTATGAGGCAAGTCGTCTGCCTCCCACTGGTATTTTTCGCAATCCTGCTTCAATCTTCTTCCTCTCTAATCTGGATGCTGAAATGGCCTCCAAAGATTCCTCCAGCTTCTGTAATCCTTGTTTGATGTCCATGCTGACTTTCCGCTGCTTAGTGGTCGCCTGGATCATCTTCTTTGCAAGGCTTTTAAGGCGCCGTATCTCCTGTTCCTCGCTATGGTCAGCCTCCGAGATCTTCTGCTGTGGAGCTGCTCGGTGTTGCTCTATCGAGCCGTCTTACTCCTCATTCGTACTGATATCAGTCCCGTTATGAGAGGAGTTCAACATCAGTGCGTTTCTGTTCTGTAGACCCTTGTTTCTCCGTGTTCTCGTAGGATTAGGGCTCTCCACGAATAATAATAATAATAATAATAATAATAATAATAATAATAATAATAATAATAATAATAATAATAATAATAATAATAATAATAATAATAATAATAATAATAATAATAATAATAATAATAATAATAATAATAATAATAATAATAATAATAATAATAATAATAATAATAATAATAATAATAATAATAATAATAATAATAATAATAATAATAATAATAATAATAATAATAATAATAATAATAATAATAATAATAATAATAATAATAATAATAATAATAATAATAATAATAATAATAATAACAATAATCCCGTGTCGGGTTTGCTGGTCTCGCATCGGGCGCCTCCCCGGGTGGCGGATGGGGGAACGCTCTTCAGATATGAAGAGTACCGACTTGTTCGGGGTGGACCAAAACCAGTTGACACACGCATATACACTACTCACAAACACTTACTCAAACATATCCGAATGACATGCTGGGGATGCGAATGATCGGGAACTCTATGAACGGGTTACCACGAGAAAGCGAATGTTCAGGGTGCCCTATAAACGGGCACGCCTGAAAAAGCGAGTGAGTGGGTTCCCTATGAACGGGCTCTCCCAGAATGAATGAACCGGCAGAAATAGGATACTCACAACACGCACACTCAACACGGAGTAATGGCTGTAGAACCCGGACTGTCGCTCTCCGCTGAGGGCGGTCTTGGCGCGGGGCATTAGAGGGTACCCCAAGTAAACCAGGCTCGATGCTCCTGGGCCGCTGGATAGTACAGTGGCCCGGGTCCCCTTAGCCAGGTGGACCTAGCTGCCCTATCAGCCAGTGTATAATCCTCATGCTGTTGTAGTGCCGGGTGGCGCCCGGATAGGGCCATGCAGCAGCAGCGGGGGGCCTTGGTGAGGCCACTGGGGTCTCGCCGTGGGGCCGTCGGCGGCGGAAGCAGGGCGACGGAAGGGGACATTGCAGTCTATTCTCAAACTACACATGTACACATACACATACAAAGGGATGAACGGGAGAAAAGACAAACATGGAAACAAAACAAAAGGAACAAACGATAAACGCATCAAAAACAACGGGGCCCCTAACCCCAGCACGAAAAGACGAGACCAAGGACGAAAACCCGAGACAAAAGTATGAACATCCATCGTCCGTTGCGGAATTGGCTGAATCCAAGATTCGGGCTCAGCTACAGCTGATCCGCGAATGCCTCGTGAAAATGGAAGAGAAGACTCGCGTGCAGAGAAATATCAGCACGGTGGTCACAACCAATATGGCCAAGATAAGGGAAGCCGCGGACGAGGCATGGCATGAATGCGACAGGATGCATGTGCTCGGGATGGCTGGACGAAGCGATGTGGACAGGGAGACTGGGACACCACAGACGAAACGCAAACGAGAGATTACGAGTCTGAGCCCGGAACTAACGCCGGCGAAAAAGCCTGCGGACGGGACCGGGCCCACCTCGTGGGTAACTGTCGCTCGAAAACAAAAGTGGACGACGACGACGGACGTACGGCAACAGACGACAAAAAAGCCAATGGCATCGACGTCGACAGACATTGCAACGACGCCCACAGGCATGGTGAAGACAGGCAAGAAGGGCCGCACAACCCGGACACCCGGTGTTGGTGTGGTCTGGATCAAGCCAAAAGACGGACAAACGTACGCCGACACACTGCGACGAATGAAAGCCGTTGACCCAACCGCCGACGAGGTGCAGGTCAACGGCTATCGAATGACCAAGGACGGGGGTGTCTTGCTTCGCGTAAAAAGCGGAGCAGAGGATAGACAGGCCTTCGAGGACAAGCTCAGGCAAGTCCTCGGAGAAGACGCTCAAGTACGAGACATGACAACGAACGTGCGACTGGACATACTTGATGTGGACTGCGTTACGGACAAAGACGAAGTGACGACGGCACTCCAACAGGAGACTAAGGACAAGAGGGACCCCAAAGTTCACATTTTCGGGCCCAACAGACACGGACAATGTATGGCGGTCTGTGAACTTGAGGAAGGCACCGCAAATGCCTTGCTCAAGAAAGGACGGATCAGGATAGGGTGGGTAAACTGCCGCGTCAGACCGAGGACAACCGTGACCAGGTGCTACAAGTGCCTTGGATACGGTCATACAAGGATAGACTGCAAAGGACCGGACTGACGACTATGCTGCTGGAAATGCGGCAAGACGAACCACGTTGGTAAGGACTGCCAACAGGACCCGACGTGTTACCTGTGCACCGAGGCGGGGCACAAAAACACCGCGCACATACCGGGCACGGGGTCGTGCGCGGTTTTCAGGGCTGCACTGGAGGAGTGCAAAACCAAGACTGAGACGAGGGCATGATTGACTTACAGGGCAACATGCACAGATGCGAGGAAGCACATCTCCTGCTTCCTTAAATCGCGACTGAACACGACGTCGACATACTGATACTGAGCGAACAGTACAAGAACACGACGACCCCGACGTGGTTCGCAAATGACGCGGGCACGTCAGCCATTTGGGTCAAAAACACCGATGTCCGCGTTCTCGACAGTGGAGCGGGAGCCGATTACGTCTGGGTGAGGGTGAACGATCTGACCTACGTCAGCGTTTACTTGACCCCGAACTGCTCCGCTGGAGCGTTCGAGGACCGGGTAAATAGACTCGAGGACGCCCTGCGAGAGCTACCAGGAGATCGGGTGGTCGCGGGCGACCTCAACTCTAGGGCGGTGGAGTGGGGCATGACACGGACTGACAAACGCGGACGGCTGCTATTGGAGATGGCAGCTCGAACAGGTCTGACGGTTGCAAACACGGGACGGAAACCAACGTACATCTGACCGGGGGTAGGCTCTTCGATACCGGACGTGACTATGATCTCGGACAGCATCTTGTCGCGGATGAGGCGATGGCGGGTGATCGATGATTACACGGCCAGCGATCACCAATACATCGTCTTTGAAGTGGCGAGACTTACACAGACGCGACGCGACGGACCTGAGCGGGCACCGCGGTGGAACGTACGTAAACTGGACAGAGACAGGTTTTCGAGGGAGCTGCTGGAAGCAGCAGACCCTGCAGAGGCCATACCTGACGAACTGACGGGACAGAGACGAACCGAACGACTCGTTGACGAGACGATGGGACTGATGGGACGTCTACGTAAGGCTTCAATGCCGTGCAAGATCACCCGACACCCCAGACGAACGACGTACTGGTGGACGGACGAGATCGCCCAACTGCGGCGACTGTGCATTGCGGCAAAGAGAAGAATGTATCGAGCACGGGAAAAACACCAACCGTCCACGGCCGCTCTTACTGTACAGTACAAAACGGCACGGAAGACTTTGACTTACGCTATTAAGGACAGTAAGAAGCGCTGCTGGAAACAGTTATGCGAGGAGGTGGACCGGGACCCTTGGGGCTGGGGTTACAGGATTGTGACCCAAAGGCTCGGGGCCCACGGTCCGCCCGAACTCAAGGACGCGACGACAATGGGACAAATTGTTGACGAACTCTTCCCGACTCATCCGAGGAGGGAAGAAGTGACGGACGCAGACGAGGGACTCGACGTTCCTGTCTTCACTGAGGAGGAGCTTATTAGAGCTACGTCCTCTATGAAGATGGGAAAAGCACCGGGACCAGACGGCATGCCCGGGGAGGTCTTGCGACTGATAGCTTACTCCAGGCCAGGCATACTCCTCGAGATGTACAACCAATGCCTTAAGACTGGGACATTCAGCATGCGCTGGAAGACGGCGAGATTGGTTCTTCTGAGCAAAGGCAAGGGAGATCCTGACGCGCCGTCTTCCTACAGACCACTGACAAGGAAAGGTACTTTGGTGTCCCCCTCCGATTTTAATGCAACTCACGTATGTTGTAAAGCATCGAAAACTAAAAGACACGTATTTTTTTTTATCGGCGGAAAAACATTTTTAAGGGGTGAAATCGCCCTTCAAAAATAGCATGTCGAGGGGTGATTTTGCAGTTTCACTCAGAAGGCGTCAACCGATTTTAATAAAACAAAAACCAAAATACTCCTCATTGAAGACAATCAAAATTTCACGCTAAGTTGAAGAAAAAAATTCATTTGCAGGGGTGAACAACCCCCTGATTTTTCAAATTTCCACCCTACACAAAAAACTAATCAACCAAATTAAACAGAACATGTACCATTTAGAAGGGCAAGTTAAAATAAAGGTGACGTATTTTTGCACATTCACAGGAAAATGAGTTTACGGGGGTAAACTTTCCCGTTATCCATTAGTACGTATATTTGTGCATACATTTGTGTTTCTCGTTATTTAAATGTCTGAATTGATTCAAAACATTCCTGTTAGCCGAAGTCAAGGGGGGGAACTTCGCATGATGCTTTATTTATTATTAAGAGGGTGACCGGCTGGTACTTACAAGAAGGTCAGTTTGGTGTCCCCCTCCGATTTTGATGAAACTCACGTATGTTGTAGAGCATCGAAAACTAAAAGACACGTATTTTTTTTTATCGGCGGAAAAACATTTTTAAGGGGTGAAATCGCCCTTCAAAAATAGCATGTCGAGGGGTGATTTTGCAGTTTCACCCAGAAGGCGTCAACCGATTTTAATAAAACAAAAACCAAAATACTCCTCATTAAAGACAATCAAAATTCCACGCTAAGTTGAAGAAAAAAATTCATTTGCAGGGGTGAACAACCCCCTGATTTTTCAAATTTCCACCCTACACAAAAAACTAATCAACCAAATTAAACAGAACATGTACCATTTGGAAGGGCAAGTTAAAATAAAGTTGACGTATTTTTGCACATTCACAGGAAAATGAGTTTACGGGGGTAAACTACCCCTTATCCATTAGTACATATATTTGTGCATACATTTTTGTTTCTCGTTATTTAAATGTCCGAATTGATTCAAAACATTCCTGTTAGCCGAAGTCAAGGGGGGGAACTTCGCATGATGCTTTATTTATTATAAAGGGGGTGACCGGCTGGTACTTACAAGTAGAATGGTCCATTCACGAGTTTCGCGTTATTTACTGAAAAAAATAGCTTGTTCAAATACAGAATACTGGGGAATGTTGCTGGGGTTGAGTGGTTGTATGGCATATATGTATGGTTGTATTTCGAAACAGCGGCAATCAGCTGAGGACATAGGCGAGAAATAACAAATACCCGGTTTCGGCATGCGCATTTATTCGACTGTCGTCCTTTTCACGTCCCATGTTAACGCTCTTCCCACTCTCCATTCTCTCACATTTATTCTTACCGCCTTGCGCATCTACATACACCACAGTATATATTATAATGTATCATTCCTTTTACAATTCATCAACGTGCAATGTGCACGTCATAATTTGCAGCAATCATGGTTCGTAAGTCGTGCAGAAATGATACTCTTCAAAAAAATGTTGCAAGCATAAAGACTTCTTGCACCATGAGCATCTGATGATGGCCACATTATTACAACCTAGTACTTCACAGTGTGCTTGAGACGATTGACCGAAACCAAAACTCACTGGATTGTCGAATTCGTTTGGCTTATCGGTTATATAATTACTTTTGAACCATGCATATTTGAAAAGATTTATATATCTGGGTGATGAAAGTTGATTGTGTGCGAGAGATTGCAGTTTGATTATGTTGTTTCTCAAGTGCAAATTAATATCAGAATTAAGTAATAATACACTGTCGGAAAAATGTCGTACAAAATTTTTCCATATTCGGAAACCAAAAACGTCGAGTGGTTGGATTTTCCCTGTGGTGCCTTTAGGTATTATCTTTGTGATTATTTTTTTGCCCCGAGGTGTTGCATCAAGAACAACTTCTGGGCAGTGTCCACTCCACGAGTCTATTAACAATACGCTGTCACGGCCGGTGTTGGGGAAAAATATTTTTCCAACCAAATTTTGAAGTGCTCTATACATAGGATGATATTGGTTATCGATATAGTATAATTCATCATATGTTCAATATTTTCTGGCAATCATTTTTGTCCATACCTGAAGTCATTTTTCCGGATTTCGTTGCTGTTAAAAATACGTTTTTTGGCCTGAATAAATTTTTTTCCACGATTGGGCCGAACTCACCCTTTCCCTCTTTTAGAACGATAAAAAGGGGTGACAATAATTTTTCATCTGCATTTATGGTTGGCTGGATAGTGTAGCTGTGAGTTGTAGATGATACGGATTGTACTACACATTGCACTTGTTTAGTTCCTTCAGTCGTCAGAGTCCTGCCAGAGTGGATTTCCAGTTGAAAACCGCTCTGATCTGAATTATATATGTTTTCCGGTCCATATGTTTGAATATATGGTTTAATTTCATTTACGAAGTTTTCTGCATTCATCCTTAAAACTGGTTCGTCTTCTATAGTCTTTCGTGTTACGAATTTATTAATTTTTCTGGACACAATACGATGTGATTTCTTGAACTTCCGAAGCCAATTATGAGAAGCTTTAAAACGAATGTCTTCGTGACCTATCTCTTTTTGAGCTTGTAGAGCCCACTTTTGAAGGTCGATATCATGAACAATGAAACCAGCATCTATTGCGGCTTGTATGTTTTTCAAAGTATATTCAGAGATTTGAGCTAATTTCTCCTTGTAGGTCCCACCTTTGTTCATTTGATTTGCCCAGCGTTTTAATTGTCGTACAGATTTGACTTTTTTGGATTTCTGACTCACGGTATCGACACTGTAATTTTTCTTCTTACCGGATCTCCAGTATTCGATTGCTTTGCGTTTGTAATCGTAGCTTATGTCTTCTTCGTCTTTAGAACAAGTATCAGAATCCACTGGACCTTCATCATGTTGCCAAAGAGTGTCCTCGACAGGGTTAACATCATATTGCTTGAATGGCTCTTGAAAATCAAGCGATTGTTCCTCGATAATTTCAACTCCGTTATAATCGTCCATGCAGTCGACCAGAACTTTTTCGAAATTTTGCTTTACCTCGATTTCTGCATTGTTAATCGGAGTTTCGGGAATATTCATGGCTTGAAATGTAGCCAAAATAAGTTTAATGACGTTGATTGGATTCACTTTCATGGTCTATTGATTTTTTTTTGTCAGAAATTATAACTGACGCACTGGCACTCCGTTCAAATGAGCAATTGAAGATCGCTGTATGTATCGCGGCTTTTATATTTGAAACACTTGTTGTCGAACCACATGCGATATTAACAGATAATACGCAGTCCCAGATAGCCGCCTATGTAGAAAACACCTCTTACTGCGTCGAAAGTATTTTTATCATATTGGCGTATGATTAGATTACTCAAAAAAATAAGATCATATTCATTTCGTTGGAATAACTGACAAAGTTCTATAGATGGAACGACTGTTGCATCATCGACTTATTCCGAAATTTGCGCCGAATCGAAATACTATCTAATCGAAAGGTCGATGACATATGACAATAAATTATTGATAAGCACAAAATCAGCACAAAGAGTGAACGCAAGCAGCTCTTTAACATGTAAATAACGAGAAACAAGAATGTCCGCACAAATATACGTACTAATGGATAAGGGGTAGTTTACCCCCGTAAACTCATTTTCCTGTGAATGTGCAAAAATACGTCAACATTATTTTAACTTGCCCTTCCAAATGGTACATGTTCTGTTTAATTTGGTTGATTAGATTTTCGTGTATGGTGGAAATTTGAAAAATCAGGCGGTTGTTCACCCCTGCAAATGAATTTTTTTCTTCAACTTAGCGTGGAATTTCGATTGTCATCAATGAGGAGTATTTTGGTTTTTGTTTTATTAAAATCGGTTGACGCCTTCTGGGTGAAACTGCAAAATCACCCCTCGACATGCTATTTTTGAAGGGCGATTTCACCCCTTAAAATTGTTTTTCCGCCGATAAAAAAAAATACGTGTCTTTTAGTTTTCGATGCTCTACAACATACGTGAGTTGCATTAAAATCGGAGGGGGACACCAAAGTACCTTTCCTTGTGAGTCTGTTGGACACGACGGGAAAACTGTACGAACTGTTACTGCGACCACGACTAACGTACGCGATAGAGGCGGCCGGAGGTCTGTCTGATAAGCAGCACGGTTTCCGCAAAGGGCGATCGACCATAGGAGCAATCCGAGAGGTCCTTGAGACCTTTCGGAAGACGGACGAGGCATGTCACGCAGCAAGACCCATCACGGTACTGGTGACTCTGGACGTGAGGAACGCCTTTAGCTCGACGAGGTGGGGGGACATCCTGGGAGCGTTGCAGGACGACCTCCGGATCCCTTACTACTTTTTCCGGGTAATGGAGGACTACCTCAGCGACAGATACATAACGTACGAGACGCAGGAAGGACAGAGAACAAGAAGGATCACCGCGGGGGTCGCTCAGGGTTCTATACTGGGACCTGACCTATGGAACGTAACGTACGAGAGCCTGCTGAGGCTGGAGATGCCGCGTAACGCATCACTGGTTGCCTACGCCGATGACGTGGCGGTAGTGATCGTGGAACGCACTGCAGACCTGGCCCAGCTTACGTTGAATCAGGTGATGAGACGTGTGGACAGATGGATGACGAAACAAGGACTGAGCCTAGCACTGCACAAGACGGAAATTGTCATGCTGACTAGACGACGGACTCCGACGATCATACCGATGACAGTCGGAACGGAACAGATTGAGACCAGAGGAGAGGTGAAGTATCTAGGGGTGACCCTCGATACGAAGCTGACCTTCTGGGCTCATATCAAAGGGACGGCCGAGAAGGCGGCGGCGAAGGTAGCTTTGCTCAGCCGCCTGATGGCAAATACGCACGGACCGAGACCGTCAACACGCAGACTGCTCATGACGACAACCCACTCCATCCTCCTGTACGGGGCGGAGATATGGGCTGATGCGCTCGCAGTCAAAAAATACCGGAAAGCGATGACGGACGTACAAAGACGAGGAGCACTGAGGATAGCGTGCGCCTACAGGACCGTCTCAGCGGAGGCGGTACTCGTGGTGGCGGGCGTGATTCCCATCGACTTACTGGCGACTGAACGGAAACGGATTTACGAACGCGACGAAGGGACCGTAAGGGATGGCGCGGCAAGACGGGAGAGGGAAAAGACTTTTACGGACTGGCACACACGATGGACGACAGAGACAACCGGACGCTGGACAAGACGCCTGATACTTGACCTGAAACTGTGGACTGAACGGGAGTTTGGGGAGGTAAATTTCTTCCTTACTCAAATCCTCACAGGCCATGGGTATTTCCGGCAATATCTATCAGGAGTACAAATTGAAAATGCGGGATTTTTTTCTATTTTTGAACGTTTATTCTGAAAAAATGGTAACAAATGAATTATTCAAAGTATTGTCCATCGCTAGCCACAACTTTTTCCCATCTTTCTGGCAATTTACGGATACCGTCGCGAAAAAATTCGGCCGGCTTGGCTGCTATCCAGTCATCGACCCATTTTTGGGCTTCTTCGTAAGAATGGAAGCGCTGGTCAGCTAGGCCATGTGTCATCGATCGGAAAAGGTGGTAATCGGAAGGAGCAATATCTGGGCTATACGGCGGGTGGGGTAAGACTTCCCATTTCAGCGTTTGTAGGTATGTTTTGACCGGCGCTGCAACATGTGGCCGAGCGTTGTCATGTTGCAAAATTACTTTGTCGTGTCTTTGCTCGTATTGTGGCCGTTTTTCTTTGAGTGCGCGGCTCAAACGCATCAATTGAGTTCGGTATAGTGCTCTTGTGATGGTTTCGTTCGATTTCAATAGCTCATAATACACCACACCCAGCTGGTCCCACCAAATACAGAGCATGAGCTTGGCGCCGTGAATATTTGGTTTGGCCGTCGATGATGATGCATGGCCGGGGTAACCATATGATTTTTTGCGCTTCGGGTTATCGTAATGGATCCACTTTTCATCACCAGTGACAATGCGATGCAAAAAACCCTTCCGTTTTTGCCGTTCGAGCAGCAGTTCGCATGCAAAAAAACGGCGCTCGACGTCTCTCGGCTTCAGCTCATACGGCACCCAATGTCCTTGCTTTTGGATCATTCCGAGGGCTTTTATACGATGGGAAATGGCTTGTTGTGTCACTCCCAATGAATCTGCGAGCTCTTGTTGAGTTTGACACGAGTCTTCATTGAGTATTGCCTCCAATTCAGCATTCTCAAACTTTTTCACTTGGCCCGGCCGCTCTTTGTCCTCAACGTCAAAATCACCACTTCTAAACCGCACAAACCATCTCTCGCACGTTGAAACCGATGGAACATGACTCGGATAAGCCTCGGAGACCAATCGATGTGCTTCAGCAGCACTTTTCTTTAAATTAAAGAAGTAAATTAAAACTTCCCGCAAATGCTGTTTTGTTGGCACGAAACTCGACATATTGAGAGCTCAAAAAAACTATGAATTTGACACTGCGACAAATTGACACATACTGAAAATTAAAGCTATAAGACGTAGCTTTGACATGAACATAGTCACAGTACTGCCTGATGCGTATAGCGTTAGTAACGCCATCTGTTATCAAACCCGCATTTTCAATTTGTACCCCTGATACGTGACATGGGAAAAGTACGGACAGCGGACTGCAAATACTGCAGACATGCACAAGACGACGCTGAACACACGTTTTTGATGTGTGACAGATGGACGATACAGAGACGAGACTTAGAACGAACGACCGGGGACATTACACCGGACAACATTATCGGACTGATGTTACGGAACGAGGAACAGTGGACGCGTTTCGCAGCATTCGTCGAGACCGTGCTGAGAGGTAAGAAAAAGGATGGATGCTTGGAGTATGAATGAGCATGGACTGAACGACAGACGGGTATAGACAGGGAACTTGGACTGAGACCTGAAACGAACGAGACGATGGACAGGTGCCGCGGAGGTGAAGTTATACTAACGTGTTTCCACCCCGCGGAGACGGGACAGAGGAGGTTTTTAGTCGGTAGGCCAACCAAGGAGAGTCCGACACACGGGGGAGTCCGTGTGACTCTCCTACAGTGCTTAACGCATTTTCCTCCTCTGTCATTAAATAATAATTTTTTTTTTTTTTTTTTTTTCCTATGGGGGAGGTGAAAAATGCATTTACGCACAGTGTGTTGGGCTCTCTTTTCCGACATACCGACTAAAAAACACCACCCCCTTCTCCCGGACTAACCTGGAACTGTTTACCACATTACTTCAAGCTAGTCCTTATCGATTGTTTGCTCTTACCGAGCACTGTCTTCTGCTAATATACTCTTGTCCAGATCGGCCTTTTTTGTTTTCAGGATGCCTTCCACATATCTGTTGATTTTACGCCAGCTCTCATCCCCACGGAGCATTATTTCAATAGCGGTCTGTGGTGACCACGGTCCCATTTCTTCTTCCAGTAATCTCCTGCGGTCATCCCATTTATGACATTTGAAGAATGTGTGTTCGGCATCGTCGGTTGCACCGGGACAGTACAGACATTGCTCTGTAGTTGCCTTCCCCATATTTTTTAGGTACTTCCTGTAATATCCATGTCCACTGAGAAATTGGGTCAGGTAGTAGCCAACTTCACCATGTTTCCTCTCGATCCACATGCTTACGTTTTCGATTAGCCTAGCTGTCCATCTTCCTTTGGTTTCGCGCTCCCAGAGTGTTTGCCAAAGTTCCATTGTTCGAAACCTTTCCTCTTGGCTCGCTATTGTCCTATCGACTTCAGCTCCTCTTTGATGGATCCGTTTCCTTTCGTACGCCAGAAGATGAATCGGAAAACATCCAGCTATTACCATTATGGCTGCTTCCGATACCGTGCGGTATGCTGATGCTATTCTGATAGCTCCTCGTCTCTGCACCTGGGCCAGCCGCTTCCGGTAAACTTCCTTTTTTAGCGAGTCTGCCCATAGCTCTGCTCCGTACAGTAGGACTGATTGGGTAGAGGGCATCAGGAGGCGTCGCTTGCTAGCTCTCGGGCCGCCCACATTTGCCATAAGCCTGCTAATAGCTGTTACACCTTTCGCCGCCTTATCCGCGGTTTGCCGGATCTGCTCGAAAAAGCTTAGTTTCGAGTCGATAGTGATGCCCAGATACTTTACTGTCGGTTTTGTTTCGATGACCTCCTCGCCGACCCACATTGGTAGTGCTGGTTGGATTTTCTTTTTAGTCAGAATAGCGATCTCCGTTTTATGTAGGGCTAAGACTATTCCGTGCTCCGACATCCAGCTATCTATTTTCCGCATGACTTGGTTTAGTCTAAGTTGCGCCTGCTTGGTGTCGCGGGCCGTAATCAGTACCGCGATATCATCTGCATATCCAACCAACTGTGTTTCTTCTGGCGTTTCGGTGCGGAGTAGGCCGTCGTAAAAGATGTTCCAAAGGTCAGGCCCTAGGATCGAACCCTGGGCTGCTCCGCCTGTTACCTCCATTTTCCGCTGTCCCTCCTGGGTATCGTATATTAAGGTACGATTACTTAAATAGTCATTGAGGGTCCTCAGTAGGTATGTTGGTATGTGGAACCCATGTTCTAGAGTTTCGAGCATGTCGTCCCATCTTACTGAGTTAAAAGCGTTTTTAACATCAAGCGTCACCAACAAGACAATGCGTCGTGAGAAGTGGTTGTGGTTCTCTGCTTTCCTGACCGCCTCCGTGACTTCCTGTATTGCATCGATTGTTGATAGTCCGGCTCTAAATCCATATTGCCTAGGTGAGAGATCGCCAGCGTTCTTTATAGCAACAATAAGCCTTGCTCTGATAAGCTTCTCAAAAACCTTACCCGCTGTGTCCAGCATGCACAGTGGTCTGAATGTAGAGGGTAGCTCTGGGTCTCCTTTATTCTTTCTGATTAATATTAACCGTCCAAGCTTCCAGCGGGAGCTAAAAACGCCTTTTGACAGGCACAGATTGTACATTTTCAGCAGCAGCTCTGGATTTGACTGAAAGACAAGTTTCAGCACCTCGCTCGGTATTTCATCTGGGCCGGGAGCCTTTTTGTTTTTCATTGAGAGGATAGATTTCTCCAGCTCTTCTTCGGTGAAAAGCGGGACCTCTACTTCTTGTTCGACAGCTGTTTCGACTCTATGTGGGTGGATAGGGAAGAGAGTTCTCACGATGTTCTCCGTTGTATTGGAGTCCATTGCGCATGTTGGCTTCAGAGCTCCAAGCTTTTGTTTAACTATTTTGTAGCCCAGTCCCCATGGGTCTCTGTCTACGTCTTCCACCAGTTTCTGCCAGCAGTTGATCTTGCTCTGGTTGATAGTCCGTCGGAGCTGTTTCCTTGCGTGTTTGTGCTCAGCAGATATTTGATTTGCTTCCTGCTGGTTTTTTGCACGTTGCGCCCTTCGTCGAAGTGCCAAGCATGCTCGTCGTAGTTCAGCAATTTCGGCCGTCCACCAGTATACGGGTGGTTTGCCATGCCGTGGTTTGCTTTGCGGCATAGATTTATCGCAAGCTGAGGTGATCAGGCCCATGGTGGAAGCTACCAACTCCTCCGCTGCAGCTCTTCCGTCCATGTTCCGGGTCTCATCCGTGTGCACACCCTTGGCTAATTCGCTCGTAAAAAGATCTACTTTCATGCGCTGGAGATTCCATCTGAGGGGTTTATCCTTTCTGGCTTGCTGCCGTGAGTTGGTGACTTCAAACTCGATGTACTGGTGGTCACTTCCAGAGTACTCCTCCATCACTCTCCATGCTTTGATATATGGCGCCAAGGTTTCGTTTGCGAGAGTGATGTCAGGGATGGTCTCCCTATATCCTGGTCGGCGGAATGTTGTGGTAGATCCGACGTTCATAACCATTAGATTAGTTCTGGCTGCCATTTCTAGTATTAGTCTACCTCTAGTATCCGGAGTTGGCATACTCCACTCGAGAGCCCTCGCATTGAAATCCCCGGCCACCACCATTTGCCCTGCTACCTTTAGTAGTTCATCCTCCAGGGCTTCAAGTTTCGCTCGGAACGCCGCTATAGCCTCATTTGGCGTGAAATAGCAACTAAAGAATGTAGTCTCCTTGAGCTTCACCCAGACGAAACCTCTCCCGGCTCCGTGGCTTTTTACGTGGGCCATTTCATTTGACATCCAGATGGCGGCGGTACCCAGCAGATCTGAATACCACATTGGCGATTCCTTATTTTTGTATTGCTCACTTAGTAGAAGTATCAGGAGTACAAATTGAAAATGCGGGATTTTTTTCTATTTTTGAACGTTTATTCTGAAAAAATGGTAACAAATGAATTATTCAAAGTATTGTCCATCGCTAGCCACAACTTTTTCCCATCTTTCTGGCAATTTACGGATACCGTCGCGAAAAAATTCGGCCGGCTTGGCTGCTATCCAGTCATCGACCCATTTTTGGGCTTCTTCGTAAGAATGGAAGCGCTGGTCAGCTAGGCCATGTGTCATCGATCGGAAAAGGTGGTAATTGGAGGGAGCAATATCTGGGCTATACGGCGGGTGGGGTAAGACTTTCCATTTCAGCGTTTGTAGGTATGTTTTGACCGGCGCTGCAACATGTGGCCGAGCGTTGTCATGTTGCAAAATTACTTTGTCGTGTCTTTGCTCGTATTGTGGCCGTTTTTCTTTGAGTGCGCGGCTCAAACGCATCAATTGAGTTCGGTATAGTGCTCCTGTGATGGTTTCGTTCGATTTCAATAGCTCATAATACACCACACCCAGCTGGTCCCACCAAATACAGAGCATGAGCTTGGCGCCGTGAATATTTGGTTTGGCCGTCGATGATGATGCATGGCCGGGGTAACCATATGATTTTTTGCGCTTCGGGTTATCGTAATGGATCCACTTTTCATCACCAGTGACAATGCGATGCAAAAAACCCTTCCGTTTTTGCCGTTCGAGCAGCAGTTCGCATGCAAAAAAACGGCGCTCGACGTCTCTCGGCTTCAGCTCATACGGCACCCAATGTCCTTGCTTTTGGATCATTCCGAGGGCTTTTATACGATGGGAAATGGCTTGTTGTGTCACTCCCAATGAATCTGCGAGCTCTTGTTGAGTTTGACACGAGTCTTCATTGAGTATTGCCTCCAATTCAGCATTCTCAAACTTTTTCACTTGGCCCGGCCGCTCTTTGTCCTCAACGTCAAAATCACCACTTCTAAACCGCACAAACCATCTCTCGCACGTTGAAACCGATGGAACATGACTCGGATAAGCCTCGGAGACCAATCGATGTGCTTCAGCAGCACTTTTCTTCAAATTAAAGAAGTAAATTAAAACTTCCCGCAAATGCTGTTTTGTTGGCACGAAACTCGACATATTGAGAGCTCAAAAAAACTATGAATTTGACACTGCGACAAATTGACACATACTGAAAATTAAAGCTATAAGACGTAGCTTTGACATGAACATAGTCACAGTACTGCCTGATGCGTATAGCGTTAGTAACGCCATCTGTTATCAAACCCGCATTTTCAATTTGTACCCCTGATAGCTCGGCACGTTTCTCTATTGCCAACTGATGCAAGAGACTGTCGGCCATCTTACTCCTGTTCATATTTCCTTGTAGGATGCGTGTCATTTTTGGTTCTTGGCAGCCTGCAGTGCCTCTCGGAAAACCTGGCACTTTCCAGATCCCGGAGTGTGTCCCAACTCTGCTTGTTCCACCCCTCTCTCCGAACAAAGCTCACAACGGTGCTGCTGGACGGTACACACTCTTGCCTTGTGATCGTCGCCGAAGCATTTATAGCAGGACTTGCTTCTGTCAGTGCCGCAGCATGCCGTTGCTATGTGGCCGTATCCAAGGCATCTGAAGCATCGTGTGACGACAGCTCTTTCCCGCACTCTACAGTTCAGCCACCCTATTTTTATTTTCCCTTGCCTCAGAAGCTTCGTGGCCGACCTACCATCCAGCCTTAAAACGGCTACTTTTTGATTTCTCCCGGTTGGGAATACATTAATTGTAACAACTCCCACGTCCGGTATGTCGCGCTTAAGTGCTACCTCCACTTCCCCTGCATCGGTGCAAGCGTCGAGGTCCCGTATTTCTACCTGTGTCTTGTTCCTAAGACTGAGCACTTGGCCCTTTTCGCCCACTACATTCTTCAAGGCCTCACAGAAACCTTTTTTGTCCTTTGTCTGTGGTCCTAGTTCTAGGAGGATGTCTCCTGCCCTCGTCTGTCTAATAGCGGTCACCTCTGTTCCAGACTCATCCGGCTTTGTCCCACTGCGGATTTCCCGGAGAATTTCCGCATATGTTTGACCTTGCGCTGGTCGTATTATTAGCGCCTCGGGTCGTATCTTCCTGTTGGGCCTCTTTATCCGCTTTGTCGGGGTAGTAGCGATATGTGCAGAAGTCACCCCTGCGTCCTCGATGTAATGGTTCTCTGGTTGTAACTTCATTCGCCTTCTCTGGCCTTTAGTTAACTGCCTTTCCCATCCGTTTTCAGGAATTTCCCCTCGCGGCTTCTTATTTTCCTTCTCTTCTGCCGGGCTTGTGGCAGCTCTTTTGTTGTTCTCTGGTTGTGCCGGTCTCTCGGAGCCATGGGTTCTGCCATCAACCTGTTTGGCTGGTTCCTGAGTAAGTTGGCGCTCTGCGCTTATCCATTTATGGCGGTAGTGCTTGCTAGCGCTAATCACATCCTCAAGCTCCGCCACGCCGTTCTTCACATCCTTGGAGATGTTCGGCTGTTTTATCATAGCGGCGTTCATTTTACGTAATATTTCCTCGCATTTTCCCAGCTCTTTCCACTCCCTTTGCTTGAAATCTTCCACCACCTGTAAGTTAGTTATAGTGGAAGACGATGCCTCTTCAGCGTCATTTGGTTTTTCTTTTCCTTGGGTGGTATACGCTGCGGTGTTTGCTTTAGGTATCTGCACCACGGGTGATACACTCTCCATTGTCTGGCGCTCCTTCTCTAATTGCTGAGGCGGTGTCCTTGCCAGAGCGGTACTCCTCCCAAACGGATCTCCCGCGCCGCCTGTGCTATGGGGTGTTCGCTCCGTATTCTGACTACTCCTTGTCAGCGCAGAAATATTGGGGTCGGATCCGAGGAGCCTGCTTGTACTCCCCCTAAATCTATTGATCGCTTGGCCCGCTTTTGGCGTCCCTGTTCCGTTGTTTGTTTGTTTTGTTTGTTTTTCTTTATTGTCAATCATTTTCATCCCACGAGTAGCACGAGAAATAACGGTCACCTATGACAGAGCTCTGCATTATCATAGGAAGGCTACAGGTTGAAACCGAAAGTCGCCAAATTCGGAGTTCGCATACTCGCGACTAAGCACACCCTTAGTCATGCAGCTCTCGGCGTATGCAGTGCCGCCTTAGCTTGGGTGTGTTAAGTGTGTCATTAAATAATAATAATAATAATAATAATAATAATAATAATAATAATAATAATAATAATAATAATAATAATAATAATAATAATAATAATAATAATAATAATAATAATAATAATAATAATAATAATAATAATAATAATAATAATAATAATAATAATAATAATAATAATAATAATAATAATAATAATAATAATTTCGAGGGGTGGTGGAAAATCTTTACAAAGACAGAGAGGAGGGACCGCACTCCTCAATAGTGTAGGATTTATACCCACTAAAAACCACCAACCCTTGTTCCAGATGTTGTGTAACGACCCCGGAACCGCTTCCGCATTCCGTCAGGGTCGTTCTGTTCCTTTGCCTTCCAGGCCTCTTCATTCTTTCCTGCTTGCTTATGGCCGCGGTCCAGCGCAAGCTGTGATGTTCTGCCCAATTCCATTAACTGACACGCTAATGCCCTAACTGTTTCCACTGTGACACTTCACTGTGGTTCACTGGACTCGGCACTATTTTCTCGCACTGCACTGTTCACTATGCTCACGATGTCCAACTAGTTGTTGTCTGCTCCGGCTATTACTCTGTTGTTTTCTTCTTGTTCCTTCTGGCGTAGGACTGTTTCGGCAAAATTGATCACCGCATCCCACTTCTCCGCGCTGATCAGCATCGATGCCACTATGTTCTCTGGGGTGATAAGACCTAGTGACTCCTCCATTCTTTCCCTCTTATCCCTCCATCGATTACACTCGAAGAAGGTGTGATGAGCGTCGTCGCATTCAGAATCCCCGTAGATACACCGCGGATTTTCCACTTTCCTGATCTTGTGAAGGTATGCGCTGAAGTAGCCATGCCCGCTCAATAGTTGGGTCAGGTAGTAAGTCACTTCCCCATGTTTACGATCTGTCCATAGGGCCGGATGTTTGATGAGTCTGGCTGTCCATCTTTCTCTCGCGTCACTGTCCCACATGCCCTGCCTAACCTCCATAGTGTGATTCCTCTCCTGTTTCTTCATTTGTTGTCGATCGTGTTCAGCTCGTCGTAGGTAGATTCGTTTCTTCTCTCTTGCGAGGAGCTCGATGGATACCACTCCAGCAATGACCAGGGCCGCCGGTCCTGATACCGTTTGGTATGCACAGGCCACTCTCAGGGCTCCTCTTCTTTGTACCGCGGCTATACGCTTCCTTCGGCTTTCCGCTTCCAGTGCGTCCGCCCAGATCTCTGCTCCATGGAGGAAAATCGAGTGCGTCACTGACATTAGAAGCCGGCGTTTGCTGGTCATTGGTCCTCTCACGTTCGCCATGAGCCGGCTCAGCGCTGCGACCATAGTCGCCGCTTTGTCTGTCGCTTTCCTGATGTGTTCCCAGAAGGTTAGTTTGGTGTCCAGGGTGATGCCGAGATACCTCACTGCACCCTTCGTTTCCACTTCTTCGTTTCCGACGCGCATGCGCAGGTCGTCTTTTCCGAGTGAGAACTACTATCTCCGTCTTCTGCGTGGCTAGACTGAGGCCGTGGTCCCCCATCCATTGGTGCGTCCGCCTCATGACCTGGTTAAGACGTCTTTGTGCCGCTTCGGGGTCTCTTGCTGTGATGACCGCAGCGACGTCGTCGGCGTATCCTATCAGGTACGTGTCATCTGGCATTTCCATCCGTAGAATTCCATCGTACGAGATGTTCCAGAGATCTGGCCCGAGGATCGATCCCTGGGCTGCACCTGAGGTGATGACTTTTCTCTGTTGTCCTTCTCGTGTGTCGTAGAGCAGTACTTGGTCCTTCAAGTAGTCGTCCACCATCGCGAGGAGGTACGCTGGTATCTAGAAATTTACCTTTAGCGCCTGCATCATGTCGCACCATCTTGCTGAATTGAAGGCATTCTTCACGTCGAGCGTAGCCAATACCACGATCTCTCGGGAGTAACGGTTGCGCTCCCGCGTTGCCTCAACTGTCCTCATGACCTCTTGAACTGCGTCTACCGTGGATCGTCCTTTCCTGAAACCAAATTGTCTATCGGACAGATCACCTGCTTCCCGTATAGCTGTATGTAGTCGCGGCTTGATCATCCTCTCCAGCAATTTCCTGGCCGTGTTCAACATGCACAGTGGCCTGTAGGCTGACGGGGAGTTAGGGTCTCCTTTGCCTTTGCTGATTAACACCAGACGCTGCGTCTTCCAGCGTTTCGGAAAAACTCCGCTCTTCAGGCAGCAGTTGTACATATCAGGAAGCAATTTCGGTTGGGCGCCTGCCACCGCCTTCAACTCTTCTGCCGGTACGCCGTCAGGTCCTGGTGCCTTCCTGTTCTGCAGTGATTTGACCGCGTCCATCAGCTCCTCCTCATTAAATGACGTAATGTCCTCAACCCTGATGTTAAGGTCCTCTTCGCTCCTCGGTGGGTGAGTCGGGAATAGGGTATCTACGATGTTTTTCATCCTATTCAGGTCCATGCTCTCTCCTTCCGAGAAAGCTTCTAGTTTCCGCGTCACTATCCTGTAGCCCAATCCCCACGGGTCGTTATTCACGTCCTGTATAATGGAATTCCAGCGCTCTGTCTTGCTGCGGCCAATTTGACGCTGTAGGATCTTCTTGGCATCTTTGTATTGAGCTGCGATGACTGCTGCCTCATCAGGATTCTTTCTTCGAAATCGGGTTGCTTTCCTTCGCAGTCGGAGGCATCGTTTCCGCTGATCGGCGATCTCGTCGGTCCACCAGTACGCTGCCTGCTTGTTTGCTGGTCGCTGCTTTCTCGGCATTGATGCTCTGCACGCTTGCAGTATTAGCTGCATCGTTTCGTCCACCAATTCTTCTGCACTCGGGTTTTCAACGTGCATCGAGATTCTCCGTCCGTTGAGTATCGCTATACGCAGTTTCCTCTCGTCCATTTTGGCTACGTTCCATCTTGGTAGTAGGTCCCTCCTGATCCTTGGTGCGTTTCCTCCTTTAAATAATTCGAACGTGATGTATTGGTGGTCGCTGCCCTTGAAGTCTTCAATCACCGTACATTTTCTCACACATGGCACTGCGCGTTCCGATGCAAACGAAATGTCCGGTATCGTTCCCCTGTAGCCTGGTCTTCGGAAAGTCGCAGTCGAACCGGTGTTGAGCACTGTGAGGCTTAGTCGTGAAACCATTTCCATTACTCGTCTGCCTCTGCCATCCGGATGCGGCATACCCCATTCGATCGCTCGCGCATTAAAATCTCCAGCCACGATGATTTTTCCTCCCATGTCCCGTAGTTCGTTTTCCAGGCTGTTGTGCTTCTCTTCAAATTGCCCGATGCCTTCATTGGGCGTGAAGTAGCAGCTCACGTAGTAAACGTCCCTATGTTTATCCCAGACAAAGCCGTTTCCCCTTCCGTGATCTTCTACTTGGCCTTTTCCGGGATTCGGGACCAAATAGCTGCAGTGCCCAGGTTGTCCGCGTACCAGCTCGTATTCACTTTATCACGATATTGTTCACTGATAATAATCACATCACATTTTTTTTCGCGCACCAGTTGTGTCAGGAGGTCGTCGGCCGTCCTGCTCCTGTTCAGATTTCCTTGAAGTACCCTTGTCATTTCGGGCTCCTGTTCTTAGCACTTTCTAACGCTCTCCGAAAACCGGCACATTTCCCTGTTCCCGGCACGTGGGACGATTGCGCTTTGTCCCCGCACAAAACACACCGCGCTTCCCTATCGCGCTTAGCGCCTTTATGACCGGTTTCACCACACTTATAACACAGTTTACTTCTATCTGGGCGACTACGGTTTTTGGCTCGATGCCCATACCCCAAGCACCTGAAGCACCGCATTACAGATATCCGTTTCTGAATTCTACAGCTGACCCAGCCAACTTTGATCTTGCCCTTGTGGATGAGTTCGGTTGCCTTTATTTCATCTATCTCGATAAGAGCGATTTTCTGGCCCCTGTAAATCGTTTTGGGCACTCGGACTTTAACATTATCTACTTGACCCGGGTACTCGCGTGCCAAGGCTTCAGGCACATCTTCTTCTTCAGCTGCTCCGTCGAGGTCTCTAATCTCGAGGGTCATCTTTGGGATGAGTTCGGTGACTTTGCCCGTACTTCCCAGTGCATCTCTCAGGGCCTTGGTGAAGACGTCCTTATTCTTCTGGTTGCTGCCTAGCTTCAGCAGAATTTCACCCTTGTGAGTCTGACGGATGGCTTTGATGTCCGTCTCCGTGTCTGCAGGGTTCACTTTGGCGCGGATGTCCTTCAGTATCTCTGCGTAGGTTTTCCCTGTTTCCGGCCTGATAAGAACGGCTTCGACGCGCGGCCTATCCCGGATGCGTTTGTTCCGCTCTCTTTGGCGTTCCGGTGGAGTTGTTTTCATCCTCGTCGCCGGTGTTTCCTCGTCATTCTTTGCAGCTCTTCTGGCTTTCCTATTGTTGGCCTTGACCGCGCCTCCTTTCTCCTTTCTGCGGCGAGGTTCTTGCCACTCACCTTCCGTTTCTCCATGCTTAGATCTTTTATCCGCCCGTTGTACAGGAGATCCTCCTCCTGGGCTGGTTAGGTGTTGTGA
The DNA here is from genome assembly GCA_963942595.1 of Cylloceria caligata. NCBI lineage: Eukaryota > Metazoa > Arthropoda > Insecta > Hymenoptera > Ichneumonidae > Cylloceria > Cylloceria caligata. Next base: position 13,825,469 of record OZ012708.1, read on the forward strand.
CCTTTGGATTCCTCTATTCGAAGATTGTGCGGCTAGTCGTCTGCCTCCCGCTGGTATTTTCCGCAATTCTGCTTCAATCTTCTTCCTCTCTAATCTGGATACTGAAATGGCCTCCAAGGATTCCTCTAGCTTCTGCAATCCTTGTTTGATTTCCATGCTGACATTCCGCTGTTTGGTGGTCGCCTGGATCATCTTCTTTGCAAGGCTTTGAAGGCGCCGTATCTCGTCTTCCTCGATTATCGCATAAGAGTTTACAAGTCACTCATTCCGAGGGCCACCGTACCGCACTGTATATTTCAACGAAACATCTACATCTCCTCAGAGTAAAAGGAAGTATTCGTCTTTATATTAGACGATCGACGAATCCTTATACCAAATCTTATGGAGCCAACCATCATGAAGGCGAGACAATACGAGCATCCACACGAACGTCCAGCATTATATGGTCAAAAAATGTTGAGAACTTCACGAACACCTACAACTCTAAAGAAACTTTACGAACGTCAAGAACTTTAAAACGCTTAGAACGTCAAGAACTTCAAAAGGCTAAGAACTTCGAGAATTCCAAGAATTTCATGAACTTCAGAAACCAACGTCCACGAGCTATTGAATCAACACCAAGTCCGTATGAGAAAATTCATACCTACATATTCGTACATACGTCAGTTGCTATTATTCAAATCAAGTTAACCACTCCGATGTGTGGTATAAGAAAAGAAGAAAAGGGATATTTCAACCATGTCATTAGACATAAATAATATTTAAGTTACAAAAAAAAAAGAGAAAACAAATATTCTAACGAAGCAAATATTTAGATAAAGATTACGAATTATAAGAAGAAGTAGAATTAAGACCACATATACTGTAACCAGAAAGTCACGTTAGATACTCACCGCTAATTAATCATAAGTAACACTCAAGAAAAATTCACTTAGCTTATTGTACAGTTGCAAGAAAAAAATAAGAGGTTAAACATTTCAAAGAAAAGAAAATACAAAAGTAAAATCAAGAAGCGAATAAACAAAATGAACAAGCGAAGAAAATACTAGGAAAAGAAAAAGAGAGAAATACAAATGCCCGTAAATAAAGGGACGCATATATAAGTACAATAACGTAACACCTATTGTCGGAAAACATGAAGCAACAAAATAATTAAGATAAGAATTAGGACCATATAATATTCCTACTAAGCATAGTACGGACATGTCCGAAGAAATATAATCGCATATATGCATACACTTAACGTAGAACAATATTTAACCAAAGCGAGAATAGCAATATGGCCAAACAGTTGCAAATAAAATATCCTTTCTCTATTAAAAGTAACATTTTGTTTGTGTTTAACGAAATTCGTCATGGTACGAACAAAAAGCTAGTACCACATATAGATTCCAAGATCTTGCAAGAGACAAGTCGTTAAAAGAAAAAGAATAGTACGACAAGCATAATTGGAAAATTTTTAGCTTCACGCTCGGAATCGATTATTAGGCTTCTCCTAATAATCGTTTTAAGGGGGGAGGTGTTAGGTCCTGCAGTGACGTCGCATTTATCTTTTTTAATTTCGATTACGTTAAAGTTCTTCTGTTTTAGTTTCGCTACAGTAAAAGCAACTTTCCACATTTTTCTTTTATTTTCGAACTTCTTAAGCGGAGAGGAGAGTGATTTTAGCGACGTGGATCGGAACAGGGTGGGGATGCGGCTCTACTGACCATCGCCCGGGAAAATTAATCCTGTAAAGATGGCATTTTTTAGCGCTCCCGGTCAAAAGGCAAACTTTCAAAATGTGGGATCTACGGCGTAGACCCGGTTATCTACTGCCATTTATGGATCTATGATTCAGCGCAGCCTTACCCTCAATCCTCGACCAGAGCTTCGGCTAGTCGCCGTTGAGGGCGTTGTTGGTCATAGGGGAGCGGTTGGACGGAACGCTATCACGTGACCAGGAAACCACACCCTTTCTTCTCGCTCTTGCCTCAAATCTTCTCTCTCTCTCTCTCTCTCTCTCTCTCTCTCTCTCTCTCTCTCTCTCTTTACAAAGATGACGAAATCACGAAAAATTATTAACTGAGCGAAACAATTAACAAAAGTGGAAGAACTGTTGATTTAAACGAAAGATTTATTTATGACTATTAAAGTGTTGACACGAATGCTGTAGGTAAAATATCAGCAGCAAAAAAAACAATTATGCTTCCATATGGAAACTACCCAGGACTGTCATTCGAAAACGAGTACAACCCACAATGAATTAATGAGCTTACCAGTTGAAATAGGGTAATAGAAGGAAGATCAGTATATCAGGATTAATTTCCTTTTCTTCTTAAAATTATATTAATAAGTCTCTCGTAAAATATTGGAATTTATAGTCAAAATACCATCATATATATATAGAATATGTTATGCATATATAGGAAGGATAAAGGAAATATTAGGCTTAATTTACGGTAAAATAGCGAAAAATAGACAAAACGTGAAAGAGATGAGACTAAAATTGAGTCGCAATGAAGCTTCCTTTGCACGAAATCGAGGCTGGCCGACTCTCCACGCCACGATAAACGCCTTATCGCGAGTGCTGAACGGCGATCTAGCCGACTTGCGTACGAACGAAAGGTACGAGTAACCGAGTTAGGCGAGTCGCTCTCAAGTAAAATATCTTGAGAGTAAGGTTTATTGATATCAAAAAACAATTTCATGAAATGTCAATATTCAGTTTCGGGCCGCTGATTCCCTGTATGATGCATCTCAAATTCAGTAATCTCGGCGATCGTTTTTACATTATTTCCGTATTTTTCGTGTACACAGATTCTCGGTATACTAGGCTCGAAAATCTGTTATTGTTCCGCACCGTAGTATTGAGTTGAACGCCCGATACACACACACACCAGTACCGCCTGCCTCGCTCTTCGAGCCGATGAGTCGTTTCTACCTCTATCACTCTATAACTCTCACACAATTCACTTTTTTTTTATCTCTGTCTTTCCCACTTGCTTATGAGCTTCTCGATTATCCTACCTATTTAAATACCATATGACGTAGTTTAATCTTCTTAAACCCTGATGACCTAGCTCTATTCAGTTGATTTTCTATACATAACTCTATTCACTTAATCCAATTCTCTTAAAACTATCCGCTTAATTCTATGTAATTTATTCTACGGAAATATTTTGTTTCACTGAAATTCTATTGAAATCTTTACAAGTATTAAGTTCTACCATATTCTTCCAATTTGTCCATATCTTGGGAATAACTCGCCTGTCTTTTCCTTTCTCGCTGGCCTCCGGGTGTTACTCACTCGTTTTACTTTTCTTGAGCAAACACAGACTCTACAACATGTAATTTAGAAATAACTACTGAATTTTCACTTGTAATTAGAATTTTTCGTTATCGCTCTTCTCTCCCCGCACCGTCCTCTTATAGGCTTCCCCTCGTCTCATTCCCCTCTGCCCATTTTTCCTTCGTAATATTAAAATTTAACGCATCTTTGGATTCTTGCGGTTTGCCGCTGCCGCGCTCACCGCCTTCCCCTCACCACCGAGCAAGGCCAGCTGGTCGTTGACCCGCTGTTTACGTCAGCGAGGGAGTTCCGGAGCGGCGACAGCTCTAGTTTTTATACTAGGTGCTATGGCCTCATGTCCGCAAACCTCGGTGCTATTGTATCGAGTCTAATTTCGCAGGTGTTTTCGCTTATACTCTCGGCTCTTACAGCCGTTCGAAATAATGAAATAAGCTAAAGAGTGTAACTATGTTACACGCTAGCGACAATTTTTTCCCATCTTTCGGGCAGAGCTCGAATGCCGTCACGGTATAAGTGTTCGCCTTTTGAGGCTATCCACGAATCAAGCCATTTTGAGATGTCTTCATATGAGCTGAACTGCTGATTAGCCAGACCATGTGCCATCGAACGGAACAAGTGATAATCGGACGGCGCAATATCTGGGGAATACGGCGAGTGGGGTAAGACTTCCCATTTGAGCGTTTCTAAGTAGGTTTTGTAATGAATTTATTTTTCCTGGGACGTGTTGATGGATCCTATGCATGAACGTACCATATCCGAAAAGAAATTCAAAACAATTATTTATTAAATAGAACCCTCGGGGAAGGTTCGGACCACGAGGAAGAGAAGGTCAAACACCAATACGAAGTTGCCTAAGGTCTAAAGGCCATAGTAGGCATTTGGAAAGTTTATTTTGACATCTTGGAAAGATATTCCATCTTATGACATAAACCAATCATGGTAAGAACAATCAGACTCAATAGATCAGGTTATTATACATGTGAATTATGGAGTGAAATTTAACTAGCATACAATCAAAAACTTGAATATGTTATTATACATATTAAATTTCCAAATAATTATAATCAAGTTATTTCATAGGAATATTGAAGGATAATTATAATACGACAAAAAGGAGAGTTTATGCTCCCATACTTATAATTCGTCTCGAATAAGGAGTAACATGATGAGTATTTATCAAACAATTATAACCAATTCTTTTCACAGAAAGACTTGAAGGATAATTATAATATAGCAAACAATGGGAGGCGAAGCTCCAGTAATTATAAACAGTTCAATACACCGAAAAATCGAAGTCTAATCATAATATATTTAGACCGTCGCGATACTGGGAGTCGATGCTCCAAACGAAACAATATTCATACGATACGCAATGTTCTCATATGAGGCGGAAACAAACTCCGCAGATTAATAGCAAGATGAAAACACGGTATTATTTATCACTTAGAGGTGATAGTTCATACATGTCCGATTTTTATTGAATGACTTGCAGCACGGCGTTATAATGAACGCGCGCGATATCGAGGAATGGACCGACGCGAGATTCGAATCCAGCACTTCCATTCGAGCGTTATTGTATTCGTGAGGATCCCCGGTGATTCGACGAGATCGAGGGATCACTCCTAATATATTAAATTGGTTACTCACTCAGTATTCCGTTGGTATTTAGTTGTTTGTTTTTGTTCGATTACTATTGGTATTCTTCCAAAATATCGTCCTTCACTGCGTAGGGACTCGTCAATTTCATAGATGCGAGTGTCCGGATTTGTAGTATTATTTATCGGACCATTGATAGCTGGTTAATCACAGCGGATATTGTGGTCATTGTCCCGGAGGACTATCCAAAGCTAACGGGACATTGCGCGTCCCTGGCAAAGAAAATACTTTTATAACACCTGATAGTTAAACACTGAAGTTAGTGCGGGCCTTGCACGCTCGCCGTATCCTCGAAGAAAAAATGATGATCGTGTATATACGATCGCAATGCTCGGTGTGTATATCTCTCAGTGTTCTCGCACGCACCGTGCTACGAGAGCTAATACAAGGTTTATCGAGAAAGTGGCCCACCCCGAGTATCAATTCGCGCTATTTATCTGCGAATGTAGTGATCGCTTGTTTATATTTCGGAGAGTCTCAAGACCGTTTGCGTTTTTGCCGACACTATGTTCCGTTGTCGAAGCCCAAATATTCAAGCGACGTTACATTGCTTTTATTGAGTGGTGAAATATTTCAGAGGATTCAGAAATGTAGATTAATTCTTAACGGATAATTCGGTTTCCACGTTCGATAATTCACGGTGCTATTTTCCTCTATATATTAGAGGCACTTTTATTGCATATATATATTGTCTTTATCACGAAGCTTATTTTCTTTACGGCACGTAGCTGTGCACGGTATATTGTTACATTCACTGATGCTCGGCACACGCAATAATTAAGAGTGTTTTTGTTTCATCGATTTTCGTGACGCGGTCTTGATACACGTTAAATTAAAGAGTAAATGTAGTTCGTAACTCACGTATTGCATAGTTTGTATCGGTTTGTATACCTTCGTATCTACTGCGGACCGGGCCGGTCGGGACGTATAGAGATGGTTTTAGTGGATCGCATGTTCCGCTGCTCCGTTCGAGCGAGGCGTGCTAATATTGGCGACGGTCCGCGATGGAATTCCAGGCGTGACTGAATATCAAACAATGGCAGCGTTCTCGTTGAACGCGAAGTACTCGATTGCTCCTCGATAGATCTGCGTACGCGTTCTAATTGCGCTCAATGCGCAGACCACGCCGTAGCTATAGATATACCATATACATTACACTGCTCACGCGGTCACGGTCTCGCGTCGCTGAGTCTGGCTCTACGTTAGACTACGAAAAGTTCGAAATGTCCATATAAGGAGATATTATCGAATCGCTACAGTTTTAAAGGGTTTGGCAACGTGAGGCCGAGCGTTGTCATGCTGTAGAATCACTTTTTCGTGCCTCTGCTCGTATTGTGGCCGCTTTTCGCACAGTGCTCGGCTCAATCGCATCAATTGAGTTCGATACCGTACCCCAGTGATGGTTTCGTTCAGTTTCAACAGCTCATAATAAATAACACCGCCCTGGTCCCACCAAATACACAGCAAAGTCTTCGCAGCGTGAATATTCGCCCGAGCCGACAACGTAGAAGTATTACCCGGCAGTCCCCATGATTTTGTTCTCTTTGGGTTGCTGCAATGAATCCATTTTTCCCTTCTTTTTTTGCCACTGGAGCAGTTGTTCACAGGCGAAAAAACGACACTCAACGTCTCTTGGCTTCAAATCATAAGGAACCCAAGTTCCTTGTTTTTTAATCATTCCTAACGCATGCAATCGCTTGGAAATGGCTTGGCGGGTAACTCCTAATGCTGAGGCTAATGCTTTTTTTGCGTTTGGCACGGATCCTCATCGAACAATACCTCCAATTCAGCGTCTTCGAAGATTTTTGGCCTTCCTTCATGCGAACGGTCGTCAACATCAATATCACCGTCTTTGAAGCGACGGAACCAATCACGGCATGTTGTTTCACTTAGAGCAGCATCTCCGTAAACTTTTTGGAGTTCTCCATGCGCTTCAGCCGCCGTTTTCTGCGAATGAAAGAAGAAAAACAACACTTCCCGCAAATGATTATTATTTGGCACATAATCAGACATTTTCACACAACCAAAAGTATATGGCGCAAAAACAAAATCACTAATGTGTCAAAGCGGTTTGTTAACCATACGTCTAAGCTTGGTTCATGACGTTTTGGTTATGTCCCAATCGACCAGCACTTACTACTGTAGCCATCTCTTGAAAAACAGCGGGAACTTAGTTGCGCGCCTAATACTAAAAAAATCAAAGGAGAAAAGAAAACACTTACCGCGAAAGCAAGTGCCTCGGGGGTTAAATCTTCCCCCCTGATCACGACAGCTCCATATAACCCAGATTTTGAAATAATACAGCCGACATCGTTGCAGGTTGAATGAAGAATGAGCAAAGAACCCCCCGCGAGACGGAACCCGCGAGACCGCAACAAAAAGAGGGGTGTTGGAGAATCAGCTGGCGCACGGCGATCGATATTCGTCGTGCGCCTATCTGTTGCGGTGCTCTAGCACACGTCGTTCGGTTGAGCCTAAGATGGCCGAAGCAGGGCTTCGCGAAGCCGAGGATGTGCCTCGCTGGCATGCCGCGTCGAGCGAGAGGATGTCTCTCTCGCTTGACGTCGGTTTCGCTCACCGGCTATCTCGCTCAACTGACTTCAGCGCCCAACGACGCTTTCATACTCGCAGCCATGTTGGAATTTTGACACTTTTTCGCTACACATCCACTGGACAGCACGCACATCCACGGGACTCTCAGGCCTTTTTCACGGACATTATTCATCGGAATTGCTCAATCTCTCGCTCTTCAGGACTCATAGCTCACGGTAAGAGTACGCTGATATAATTCTGTGATAATTCACTGTCAGTAAGGAGAAAAATGGTACATCAGCACTTGGTCTCACTTGTGGCGTGCGTTGCAGCACATGCTGTACCACGTTCTCCTCATGTTACTTTGCCGGCTTAATTAATATAATTAAGCATGTGCCTTATATTCACTGTATTTTCCCCCAGTAAATCTGCTGGGAAAGTACAGTGAATACTTTTTGCTCAACCATACATCCTCATTCTATGATGTATTGTGCTACGCAGTGCTGACTGCGTAGCTGTCTCACATTCAATCATAGCACTCAAGCAATTTTAATTGCAAGTGCTCTCATTGATTGACTGCAATCTCTCTTCAACAATTTGCTGAGAGCGGGCAGCGAATCACTTGCAACATCTTACGCACTCATTCTTTCACAACGTATCATGCTACGCAGTACTTACTGCTGTACGCTAACTCCTCATCAAGCTCAAGCTCAATCACCCTCAGCACACAATTAATATAATTGTGTGCTGCTCATTAATATTCAAAATTCAATTTGTTTATTTTAATTATAATTTGTACTTTTTTTCTAAATTGATATTTTGACTAATTTTCTAAATTGAATTATTTTGGCATTAATTTTCAATTGTAGTGTCCACGCATTTTGTATTTAGATTGTATTTTCTACAATATTTTTGGAAGGTAGAATAAACCACTACCTCAATACAACATGTCTGTGTCTGGTTTACTTTCCCTCTTGTATCGAGTCAGGCTTCATTCTTTTTCAATATCTTCACAGATCGGTCAAGCCACATCGGAAGGAAAACTCAACAAGGGGGAATTAACAAAGTATGCATTCTCACGCTTCTTTCCTCCCACCTCATTATAGGTTGATCGCAGCAAAAGGTGGATTAACCGTAGCCACGCAGCATCCGCCAGACTACGTCGTCAGTGCTTTTACCAGCACTCCTGGCATCTACTACGGAGACATAGGAAGCCTCATGATAATCCAATCGACCTGGCGGTTGATTATCATGCTGGACCCCGCCGCTCTAATGCACTGAGAAGCAGAGATCAGCAAAAGTCTACAACGTCTCACAGAGCTGTGCGAAGGCGAAACTCGCGTCAACGATATATGCCCCATCATAAGCGACTCAGTTCTAAGAATAAAGAGAAGGATAGAGATGGGGGTATCGACCATATTTGACCTCTTCGGGACAAACCGCGTCAGAGAGCGCAGAGGATTGGTAGACGGCCTTGGAAGCATAATCAAGGCCATCACGGGACACATGGACGCCGCCGATGCACGGGAGCTCTATAAAGAGATAACGCAACTTAAGGCTTCCGACCAGACCCTGAAGAAAGGGCTGAAAAATCAAATCCAAATCATAAGAACCACGCTCAGCCTATTTAACGAAAGCGCGCATCACATACAGGCTAACGAACAGACTCTGCTGGCTCGGATACAGCATATAAACCGCACGCTCAACGGTGACATATACCACATAAAGAGGCGCCAATACTTGGACGAGACGCTCAGCGCGATAAGTATTGCGGTCGAAGCATTAGAAGCTGGTGGACGATATAGCTAGCGGTAAGGCCAGAGCAACGTCCCTGCCGCCACGCACACTCGCCAGGCACCTCGTCGAAGCACTACCACATCTACCGTCAGGCAGTAATTTCCCAGTCGCAATAGCACACGACCGAGTGTCAACACTTATGCGACTGGCAGATACCAGGGCCTACAGCGAAGGCAATGCGGTAGTGCCTGTGCTGGATATACCGCTGATCGGGCAGCAACGGTACGGTATACAACAAGTATATCCTATATCCATGCGAGCTGACAACGGAAGACACTACTACATAGACACGACGGAGAATCACACAGTCATAGATATCGAGAATCGCGGATACCTAAGGATGACAACCGACGACGTAAAAAATTGCAGAGTACTGGATAAATCATACATTTGCCTTCCAACACACCCTACAATTCCGGTTACGACCGACGCACCCTGCGAAGTCCTAATCTACGCGAAAATGAACACCGATAACGGCGAAAAATGCGCAAAAAGGGTTATCGAAATAACCCATCTCCTAATCATCCCAATACAACAGCAAGGGGGATGACTATACGTCGCGCCAACCCCCGAGCCCGTAAAAATAAATTGTGGAAAAAATCCCATTCAGCACGAAATACTAAACGATTCGGGAATACTGGCATTGGTAGGCGTATTTGTAGTAATCGCCCGAGATTTCAGTATCAGAACCATCGGGCGAACTCGCAGGTCATCCGAAAAAACTACCTTCCGTCGTTCAATTTAAAATTAACGGAAATTGAAGCTCAGGCGCCACCTACGCAGACCAAGAGGACAATTCCACTACAGAGCATGCTGCGAGACCCAGGAGAGCTTCAAAAGCTCGGAGTTCGAGCCAACCAAATGATGGACAACCTCAATACTGCCGGAGACGGGATAGAACACATCCACAACCTGAGTTTCTACTCACTTTGTGGAGTAGCACCAATAGCCTTAGTTGGCTATGTTCTGTTCAAATGTTATAGGTACCAACGAAACCGAACACCAACAAGGACAAGCGAGGCAACGGTCCCGGCAGCAGCCGAGATAAACATCAACCTCGAAACGCTCGGACGACAACAGCCAGAGGAGCAACTGTGATCCGAGCTGGCCAAGTCACCCCAACCGAGAACGACTCGCTCGGCCCGAACGACGATAAGAAGCAAAAGAAAAAAACTTTATCGTTAACAAATGAAAAATAAAAAATGTTATTGTATTGATATATAAAACATCAAACTGTAAAATTGCACCAAATTGTGAAGGTACCGGAAACCAACCAAAAAAACAAATTTTCCTTTTAAGGGGGAGGGATGTTGTGCCGCGGAATATTCCACTTCGTATTTTGTATATTCGAGAATATTCCATAGCAAAAAAAAAAATTGGAATTCGTTCAAGACAGGAAACGAAGTCCAATGCCCGATCGTACGATCGACACCAAGAACGCCAACGCAGCATAAAGCGACTCGCTTGGCGATCGACGATAGGCTAACGCTAAAATTACGAATTAAGGGATTTTCGTCAACACAGTTAGCAACTGCTTTACGAAAATCAGTTATAAATTAGACTCAAGAGAGAACGGGTTGGTTCCTCGTCAAATACTCGAAACAACATACTATTGTACATTCTTTCATTGGCTTTTAAATAGACAACGGAAAGTTACCGTTGTCTATAATAAATACTTCCTTTTATATAAATTCGCAATCGTAGAAATCATAACTTTTTGATATTATACCGAATACTGAATAATCCAATTACGCGGTACCGGTATAACATTTCGCTCAAATAATAATTGTTCATGATTTCATCATCTTTGTAAAGAGAGAAGAATTCAGGCAAGAGCGAGAAGAAAAGGTGCGGTCGCCTGGTCACGTGATAGCGTTCCCGCCAACCGCTCCCTTATGATCAACAACGCCCCGGCGGCGACTAAACGAAACCCCTGGTCTAGGATTGAGGGTAAGGTTGCTCTTAATCATAGATCCATAAATGGCAGTCGATAACCGGGTCTACGCAGTAGATCCCATGCTTTGAAAGCTTGCCGTTTGATCGGGAGCGCTGAAAAATTCCATCTTTACAAGCTTAATTTTCCCGGGAGACGGTCGGTAGATCCGCATCTCCATTCTGCTCCGATCTCTGTCGTTAAAATCGTTCTCCTCTTCTCTTAAGAAATTCGAAAATAAAAGAAAAATGTGAAAAATTACTTTTACTGTAGCGAAACTAAAACAGAAGAACTTTAACGTAATCGAAATAAAAATATAAAATGAGACGTTACGTAAGGACGTAACAGTATGAACTCAATACGGTAACCTTCGGAGTATCGGCTGCGCTTTATCTAGCGATACGCACGATTCACCGGCTCGCGGACGCTGAGAACGGCAAATTCCCCCGTGCGTTGGGAGTTTTAAAGCGCGACATGTATGTCGATGATCTTTTAATGAGCGCAGGCTCGCTCGAGGAAATTTTGCGAATACGCGACGAGGTAATCGAACTGTTGAGGCGTGGAGGGTTCAATATCCGGCAATGGGCCTCAAATAATCGACACGCGCTTAATAACATGGAGGAAAGATTTTACGATCGCAACCGGGTGATCGAGCCGAACCCCGTTATAAAAACACTCGGCGTCGTCTGGGATTCGCAACGCGATGAATACGGGTTTACAGTCGAACCGATCGGGTGCCAGGGAACGATTACAAAGCGTAACGTGTTATCCAAAATCGCGAAAATTTTCGATCCGGTAGGTTTACTCGGTCCGACGCTCATGTTCGCAAAGATCATCCATCAAAAATATTGGCGAGCGGAGGTCGATTGGGATGAATCCTTACCGCAAAATTTGCACGTGGACTGGATTGCGTTTTCGAACTAACCGAGCTTTTGCGCGACGTGTCGGCGAAGCGTCACTGTTATTGAAAATTCCGAAAACTATCGAGATACACAGATTCTGCGCCGTTAGCAAGGATGGACATGGGGCTTGCATCTACCAGGTCTATAAATATGAAACCAGGATTTTTGTAAAGTCAAAATACACGTTTATTGTATGAAAATGATAAAAAATATTTTATTCGAAGTATTGCCCATCGCTAGCTATACATTTTTCCCACCTGTCTGACAATTTGTGGATGCCACGCCAAAAAAACTGTTGCTCTTTTGCGGCAAACCAGTCATCGAGCCATTTTCGAACATTTTCGTAAGAAGTAAAGCACTGCTCAGCAAGTGCGTGTCCCATCGATGCTAATAAGTAGTAATCGGACGGAGCCAAGTCTGGTGAGTAAACCGCATGCGAAAGTATTTCCCAACTAAACGCCTCAATCGTTTCGTTGACCAGTTTTGCTGTGTGTGATGGTGCATTATCATGAAGCAAAATCACTTTGTGTTGCCTTTTTTGATATTCTGGTCATTTTTCACGCAAAGCTTGATTCAAATCGATCATTTGTTGTCGGTAGCATTCAGTATTAACGGTTTTGCCAGGTTTTAGCAGCTCATACTAGATCACACCCTTCTAATCCCACCAAACACAGAGCATTGTCTTCCGTCCATAGCGATTTGGCCTTGCAGTCGATGTCGATGGTTCGCCTGGAGTCACCCATGATCTTTTACGCTTAGGATTCTCAAAATATATCTACTTTTCATCGCCAGTCACAATTCGATGGAGAAATTAATTTCTTTTGTACCTGGCCAGCAGCATTTCGCAAGTGGTTTTTCGGTTTTCCTGCTGTCTTTCATTCAGTTCATGTGGAACCCATTTTCCCATCTTTTGGATCTTTCCCATGGCTTTCAAACGTATGGAGACGGCTTCTTGTGTCACATTTAATTGATCCGCGAGTTGTTATTGCGTTTGAGCGTCATCCTCATCCAACAATGCTTGCAGTTCGCTGTCTTCAAAATTTTTCGGTGGTTTTCCACGTTCTTCGTTTCTCACGTCAAAATCGCCACTTTTGAATTTTTTAAACCACTCAAAGCAATGTGATTTTCCAAGAGCATGCTCACCGTAAGCTTCAACAAGCATTCGATGCGATTCTGCAGCAGTTTTCTTCAATTGGTAACAGAAAATCAATGCTGTCCGCAAATCGTATTTTCCAGGCACAAAATTCGACATGTTCAACGCTATTACAAACTATGCTGTTGTATGAAACTTGTATTGTTTTGAGTTGAAAATTATTGTCAGAGATGTCAACAAGGAAATGGCGCCAATGACGCGGTTAGACGGTAACTACATTGACAGCTAGGGACATCTATGGGCAAATTCCGGTTTCATATTTATAGACCTGGTATGTGCGATCGGTCGATCCGAACGGCCAAGTTTCTACGGCTCTAGCATGCGCCAAATCTCGCGTCGCTCTGTTGAAATTAAGGCGTATATCGCGAAAGGGAACTCCGACGGAGGATAAGAAAAGGAGATACATATCATCCTTCGTCTCGAATTGTGCGGTGCATTGATTTTAGCTCGGTTATACAAAGAGGTGCGATCAGTCTTCGATTTCAAGGTAGATCACGTTGTCTTGTGGTCAGACTCGAGCATCGTGCTTAACTATCTCAAAAACCCCCGGAGGTTCTAAAGGTCTTCGAATGGAACCGCATTGTCGAAATTCAGACTCTCGACGACGACGTGAATTGGCGTCATGTGAAGAGTGACGAAAATTGCACGGACGCAATATCGCGCGGTCAGCTTGCTAGGGATTTTTTGCGGAACAACTCATGGTTCGCAGGGCCAATTTGGCTGATGCAGTCTGAGAAGGAATGGCCAACGAACACCGAGAACACAGTCACCGACCCCATCGGCTTTAAAAAAAATCTATGCTTCGGTTCGCAACTAGAGAGCTGTGATTTACTCACCCGATTTTCTTCTTATTCGAAATTAACAAGGGTAGTGGGATATTGTTTGCGTATACGAACACCCAAGATGTATACAGGACGAGGAATAAAGATGGCAGAAAAGATTGCCGCGGAAAATAAAATTTTGCAACTGATCCAGACAAACCAATTCCCCAAGGACATCGACAGGATCATGAACGAGGAAACCGTCAAGGACTACAAACTTGCCTCGCTGAATCCGTTCTTCGACGGGTATGGGCTTCTTTGCGTCGGAGGACGTCTGAAAAGGGCGGAGATTCCCTATGAGCAGAAACATCCGATCTTCTTGCCGACACATCATCCCGTCACTGACTTGATTATCAAGGAATTGCACAAACGTGCATATCATGCAGGCGTTCAGAGCACGCTGTGCACCATAAGACAGAGAGGACTGTGGCTGCTCGATGGAAAGAACCAGGTACGAAAGATCATCCGGAAATGCGTTCGATGTCTCAGACACCGCCCGGTCCCGTTGGAAAGACAAATGGCTGATTTACCCCAAGCACGTGTGAACGGGACGGCGGCATTCTTGCACGTGGGCGTAGACTACTTTGGCCCGGTGCTTGTAAAAGAAAATAAATTCCGGAACCAAAAATTTATCAAATCGTACGGGTGCGTTTTCGTTTGCATGGCCACAAAGGCCGTACACCTTGAGATTGTAAGCGATCTCATCACTGAAGCGTTTCTCGCGACTTTTCGCCGTTTTATCGGTCGTCGTAGAGTCCCCAGCCATGTGTTCTCGGACAACGGGACAAATTTCGTCACGTGGCAATTCCACCCTCCATTGGCGCCGCACTTTGGAGGTTTGTGGGAGGCCGCAGTGAAGTCATTCAAACACCCCTTCGTACGGGTCGTACGAGAACAGGCCTTTACCATCGAGGAGTTCAGCACGCTGGCGATAGAGATCGAAGCAAATGATCCAGTGGCTCTCTCGCCGGCTCATATCCTCATAGGACGTCCCCTCACAGGGTTGCCGGAAGCCGATCTGTCCGACGTTCCAAACAATCGGCTAACGATCTGGAATTTTATTTCCAAAAGTCGTCAGGATTTTTGGCGATGATGGTACCTCGAATACTTGAGCGAGTTCCAGAAGCGGCAAAAGTGACAGAAAATAACAGGCCAACTCCATCCAGGAGCCGTGGTAATTCTGATCGAAAAGAACTAACTGTGTATGCGGTGGCCGTTGGGGATATTCCGCGAGGTTCATCCCGGGGACGACGGAGTCGTTAGAGTCGCTACCGTCAGGACAATGTACTGGTTGTATCAGTACATAACGTATGTACCTGATGCAGAATATACAATTTAAAAAAAAAAAAATTTTTAAACATGCTTGCTCGTTTTTCTCGCAACGGGGGGAGTCTGTTCGGTCGAATGAATGGTTTAGAGGTGCCCAGGTACCAACGGTTGGTATCAGTTGCTAACGATCGCTCGCACGTGTGTGCAAACACGCAAGTCGCGCGGCCGACCTCCTTTCATACATGTGGCTCGGGCAGGCATGAACGTGGAGGGGATAGAGCAGACCACGCCGAGTCGATCGAGCGGTCGTGGGATTCAAAAACAGTCGTTTTTTTCTGTTTGCGTTTCCGGGAAAACCGAATAAATAAAAAGGTTTTTTAGTACAATTCGATCGTTACTCGGGCTAGTGTGTTTTCGTTTGTAAACCCTTTCTAATTGTCTGCATGCTGGTGAGCTGAACATTAACCTGTAAGTACACTGACAAGTGCTGTACGTCCCGCCAGGTACACCGGCACGGCCCGATAGTGCCAGCAAGCAAGCGCTTGACAATAGGTCGTCTGCCGACTTATTTACGCATTCACATATTCACATAAAACAACCGGTCAAATACACCGAATCAGACGGTGATACCTAACCACAAGCGCAATGCTTACGAAGTCGCCAGCGACTTATACACATAATAATCATATTGCATGGCAGAATTGAACATACAATACGTAGACATAGATAACCCTTTTCCGACTGTAGATTTTATCTTCACGATAACTAACACGCGAAATGTATTCGATAAAACAAAAAGACTGCATCTATTGTAAATTCGTTCTTTACGAGGGGTTTTTTTCTCTGATGTTTACGCCTCGGGGATTTTCCTCTCTGAGCCTTGATTAAACGTATAATTGTATAGCTCACAGGATGTGTTTGATTTATTTTTTCCCTACCCCTTTAATCCTTGATTTATAGAATCAGAATTCGTTTCAAGGTCAACATTTTTTTTCGAAATTAAATACGCGGTCTCTTTTTCGTTAAACAGGATGCTCCCCACAAAACAATGGTGGTGGTGGGAATATTAGAGATGCAATAATAACGTTGCTGTATATAGTCTAGTATTTTATTGTTGTTGTTTTTATTCCACATATTTACAGGTGATATCCAAAATGAGCTGTGCATGTTTGTATACATGATGTTGTACATGCATTTCCAGCTCCCTCTACCCCTGTGGAATCGCCATTTTTTATGTATGTTTTTTTATGTTTTATATGTTTTAGTTTCTTCTAGTAGCGTCGGACAATTGATCGTTTTTCAGTTTATTCAATGAACATATTTTACAAAAAGCAGCCAGGTAAATTGCTAAACGCAATTTTTAGGTAAATTACTGAACGCAACCTTTGGGTAAATTACTAAACGCGTATGGTGCCTCGATCACCCGATGGCCTAAACTATCGCCTTGCAGCGTAGTTACGGCAATCTCCTTGGGTACGAACTCGGCGTGTTCGTCGGATAGGGCCTGAATATCCACTCTAGTGTCTATGAAGGCAGCTTGAGGTGGACTGTCGTTGAATACGTGGTGAGCCTTAAATACATGTCTGCCTCGATAGCGCCCTCTTCAAATGATACACTGTTATAAACGATGTCCCGTAGAGAGGGAATATTTTTTACTCTGCTGTCACTTGTCGTTCAGGCACTAACATCTGTAATAACTAGACGAGCAAAGTCAATCACTATCACGTTGTCGTATTCACCATAAACAATGCAATTTATTGTACCAATGAGAATTTTGGTGAAGCGCACTTCGATCCTCATACTACCATGTCGCACGAGATTCCAATGAGTAAAGCAGTTTGCCGATAAATCAAGTGTCAGGTCAAAGGCAAACACACAATAACCGTTAGCGTATGCTTCACGGTAAATATATATACCGTGTAACGGTATTTTTACGTTAACATTATTTTTTGTCTTCCGAGGGGAAGAATTTGGACTCGAACACGGAGATAATTAGTTATAGACTTCTGTAGGAGGTATAAGTAGCGTTTATTCAATAATTAACTTAGAATTATGCAGTGTCCGGCTTTTTAGCGCCGTTAGCCGTACCATTAATTTGTCACGTAAAATCGCTCTGAAGGTTCCGTGCTCTTCTTTATCCGCGATGATATCGGATTTTGACTTATGCGCTCCTTGGGTCAGCGGTGAACGTCCCAACTAGGCGTAATCGAGCTCGTCCGTCTTGATCTTTGCCCTTCTGGCTGCTGATGGGCGGTCTGCTGGGCTCGATGAGCTGTTGCTGGCTCGTCGGTCAGCTGATACAGACGCCGGGTCTGTGTCCGTGTCCGCGTTATTTGCCAATTAATCGAAATTCTTTGATTTTCGAGTTATTTTTCGTTCGGGTTCTTTGTTCGTAGTGTCCGTGCCGTTCCCGTTAATCTCGAGTGTATTTGACCGGGGTGATATTGTTCTTCGTTCGCGTGTGACGTTCTTCCCGTTGTATAATGTGACAGCACCAAAATCTCTATTTTCCGGTGATTTCACTTATTTATCATTTATTTAACGGATTTCTCATCGATCTTCAGTGTAGGACCTGGACGTTCCGGTTATTCTTCTATCTTGGTGAGTTGGTCTTTTATTCGATCTTTTTCTTATTCTTTATGTCTTGTTGAGTGGTGTCGTTCCCATCCGACTCGCTTGACAAGGCTAATAAATTTGTTTCTCTCCTAATTATTTCTCTATTGGTCCGAAAATTCTCAAATGACTTTTCCTAGGTCTGGTTAGATAGTGACCTCCTAATTCTACTCATTAATTAATTTTCCTACCTTTTTTTTCTAATTCTACTCCATAAATCTATCCTTTCTTGTTGCGTAGACTTATTACATATTTTAAGTCTATCGTACCATGCCTGTGTGTTATAATCTCCTTAAATATTATTTATTATTCTACCTTCTTTCTCTATGTTGTACCACTATTTCTTTCACCAGACTTTATTCTTCAACCTCTTGGTGTCAAAAATAAGTTTTTTCACTTTTGTTGATGCGCTGCGCTAACAATTCTTCTTACAAGCTATTCCTACTTATTGCTAATTATCCAATTTAAACTTCCTTATGCTATTTTCTTAAGTCTCCTAAACTAAACCCTACTCATCTAGATTAATGCCTCCAACTTTCTGTTCTCAATTTGTTTTTTAGAATGTTTTCTGTTTTTGCACGGTCCAATGCTCTTCAGTATCAATCTTTTTATTGGATCCTCCACTGACTTTCACTGTATTGTTTTATTTGTCAATATTGTTACAAGTTTGCTGGGCTAACTCACACCCTTTTCTATCAAAATTCTTGGATTTAATATGAATTTCTGGATATTTTTACTTTAGCTCACAAGCGAGTTCTGACTGGGTCGACAGTTGAAATGAATAAGAGCCTCTTTCTGTTCGAAGCTGTCTTATATACTTTTCTCCATCCTTTCCCACTCTCTTATTTCAACTCCTCTTATTACAATATCCCATGTGATTTCTATTGTTTCAGTTATCCCGCCACCGTGCCCTGCCGTTCCCCTCACCGCTCGAGCGAGGTCAGCTGGTCGCTGACCCGCTGTTTTTCGGCAGTGAGGGAACATTCAGGATCCGTCACGTCTTGCGGTGACTCACCACAGCTGTGCTTCAAATTTACTGGGTCTTCTCGTTATTATTTCTCTGTATCGAGATTTATTTTACGGAATAAATTGAGTTTTGAGTAAAATGTTTTTCTTTTTATTTAGTTCTTAATTTTCCCTTCTTTATTATAGGTGACTCCGTCACATTTGTGCCTTATCTGGTCTGGTGCCTGAGAGTAATGTTTTCTTTTTAATTTCTATCTTGCAAATATATGATTTTTATTCCTCCACTCCTCTAGAGTCGTGACTACGTCACAATCGCCATTTTTAAACTATATGCCTGTGCCAGAGAAGAGCGTGTGATAACTTTGAATTCACGTATCGTAGCCGTCAAACTCGGGCTAAAATGGTTTTCCCGGTAACTGTTCACGGTCCACGTAGAGATATACAAAATTTATTGAATGATGTTGGAAATTAAAGGGTTTCAGCGTTTTCTCACCGTTAAAAGCTTTGTTGTGCACAAAACCGAGTATTACATTTCGGTAATTGTCCAAGAATTACATTGTCCAGTGTATCACCGATAATGCCACTATGCATCGTAAAAGATTTAACTTCTACACGTATTATGGGATACTTTGCAGTCATTTTGGACAAAGTTTTAGCATGTGCTATAAGTAAGTTCTCCGGGGTTGATTTTTGCTGGACGTTCCAGTAGAGTCACATCGTTAATTTTTACTTTGTGTGAAATACCTTGTACCGGTGCCTCCATAAGACAAAACTCGTCTTTCAAACGTACAAGTCGTAGACGCATTACCACGCCGTTCAACAAAAATGTATCCTGATTGAATACATCCCAGTGCAAATGTACAAACATATCCACAGTTTTGGCGGCTTTGATAACGTTTATCTTGTGTCTTGACCTTCATTAATCGGACTGGTTTTTGAGCCTAGCAGCGAGTCAAAAGTACCAGGATCGTCTGCATACCGTAAGGCGGTTGTTAAGTGTGATTGCTTTGCGGCAGGTCCATAATTTAGTAATGTTTCAATTTATACACGGTAGGCATGAGCATTATTGGGTGGTGCAACGAAATTTGTTTTAAAAATACTTCTACCTGATTAAAGAGGCTATGTAGAAAGTTGTTAACAAGCGCTACTATGTATACAGAGTCGGCAGTAGCTAGTACTTTTGCGTTTACACAAATCATTGTGTGTGCAAGATCCAGATATTCCTCGCCATGTCCTGGTATGAAAAATTCGATGGGCCCATAATCCGATAACGAGGAGATGGGTCTGTAATGAACTTATTGAGATGCTTCTACGGATGTCTGCGTCGATGGTATGGTGAATAAGTCGAGCTCCGACTTCATACATTCACAAGAATGAGAATGTAAAAAAGACATGTTTTAGCACATCCGGAAATATCAATAACTGTCCTTTTCGTCTTTTTTCGTCTTTTCGTCACTTTCCCCTTTTTCATCCTATTATGTTGCTTCTTCTTCTTCGGTGCAGTGGTATTTCGCTTCTTCCTTTTCGTACTATTAATATTTTTGCTCACTGAGGTGGGTTCAAATGCACGACCGATCAATGACTGCATCGCTCTAGGACCACTCGCGTTATGATAGCCAGAACCATTCAAAAGTAAAGCGATTTTCTCATTGGCCATTCGTTTTAAATCTCCCGATTATGCAGCGCGTCTTTTTAGAGACTCCTTGAACGGTATATAATTACTACTCACTTCATCTATAACGCTTAAGCCTGTTCGTAGAACCTCTTTTCCTATAGCTTTAGCTCCTTTTGTGAGTAATAG
Source organism: Cylloceria caligata (assembly GCA_963942595.1). Lineage (NCBI taxonomy): Eukaryota > Metazoa > Arthropoda > Insecta > Hymenoptera > Ichneumonidae > Cylloceria > Cylloceria caligata. Next base: position 13,846,204 of record OZ012708.1, read on the forward strand.
TAGTACGCTTCTGAAGACACGACCGAGAAATCTACCGATTCCGTGTCCCCGTTGATAATGTGTACCTACAAAAACGTTGCCTATATGAGTGCCACCACCGCCACCAAATTGGTCCTCGTAGTAAGTCGTATAATGAACGACCACTTCAGCTAAGCGATCCTCTTAAAGTAAAGCGTGAGGGTTAACGTTTCGTATTCGAATGTGATTGGTTTACCCAAATAATCTCTTATATCTATTTCGATCGATCGAAAACAACTATTGTGCAAAGGTATGTAATTTGGTGGTGAAAAATATTTTATCTGTGTCGTTCCATATGTATATTGAAAAGTGTTGAGATGAATTATGCGCAGTAAAGCGGTCTGTGTGTCGCCAATGGTGTAGGATACGCATAGAACTATATAAACAAAGAGCTGTTCAGGTAGAGCTCGAGCGATACGGGAGGGTAACTGACCCTCACGCTCGAGTCCACGAACGAAACACAGGTACCAGGTGCACAAGTATGAAATGCGGATTTTTTTAAAAAACATGTTAAATTCGGAAGAATGATGAAAAATGCTTTATTCAAAGTATGCTCCATCACTTGTTATACATTTTTTCCATCTTTCGGGCAATTTGTGAATACCACGCCAGTAAAAATCTTCCCCTTTTGCTGCGAACCATTCATCGAGCCATTTTTTTACATCTTCGTTCGAACCAAAGCGCTGCTGAGCAAGTGCGTGGCCCATCGATGCAAACAAGTAGTAATCGGAAGGAGCGAAGTCTCGTGAGTAAGCCGCATGGGGTAGAACTTCCCAGCTGAGTGCTTCCAACGTCTCACGAACCGGTTTTGCCGTATGTGATGGAGCATTGTTATGAAGAATGACCTTGTGTTGCCTCTTTCGGTATTCTGGCCTTTTTTCAAGCAGCAAACGGTTCAAATCGGTCAATTGTTGTTGGTAACGTTTAGTATTTCCGTTTCCCCAAGTTTTAACAGCTCATAATAGACCACGCCTCTCTGGTCCCGCCAAACACAGAGCATCGTCTTTCTGCCAAAGAGATTCTGTCTTGCGGTCGATGTGGTTGGTGCGCCTGGGTCTACCCATGATTTTTTACGCTTGGAACTCTCAAAATAAATCCACTTTTCATCCCCTGTAACGATGCGATGCAAAAACGACTTCCTTTCGTACCGAGCAAGCAAAATATCACATGTGATTTTGCGCTTTTCCATTTGCCTGTCGTTCAAATCATGTGGTACCCATCTACCGGTCTTCTGAATTTTTCCCATCTCTTGTAGCCGATTGGAAACAGCTTGTTGACTAACACCCAATTGCTTGGCGAGTTGTTTTTGTTTTTGCGAATCATCTTCGTCCAGCAATGCTTGCAATTCCACATCTTGGTATTTTTATGGCGGCTTTCCACGTTCCTTGTCTGCAACATCGAAGTCACCACTTTTGAACCGCCGAAACCATCGTTCACACGTATCTTGCGTTGGAGCATATTCACCGTAAGCTTTTCGAAGTAATGGGTATGATTCAGCAGCAGTTTTCTTCAAATGAAAACAAAAAATTAATGCTGTCCGCGAATGCTCTTTGCTCGGTATAAATTTCGACATATTGAACACTATGCACACACTTTTCCAATTTATCACTCGTACGCTGCTGACACTTGTTAATGACATAACAAAATGGCGCAGTGTCAAATCTTTATAGCACAAACTGCATTCGTGCGCCATCTGTTGTCAAAAATCCGCATTTTATATTTGTACACCTAGTATGAATCTTCGGCCGTTTCCCAGTCTTCGCCTGGTGTTAAATTGAATCCGAGTATACGGCCGATCTTCGTACTCATTCGCAGCACATTTTCCGAAGTTTTAATATGAGGCCCAGTTATCTTTTCGCTTTTCACTAAAAATACTAGTGTAACCACTAGCATTTTTTGCATTGACAAGTTGTATACCTGCATCGTACATACCAGGAAGATTATTTATATTCATTGTCAGCTCTTCGTGACTTTCGTATGTACCGTATGGTGTATAAGCGCTCGTGGACTCTTTTTTGTCACTCGGTATCGAATGAATCTTGGTCTCATCGCGTTGCACGCGTATTATTGTACAGGGAAGGTGAATCTCTAATAAACCAACAGACCACTGTTCATTTAAGGTTATTTCACGTAAAAATTGTGTTATAAAATGGGTTGTTGTATTATCAGGATATTATCAGGTAGTCCACGCTGCTGTTGCTAGGTAGCACGAGAAAAAGGTTCTCATCGTTGTACATAATGCTAGAGGGATGAGACGTGCACTCTGTCTGTATCGAGATTGTAGGCGTTAGACGCAGGTAACCGAGAGTTGACTCATTCACCGCACTTGTATTTAATTATAGTGAAACACCTTTTTCATGTTGCTTCATATGGGCATTTGTCATATTCTTCTGTGCTCTATCTGCATTGTCCAACAATATCTGATCTTACTCTTATTTTTATAGCATAATGATTAGAGAATTATAATTGAAGTCTTTCTCTCTCTCTCTCTCTCTCTCTGTGAGGGATCATATTCTATATCTTTTACAGCAGAGCAAGCGCTTTGCGAGGAGCATAGCGCAGGGCTATGCATGCTCGAAAACCGCTTTCGTTGCATTCAAAGTGATGGATACCTAGTTATGATTGATAGGAGACTGTTATCTTTATGCCCGTGATACTCTCTAGCAGCATCTCGAGCATTTAGTCTGTCTTTGGTATCCTACTTGCAAACAATAAAAAGCAATACGTATTCACGATACGGCAAGGAGATTTTAAGCGACGCGTTTTGGTGCCGATTAATGTTTGTCGAGAGTGTGATGAGTGTGTTCCTGCGTACACAAAAAATGTGCGATGCATACGACGATCTGGAGGAGCTTCTACGTAGCGTGTATTTAGTGGAACGTCGTGGAAGACCCATTGAACTTGGGGAGCTGTATATCGGAATGTCCTGTAGTGTGCCTCGTTTCAATAGCGTTATCCGCGGCGAAGTGATTTACCCGGACTTTGATGAGTACACCGAGGTGTTGTTAGTCGATTTCGGCGAAACTATTTACATTGACTGGTCTCACCTATTTCATCCGGAGCCTCTAGCAAGTATGCTGCCAGTTCTTGTCATGAAGTTTTCCATATACGGACTCGAACGCGTGGATGTTGCAGGTATTGAGCAGCACGTCGAAGAAGCGTGCGGTAGAGATGACTTGATCGCTGTCATGATGCGAACTCTTGCCGGCGATAGCGTTCCGCGGGTTCGATTATCGAACGGTGAACGCGCGGACGTGGCGGCGGTTATTATAGAAGCCCTCGGTGATGAGATAGATATCGGCTACGATATCGATGCTGTGGACGAGGGCTTTGACGAGGACATATTAATGAATTAAAGACACGACGCTGTGCGTGTGTATGTGTGTGTGTGTGCGTGTGTGAGAGAGTACATTCGAGAGACAGGAGTTTAAAATCGCTTTGGCAGGAGGGTAGATGCCTACAACAGCTGCGGTGGTGAGTACATAATTTTATTCATTTTTCCAAGTATGTGAACACCTTTGCTCCATCCTGCTCTTATCTCTACTCTTCTTTGTTCACCAAGGTACCCACACCACCTCACTTCACCATCTCCACGTTACCGACACTGGTCAAGCAGAGTGGGTAGCGCGGCGGTGGAAAAGTGAGGTGGTGGGGGTAGCCGCGTGGTGGGGGAAGGAGTGGGGATAGGAGTGGGATGGAGCAAAGGTGTACACACACTACTTACAGCGATATTTGTTTCTCATCGAAACATGAAACGGTCCGTTAGATCCAACATTGCCTGGCACAATGCCAACGAGTGAATTACAGCCGCTGACGTAGAATTAAGATTTGATCGACGCGTCTATCATAAACAATGTACCTCAACCGTACAGACGTAGAGCTATTTCGCTAATAAAGTACCTGCGTCACTCTCCGGTAGCATTACAATGTATCCGATGGGACAATGAAAGATGGGTGCCTATAGACGGTTCTAACATTCTTGATGTCGTTAACGACGCTATACGGTATAGAAAATACTTTACCACGTGAATTTATCGGAAACGAAAGATTATGGACTATGAGAAACGATGGATTATGGGATATGGAAAACGACGGATTATGGAATATGGGAAACGACGGATTATGGACTATGGGTAACGACGGATTATGGACTTTGGAAACCGACAGTTTTGCTGGTAAGCGTAAAGAAATGATTCTGGTAATTCGCATGATGACATGGAGAAGAGAGGCGACAAACGGATAGCAGGTAAAGAAGGATCTGCTGAGACAAGTGTGAAGAAGAAAATGCGGAAGGATACTACGGCAACTGATATAAATACTGCAAATCGGCTCAAGAAGAAAAACATTGAAGTACCTCGAGAATTTAAGCACTAGCTTAAATTATGAATTGTACCTTGTAATTTATGTAGGTGTATACGTGCATGTATAAGGATGTTCGTAGTGAGAAAACAAAATGTTCGAAAAAGTGTATTACGACCCCTCGTATCCTGCAGGTTATGCCGGTGCAAGACGCCTAATCGCTAATAATAAAAATAAAGTAGCCGATGTTTATGATTGGCTTACACAACACGATTCATCTACCCTTCATAAACACCTTAGACGTCTCTTCCGACGACTTCTACAACGTTGGTAACATAGATGATGTTCGGGAGACAGATCGCGTGGATTTACGCTCGTTAAAAAGTTACAATGACCATATTTCCTACCTACTCACGGACATTGATGTGTTGAGTGAATACGCATGGATTCCACTGCAAGTCAAAACCGTACATCAAGTCGCGAAAGCCTTTGGACAGATTTTTGAGTGCAGCGAGGGTCGCCTACCTGTCTGTCTGCAGATCGATAAAGGTAAGGAATTTATCCGTAACGAACTGCAGACATTTCTCAAGCAAAGTGATATCCTATTTAGAGTTATCCGCAATTCCGATATAAAAGGGGCAATTGTCGATCGTTTTAATCGCACACTCAAAGAACGAATGTAGCATTATTTTACCCACCGAATTACTCGTCGCTACGTCGATATAATTCAACCATGCACAACACTTATATTGGATTGTTTGATAATCAAATAATTATTGATTCGGTGGTGCGTGTTATTCGTCGACGCGGTTGGCTGAATGAGCCTGCTCTGCAACCCATACTCAATGAAAGACGTAAGTAATATACAGCGCTAATTACATTTATTTTATTTCCATTATTTCATAAGATTTTTATATAGTTCGACGGTATGAGGACGAAGAAATGGGATCTGACACCTATAATTTCGATGAGGAGGGTAGAACCGATTCAGATGATCATAGCAGGGACAACGATGGCGACAGCTCCGCAGGGAATCGTTGGATAAATTTTACCCAGCCATTCTGCGGCTATAAACCTACAAACGGTCTTTTCATGGCAGGCCCCTCGAGAGAACCAGATGAAGCCGTCGCGGACCCATCGCGACAATACAGTTCAAACGATGATACCAACAGCAATACAGACAACGAGGAAGAAGAAGAAAAAGAAAAAGAAGAAGAAGAAGAAGAAGAAGAGGAGGAGGAGGAGGAGGAGGAGGAGGAAGAGGAGGAGGAGGAGAAAGAGGAGGAGGACCCTGTAGATTCAGGTAAGCTTTTAGAAATACAACTACGCTGACAAAAATAAAAAAATTACGCGGATAATGATAGTAAAATGAAAAAACAGCTTACGAGACGGACCCAAACATTTTTCGCTTTGCACGATTCACTGTGCCGAGACTGCCGACAATCAAGTTGGTTTACGAAATGCGTCGGCGGTTCCCGGGTGCTGTCGACGGATCCGAGGACTAGAAGCAAATATCAGTTTGTAATTCTTACGTTACACGAATTATATACATAGTATATAGCTAGCGACAAACAAAAATTTGAAGTAAATAAAATAAAAATTCTAATAAATGGTTTAATTATGCTTGCAGTTGGACAGACTGGCGCTGGAAGGACTGCTGCACGGGGTGGTGATATTTTGCCTCCTGGTGAACGTTTCGGTATCGACAACGAGCAGAGACGCTATTTTCCACGCTTTAGGATGCAGGGTCGAGAGACAGATTTTTATTTTCGTCAGCCACCGGTCGGTATCGATCATCTGACATGGCTCGAGGGAGGTGTACGAGATGTTCTCACATGCCTTACAGAATCGTGCGAAGGACATGATTATGTGGGTATGACTCTGAGCGTACCGTCTTTCGCGCAAGGACCTGTATGGTTATCATTTCGATCAGCTCGTGACATCGTTCCCGACGATATATGGCGACTAATTAATAGTGTAGCTCAGAGCGCGCGCGAATTTCGAATAGACGCTGGTACATGTAGAATGACGACATGTATAGTACGAGGCGTCGAAGGAGCTGGTGTGGGCACTAGGCTTACACACGAGTCTATAGCAAAAAAGTCAATTTTACGCATAAGTAATCGCGATAGATTGTGTCTACAACGATCCCTTGTCACTGCCCGAGCGCATGCCGAACGCGGTCAAATACGTGCGGGCGTGCTACACAGACGATGGTGTCAAATTCGGAACGGGCTTCGAGGTGCGCAATATACAGCAGCGATAAAGCTCACGCGTAATGCAGGGGTAACGACCCCGTCTAGGGGGTGTGGTGCGCACGAAATTCAGCTCTTTCAGGAGTACTTGGTTCACGAGGGTATAGCGATTGTTGTTTATGAATTTCTCACCTTCGGAAAACGCGTTCCGGCTCTGTACGATGGGCGAAAATACGTACTCACCGCAACAGATAAAATTAATCATACACTCTTTATTCTCTATTACGAGCGTTCTCATCACTATCAACCGATATTAAATCTCGCCGGTGCGCTAGGTAGTCGAGGGTTCTGCACACAATGTAATTCCACGTATATTCGAGTACTCGAGCATCGATGTAGCTATCAATGTGCTCGATGTAAATCCACTTATTGCAACGGTAATAGAGACTCTCAGCCTGAGTATTGCGCAGACTGTAATCATTCGTTCTTTGGTGCTTTTGCCTCGCTCATCACAAGGGTGACGGCTCTGCGGGTATCACGTCTCGTAAATATAGACGGTACAGCGTCTGTAACGCATTGAAAATCTGTAGAGGCTGCTCGCGTATGATTAAAACCACAGATAAAAAGATGCATGTATGTGGTATATCGTTTTGTACTACATGCAAACAAATCCACCTCTTAAGAAACCAGTGGCGCAAAAGGAGAAGAAAAAAGACAAGTCTTCCACGAGATTTTTATTTGCATGAAAACCCGACGAGCAGTCATGTACAGGTGATGGCTCTAAGGAAGACCAAGGACGGACGGTGTCTCATCAAGATACAGACAGACACGGACGGACGAGAACAGTTTGAGCGCGCAATACAGAACGCGGTTGGGGACACGGGCAGTGTAAGGACCGTGACTTCTAGGACACAACTGGAGATCATGGACCTGGACTGCGTTACCACCGCGGAGGACGTGATACGGGCACTGAGACGAGAAACGGGACGAGACGGCGACTTTGGTGTCCACATCTTCGGCCCGAACCGGGCCGAGCAGTACATAGCAGTCTGCGACCTCGAGACGCGGGAAGCCGAGGTGCTGCTTGACCGGGGCCGGATCAGGATAGGATGGGTGCGATGCCGACTACGACAACGATTGACGGTGACCAAATGCTACAAGTGCCTGGGCTACGGACATACAAGGACGAGCTGCACGAACGCGGATCGGACAAAGAACTGCAGGAAATGCGGCAAGACGGGACATTACGCGACGGACTGTAAAAACAGACCGGCTTGCCCACTGTGCTCTGAGACGGGACACGGGGACGTAGCGCACCTTGCGGGAACCGGAAGGTGTGCGGTATTCCGGGCTGCGCTGGAGGAGTGCAGGAAGCAGGCCGGAAGACGGACAGAATAGTTCAGGGAAACCTGAACAGGAGTAGGACAGCAGACATGCTACTACAGATAGCTGACGAACATGACGCCGACATTCTGATCCTGTGTGAACCGTACAGGAGAAGAACGACACAAACGTACATTACGAACGAGACAGAGACCACAGCTATCTGGGTAAGGGGCGCTGCCCAATCTCGAATAATTAACTGCGGTGTCGGGGACGATTGCGTCTGGGCAAGGGTCGGCGCTGTCACTTACGTCAGCGTTTACCTGACACCCAACTGCGCCGCGACGGATTTTGAGAGGAAAGTGGCGCTCCTTGAAGACGGAATCAGGAATCTGCCTGGAGACGTTATCATCGGGGGAGACCTCAACGCGCGGGCGATCGAGTGGGGAATGACAACAACGAACAAACGTGGACGGCTGCTGCTGGAGATGGCCGCAAGACTAGACCTGGTGGTAGCAAATACGGGAAACGTACCGACGTACAGACGACCAGGGTTTGGAAACTCCATCCCTGACGTCACAATGACATCGGACAGAATATCACCACGGATAGGACAGTGGCGGGTTTTCGACGGCTATACGGCCAGCGATCACCAGTACATTGTCTTCGAAGTGGCAGGACAAACGGCGACGAGACGGACGAGGACCCAATACCCCCCGAGGTGGAACCTCAACAAACTCGACTTACAAAAATTTTCGGAGGAGCTGGCGGCAGCACCAGCACCAATGACGAAAGTCCCCCCTGAACTGACTGGCCGGCAAAGGGCGGAAAGACTCACGGACGAGACGGCCAAACTGACGGACCGGCTGTGCAACAGCACAATGCCGAAACGACGACATAGACCAAACAGGCAACCACAATACTGGTGGACGGACGAAATAGCCGAGCTGCGCAGGCTCTGCTTGGCAAACCGCCGACGAGTTACGAGGGCTGGGGGAAGACCCGAAAGGGAAAACCTCCAAGCCACTTACAAGACGTCACGAAAAACACTTACGAACGCCATAAGGGACAGCAAAACGCGATGCTGGAAGCAGCTCTGCGAGGAGGTGAACGAAGACCCCTGGGGAACCGGTTACAAAATTGTGACTGGCAAACTAGGGGCCCGAGTTCCACTTGAACTCAAAGATGCCGAAACCGCAGAACGGATTGTTGACGGACTGTTTCCGACTCGCCCGATACGGACGAACGTGACAGACGACACGGAAGCCCCGGCGGCCCCCATATTTACCGCGGAGGAGCTCTCCAAAGCGACTGCCGCGATGAAGACTGGCAAGGCGCCGGGACCAGACGGAGTACCGGCGGAGATTCTCCGGCTGATGGTTCGCCTGAGGCCGGAGATATTTCTTGAAATGTACAACACGAGCTTGACGACGGGAACGTTGAGTGACCGGTGGAAGACGGCAAGGCTAGTTCTTATCCCTAAGGGTAAGGGCGACCCCAATACGCCGTCAGCCTACCGGCCGCTGAGTTTACTCGACACAACGGGTAAACTCTATGAACAACTACTAAAACCGAGACTGACGGACGCGATACAGACTAGCGGAGGCCTCTCAGACCGGCAGTTCGGCTTCAGGAGGGGACGATCAACGATTGGAGCGATTCAAAAAGTGGTCGATTCCTTCCTGGATTTGGAGAGACATTGCCATGCAGCGCGACCAATCGTTCTGCTGGCGACCTTGGACATCAGGAACGCCTTCAGCTCGGCCAGGTGGGTTGACATCCTGGAGGCGCTTGAAGGCAACTTCGGGGTTCCGGCTTACCTGGCTCGGGTGGTGGGCGACTACCTAAGAAACAGACGGATCACGTACGAGAAGACTGAAGGACCGGTGACGAAACAAATCACCGCGGGGTTTGCACAGGGGTCCATACTGGGACCAGACTTTTGGAACGGACTCTACGACAGCTTACTCAGGCTGGAATTGCCGCTTGGCGTTTTCCTTGTCGCCTACGCTGACGACGTGGCGGCGGTGATCACCGAGCGGTCTCCAGACCTGGCACAGCAAAAACTGAACCAGACGATGCGGCGAGTGGGCCGTTGGATGACGGACCACGGACTACAACTCGCGACAGAAAAGACAGAACTGACTTTCCTTAGCAGAAGACGCATACAGACGAGACTACCCATGTGGGTCGGGACGGACGAAATCGAGGCCGGAGGTGAAGTCAAGTACTTGGGAGTGACCCTAGATACGAAGATGACCTTCTGGCCTCATATACAAAAAACATGCCAGAAGGCGGCTAAGAGGATAGCATCCTTAAGCCGCCTAATGGCCAACACAAACGGGCCGAGACCGGGAAAACGACGACTCCTAATGACGACAGCCCACTCGATCCTCCTGTACGGCGCGGAGATCTGGGCAGATGCCCTGAAGACAAAGAAGTACTGCCACGCCATGACAACGGTACAAAGACAGGGTGCGCTGAGGATCGCCTGCTCCTACCGAACTGTCTCTGCACAAGCAGTCTTGGTGGTTGCGGGCGTGATCCCCGTGGACCTCCTAGCTTTCGAGCGAAAGAGGATCTACGGGAGAAGCGCGGACATAAGACGGGAAGATGCGGCGGTCGCGGAACGCGACAAGACGATACAGACTTGGCACGAACAATGGACAGAAAGAGCGACAGGCAACTGGACAAGACGACTAATAAAGGACCTGAGACCGTGGATCGAAAGGGATTTTATGGACGTAAATTTTTACATCACCCAGTTCCTGACGGGACACGGTTACTTTAGACGGTACCTTTATAACATGGACAGAGTACGGACGCCAGACTGTAAGTACTGTGGACACGAACGAGACGACGAGGAACACACATTTTTTGTGTGCGACCGCTGGGCAGGACTCCGACTGGAACTGGAGACGATTGTTGGCAGCATCACCCCGGACAACATTGTTCAGGTGATGCTCCACTCGACAGAATGGTGGCAACTAGTTGCCACCTATACAGAGACGATACTGCGACGAAAAAACGTAGACGGCTGCCTCACCTAACCGAGCAGACAGACTGACGTGACGCGACAGGTTACAGACAGCAAGACGAACGAACGAACACGGACAGAACCCCCAGCCAGAAGTAATACCAAAATAGTTCCTGGTCTGGGGGAGGACAACAAGGAGAGGGCGGTTTAGTGGGTAGGCCTATTTTTTTGGGAGTCCCACATACCCCCCCAGTTCAAAAGACTGGAGGATATCCGTAAAAAGGATTCCGCAACTCCTTGTATAAATAATAATAATAATAATAATAATAATAATAATAATAATAATAATAATAATAATAATAATAATAATAATAATAATAATAATAATAATAATAATAATAATAATAATAATAATAATAATAATAATAATAATAATAATAATAATAATAATAATAATAATAATAATAATAATAATAATAATAATAATAATAATAATAATAATAATAATAATAATAATAATAATAATAATAATAATAATAATAATAATAATAATAATAATAATAATCCCTCCCAAGTGTGTCGCCTTGCCGCGGCGGGGGGCTTGCATTTCTGCAATGAACTTTGGAGCTCGGCCGGCGGGGGCTCTGGCCCCTGGCAGGTCTAATCTTGCCGGACAGGTCCAGGGGGAGCAGGCAGACTAATAACACACAACATCAAAAGCTACGGTGGAAGGCATCGTGCCTACGGCTGCATGGCCGCAATGATGTGAACTAAAGCGGTCGCGAACGATCCCTGCAAGGCACCGCGTGGAACCCTGCAGTATTTACACCTTACCTGGACAAGGCGGCTCTGCCTAGGCGGACCTACATTCCGACCTACTCGTGGGATTCATATGGAGAAACTTTTAAAAGAAATAAAACTTAAACAGAAGAAGGAGTTGGTAAAAACATCGACCGAGGAGGAGCTCAGGACAATCGGAGAACTCGCGACGGACTATATCGGGGGAGAATCGAATGATGATAGCTTGACGAACGTGACCAAAAATGTCAACCTAAGAAAGAGAAGTAGACTTCAGTCATGTTCGTCAACAGGCACCGAAGATCGATCGCTACATCAGAAGACAAAGAAATTAAGATTCAGAAAGAGAGAAACGACACCGCCAGCCATGGAAGAGGGTAAAACGGTTCCACCTGTCATCGGAAATATAAGGAGGCATCGAGAAGAACCTAAAACCTCCTCATTCGACGATGACAATAAGAACGAACCCGATTTGACAGAGTTATTACAACTCATTCATGAGACCGCGACGAAAATGGCCGAGGCAGCGGCAATACAGAAAAATATGAATATGGCGGTAAAAACCGGCATTAAGACGATTCTTGAGAACGCCGACGCTGCGTTAAGCATGCAAAGCAGGACAGCCTCAAAGGGACGAATGATGGCAGACGACCTGACAGAGACAGAAACGGAGACTACGGAACCGGCGACGCGACCGATGAAACGGAAACGGGAGGCGACAAAGACCCCACCAGCGTCCCGGCAGAAGTGACCCCCGAGAACGGAGGCGGCTGAAGCCTGGACAACCGTGACGAAACAAAAAAAAGAAAAAAAAACGACGGAACCGAAAAACAGGACGGACGAGACGAAAGTACCGACCCAGGCTGAAAGGCGCAGACCGACCCCCAAACATAGGGGAACGGCTGTACTGGTCAAACCTGGGAAAAACAATACGTACTCGGACATCGTACGGAAGATAAGGACTATAGTCGACCCGACGAGCAGTCATGTGCAGGTGACGGCTCTAAGGAAGACCAAAGACGGACGGTGTCTCATCAACATACAGACAGACACGGACGGACGAGAACAGTTTCAGCGCGCACTTCAGGACGCGGTCGGGGACACGGGCAGCGTAAGGACCGTGACCTCCAGGGCGCAACTGGAGATCATGGACCTGGACTGCGTTACCACCGCGGAGGACGTGATACGGGCGCTCAGATGAGAAACGGGACGAGACGGCGACTTTGGTGTCCACATCTTCGGCCCGAACCGGGCTGAGCAGTACATGGCGGTCTGCGACCTCGAGTCGCGGGAAGCCGAGGTGCTGCTGGGCCGGGGCCGGATCGAGATAGGATGGGTGCGATGCCGACTACGACAGCGATTGACGGTGACCAAATGCCACAAGTGCCTGGGCTACGGACACACAAAGATGAACTGCACGAACACAAATCGGACAAAAAGCTGCAGGAAATGCGGCGAGACGGGACATTACGCGACGGACTGTAAAAACAGACCGGCTTGCCCTCTGTGCTCTGAGGCGGGGCACGGAGACGCGGCACACCTCGCGGGAACCGGGAGATGTGCGGTGTTCCGGGCTGCGCTGGAGGAGCGCAAAAGGGAGGCCGGAAGATGGACACCGTAATTCAGGGAAACCTGAACCGGAGCAAGACAGCGGACATGCTTCTACCTCAGATAGCCGACGAACACGACGCCGACATACTGATACTGTGCGAACCGTACAGGAAACGGACGACACAGACGTGGATCACAAGCGAAAACGAGACAGCTGCTATCTGGGTGAGGGGTGCCGCCCGATCCCGGATGACTGACCGCGGCGCAGGCGAAGACTTCGCATGAGCTAAGGTCGGCGCTGTCACCTACGTCAGCGTCTACCTGACCCCAAACTGCGTCGCGGCGGAGTTTGAGAGAAGGGTAGCGCTCCTCGAAGACGGAATTAGGGATCTGCCTGGTGACATCGTGGTCGCGGGGGACCTCAACGCGTGAGCGATCGAGTGGGGCATGACTGTGACGAACAGTCGGGGATGACTATTACTGGAGATGGCCGCAAGGCTAGACCTAGTGGTGGCAAATACGGAGAAAACATCGACATACAGACGACCAGGATATGGGGACTCCATACCAGACGTAACGATGACGTCAGACAGAATACTGCCACGGATAGGGCGATGGCGGGTGGCTGCGGACTACGCGGCCAGCAACCACCAGTACATCGTCTTCGAAGTGGGAGAACGGACAACGACGACACAGACGAGGATTCAGCGCCCCCCGCGGTGGAATACGAACAAACTTGACGTACGGAAGTTTTTGGAAGAGCTGGCGGCAGTGTCGGCGCTGATAACAAACGTCCCCCCAGAGCTGACAGGCCGGACAAGGGCGGAAAGACTGGTAGACGAAACGGCCAAACTGACGGAACGGCTGTGCAATAGCACTATGCCAAAACGACATTACGGACAACGCAGACCACCACAATATTGGTGGACGGACGAGATTGCCGAACTCCGGAAGATCTGTCTGGCAAACCGAAGACGGGCCACGAGGGCTGGTGGGAGACCTGAAAGGGAAACCCTCCAGGCCGAATACAAGATAGCACGGAAACGACTAACGAACGCTATCAGAGACGCAGTGCTGGAGGAAGCTCTGCGAGGAGGTGGACCGGAACCCTTGGGGCACTGGTTACAAGTACGTGACCGGTAAACTAGGGGCCCTGGTCTCAACAGGACTCAAAGATGCTGAAACCACTCGACAAATTGTGGACGGACTTTTCCCGACACACCCCATACGGACGGACGCAACGGATGCTAACGGGACACCGACACCCCCCAAATTCACTGCGGAGGAGCTCACCAGAGTATCCAACGCGATGAAAATGGGGAAGGCACCAGGACCTGACGGAGTACCGGCGGAGATTGTCCGGCTGATGGTCAACCTGAGGCCGGATATATTTCTCGACCTATACAACACGTGCTTGACAATGGGGACCTTCAGTGACCGATGGAAATTGGCGAGGCTAATCCTTATCCCCAAGGGTAAGGGCGACCCCCATACGCCGTCAGCCTACCGGCCGTTGAGTTTACTTGACACGACGGGTAAACTCTACAAACAACTACTGAGACCGAGACTGACGGACGCGATACAGACCAGCGGAGGCCTTTCAGACCTGCAGTTTGGCTTCAGGAAGGGTCGATCGACGATTGGAGCTATCCAAAAAGCGGTCGAGTCCTTCCTGGACTTAGACAGACATTGCCACGCAGCACGACCAATCGTTCTGCAGGCGACCTTGGACGTCAGGAACGCCTTCAGCTCGGCTAGGTGGGTCGATATCCTGGAGGCGGTTGAAAGCAACTTCGGGGTTCCGGCTTACTTGGCTCGGGTGGTGGGGGACTACCTGAAAAACAAACAGATTACGTACGAGACAACTGAAGGACCGGTGACGAGGCAAATCACCGCCGGGGTCGCACAGGGGTCCATTCTGGGACCAGATTTTTAGAACGGACTGTACGACAGCTTGCTCAGGCTGGAAATGCCGCTCGGCGTACTCCTCGTCGCTTACGCTGACGACGTGGCGACGGTGATCACCGAGCGGTCTCCAGATCTGGCATAGCTAAAACTGAACCAGACGATGCAACGAGTGGGACGTTGGATGACGGACCACGGACTACAACTCGCGACAGAAAAGACAGAACTGACGGTCCTTAGTAGAAAACGTATACAAACGAGACTTCCCTGTGGGTCGGGACGGACGAATTCACGGCCGGGGGGTAAGTCAAGTATCTCGGGGTAACTCTAGATCCGAAGATGACCTTCTGGCCTCACATACAAAAAACAGCTCAGAAGGCGGCCGAGAGGATAGCATCTTGAAGCCGCCTGATGGCAAACACGACTGGACCGATACCGGGGAAACGACGACTTTTAATGGCGACGGCTCACTCGATCCTCCTTTACGGCGCAGAGGTCTGGGCAGATGCCCTGAAGACAAAGAAGTACTGCCACACGATGACGACAGTACAAAGACAGGGTGCGCTGAGGATCGCCTGCTCCTATCGAACTTTCTCTGCACAAGCAGTTTTGGTGGTGGCCGGCGTAATCCCCGTGGACCTCCTAGCTTTCGAGCGAAAGAGGATCTACGGGAAAAGCGCAGACATAAGACGGGAGGATGTGGCAGTTGCGGAGCGTAACAGGACGATACAGACTTGGCAAGACCGATGGACAGAAGAACGTACAGGTAAATGGACGAGACGACTTGTAAAGGACCTAAGACCGTGGATCGGAAAGAAGTTTGGGGACGTGAACTTTTACGTTACCCAGCTCCTGACCGGACACGGCTACTTCCGAAGATACCTTTACAACATAAACAGAGTACGGACGCCAGACTGTAAGTACTGAGGACACGAACGAGACGACGCGGAGCACACATTTTTTGTGTGTGACCGCTGGACAGGACCCCGAGTGGAACTTGAGACGATTGTTGGTAGCATCACCCCGGACAACATTGTCCAGGTGATGCTCCACTCAACAGAATGGTGGCAATTAGTTGCCACCTATACAGAGACGATACTGAGACGAAAAAACGTAGACGGCTGCCTCGAGTAACCAAGCAGACGGATTGACGTGACGCGACAGGTTACAGACAGCATGACGAACGGACGATCACAGACAGAACCCCCAGCCAGAAGTAATATTAAAATAGTTCCTGGTCTGAGAGAGGGCAACAAGGAGAGGGCGGTTTAGTGGGTAGACCTACTTTTTTGGGAGTCCCACATACCCCCCTAGTTCGAAAGGCTGGGGGATATCCGTAAAAAGGATTCCGCAACTCCTTGTATATTAAAAAAAAAAAGTATTTATTATTTTTTTTTATTTATTATTATTTTTTTTCGAGGGGTGGTGGAAAATCTTTACAAAGACAGAGAGGAGGGACCGCACTCCTCAATAGTGTAGGATTTATACCTACTAAAAATCATCAACCCTTTTTCCAGATGTTGTGTAACGACCCCGGAACCTCTTCCGCATTTCGTCAAGGTCGTTCTGTTCCTTTGCCTTCCAGGCCTCTTCATTCTTTCCTGCTTGCTTATGGCCGCGGTCCAGCGCAAGCTGTGATTCTCTGCTCAATTCTATTCGCTGACACGCTAATGCCCTAACTGTTTTCACTGTGTCACTTCACTGTAGTTCACTGGACTCGGCACTATTTTCTCGCACTGCACTGTTCACTATGATCGCGATGTCCAACTAGTTGTTGTCTGCTCCGGCTATTACTCTGTTGTTTTTTTCTTGTTTGTTCTGGCGTAGAACTGTTTCGGCAAAATTTGTCACCGCATCCCCCTTCGCCGCGCTGATTAGCATCGATGCCACTATGTTCTCTGGGGTGATAAGACCTAGTGACTCCTCCATCGCGGATTTTCCACTTTCCCGATCTTGTGAAGGTATGCGCTAAAGAAACCATGCCCGCTCAATAGTTGGGCCAGGTAGAAAGTCACTTCCCCATGTTTACGATTTGTCCATAGGGCCAGATGTTTGATGAGTCTGGCTGTCTATCTTCCTCTTGCGTCACTGTCCCACATGCTCTGCCAAAGCTCCATGGTGCGATCCCTCCCCTGGTTCTTCGTCTGTTTCCGATCGTGTTCAGCTCGTCGTAGGTAGACTCGTTACTTCTCTCTCGCGAGGAGCTCGATGGGTACCATTCCAGCAATGACCAGGGCCGCCGGTCCTGATACCGTTCGGTATGCACAGGCCACTCTCAGGGCTCCTCTTCTTTGTACCGCGGCCATACGCTTCCTTCGGCTTTCCGCTTCCAGTGCGTCCGCCCAGATCTCTGCTCCATAGAGGAGAATCGAGTGCGTCACCGACATTAGAAGCCGGCGTTTGCCGGTCATTGGTCCTCTCGCGTTCGACATGAGACGGCTCAGCGCTGCGACCATAGTCGCCGCTTTGTCTGTCGCTTTCCTGATGTGTTCCTAGAAGGTTAGTTTGGTGTCCACGGTGATGCCGAGATACCTCACTGCACCCTTCGTTTCCACTTCTTCGTTTCCGACGCGCATGCGCAGTACGTTCAGGATCCTCTTCCGAGTGAGAACTACTATCTCCGTCTTCTGCGTTGCTAGGCTGAAGCCGTGGTCCTCCATCCATTGGTGCGTCCGCCTCATGACCTGGTTACGACGCCTTTGTGCCGCTTCGGGGTCTCTTGCTGTGATGACCGCGGCAACGTCGTCGGCGTATCCTATCAGGTAAGTGTCATCTGGCATTTCCACCCGTAGAATTCCATCGTACGAGATGTTCCAGAGATCTGGCCCGAGGATCGATCCCTGGGCTGCGCCTGAGGTGATGACTTTTCTCTGTTGTCCTTCTCGTGTGTCGTAGAGCAGTACTCGGTCCTTCAAGTAGTCGTCCACTATCGCGAGGAGGTACGCTGGTACCTGGAAATTTACTTTTAGCGCCTGCATCATGTCGCACCATCTTGCTGAATTGAAGGCATTCTTCACGTCGAGCGTAGCCAATACCACGATCTCTCGGGAGTAATGGTTGCTCTCCCGCGTTGCCTCAACTATCCTCATGACCTCTTGAACTGCGTCTACCGTTGATCGTCCTTTCCTGAAACCAAATTGTTTATCGGACAGGTCACCTGCGTCCCGTATAGCTGTATGTAGTCGCGGCTTGATCATTCTCTCTAGCAATTTCCCGGCCGTGTCTAACATGCACAGTGGCCTGTAGGCTGACGGGGAGTTCGGGTCTCCTTTGTCTTTGCTGATTAACACCAGACCCTGCGTCTTCCAGCGTTTGGGAAAAACTCCGCTCTTCAGGCAGCAGTTGTACATATCGAGAAGCAGTTTCGGGCGGGCGCCTGCCACAACCTTCAACACTTCTGCCGGTACGCCGTCGGGTCCTGGGGCCTTCCTGTTCTGCAGTGATTTGACCGCGTCCATCAGCTCCTCCTCATTAAATGACGTAATGTCCTCAACCCTGATGTCGGGAATAGGGTATCTACGATGTTTTTCGTCCTATTCAGCTCCATGCTCTCTCCTTCCGAGAAAGCTTCCAGTTTCCGCGTCACTATCCTGTAGCCCAATCCCCACGGGTCGTTATTCACGTCCTGTATAATGGAATTCCAGCGCTCCGTCTTGCTGCGGCCAATTTGACGCTGTAGGATCTTCTTGGCATCTTTGTATTGAGCCGCGATGACTGCTGCCTCATCAGGATTCCTTCTTCGAAATCGGGTTGCTTTCCTTCGCAGTCGGAGGCATTGTTTTCGCTGATCGGCGATCTCGTCGGTCCACCAGTACGCTGCCTGCTCGTTTGCTGGTCGCTGCTTTCTCGGCATCGATGCTCTGCACGCTTGCAGTACTAGCTGCATCGTTTCGTCCACTAATTCTTCTGCACTTGGGTTTTCAACGTGCATCGAGATTCTCCGTCCGTTGAGTATCGCTATACGCAGTTTCCTCTCGTCCATTTTGGCTACGTTCCATCTTGGTGGTAGGTCCCTGCTGATCCTTGGTGCGTTTGCTCCTTCAAATAATTCGAACGTGATGTATTGGTGGTCGCTGCCTGTGAAGTCTTCAATCACCGTCCATTTTCTCACACATGGCACTGCGCGTTCCGATGCAAACGAAATGTCCGGTATCGTTCCCCTGTAGCCTGGTCGTCGGAAAGTCGCAGTCGAACTGGTGTTGAGCACTGTGAGGCTTAGTCGTGAAACCATTTCCATTACTCGTCTGCCTCTGCCAGCCGGATACGGCATACCCCATTCGATCGCTCGCGCATTAAAATCTCCAGGCACGATGATTTTTCCTTCCATGTTCCGTAGTTTGTCTTCCACGCTGTTGAGCTTCTCTTCAAATTGCCCGATGTCTTCATTGGGCTGAAGTAGCAGCTCACGTAGTAAACGTCCCTATGTTCAATCCAGACAAAGCCGTTTCCCCTTCCGTGATCTTCTACTCGGCCTTTTCCGGGATTCGGGACCCAAATGGCTGCAGTGCCCAGGTTGTCCGCGTACCAGTTCGCATTCACTATATCACGATATTGTCCACTGATAATAATCACATCACATGTTTTTTCGCGCACCAGTTGTGTCAGGTGGTCGTCGGCCGTCCTGCTCCTGTTGAGATTTCCTTGAAGTACCCTTGTCATCTTGGGGTCCTGTTTTTAGCACTTTGCAACGCTCTCTGAAGAGCGGCACAGTTCCCTGTTCCCGGCACGTGGGACGATTGCGCTTGTCCGCGCACAAAACACACCGCACTTCCCTATCGCATTTAGCGCCGGTATGACCGGTTTCACTACACTTATAACACTGCTCACTTCTATCCAGGCAATTACAGTTTTTGGCTTGATGCATATACCCTAAAGACCTGATGCACCGCATTACAGTTATCCGTTTCCGAATTCTACAGTTGACCCAGCCAACTTTGATCTTGCCCTTGTGGATGAGTTCCGTGGCCTTTATTTCATCCATCTCGATAAGAGCGATTTTCTGGCCCCTGTAAATCGTCTTTGGCACTCGGAATTTAACATTGCCTACTTGTCCCGGGTATTCGCGTGCCAAGGCGTCGAGTACATCTTCTTCTTCAGTTGCTCCATCGAGGTCCCTAATCTCGAGGGTCATCTTCGTGATGAGTTCGGTGACTTTGCCCGTATTTCCCAGCGCATCTCTCAGGGCCTTGGTGATGACATCCTTGTTTTTCTGGTTTTTGCGAAGCTTCAGCAGAATTTTGCCCTTGTGAGTCTGCTGGATGGCCTTGATGTCCATCTCTGTGTCTGCAGCGTTGACTTTGGCGCGGATGTCCTTCATTATCTCTGCGTATGTTCTCCCTGTTTCCGGCCAGACAAGAACGGCTTCGCCGCGCGGCCTATCCCGGATCCGTTTGTTCCGCCCTCTTTGGCGTTTCGGTGGGGTTGTTTTAACAATATAATAATAATAATGATACCAAACCTATAATGTACAAATGGCTTCAATTATCATTGTTATTATCTGACCGAGTCGACAGCGAGAACAGCAACAATAACAATAAGGATACATGTTTAGAAGTTAGTCTTTAAACCCGAATGGCAGTGATAATTTACGTGTAATATTTTGGCGTTTATGGCATACAATACGACGTCTTTCATACGTTACGCGTTTTGACGTCGTGAAGGGCCGTTCGTTGAATTGAGGAAAATTTCAGCTGAATTGACTGTTTATTAACATTTGGTATGTCACTTTCCATCATTTGACGAAAAGATTGAAAGTAATTTTTTGTGTACTTCGATAATTCAGACTCAAGCCTTTCACTTTACACTCCGTCTTTATAACCTTTTCAGGCTTCACGCTGTTTACTACCTGATAACCATAACACTTCGGGCCTCCAGAGTCAAATGATTTTATATAGTCGGTAGGTCCCTTCAGTTCGTTTGTCTTGTAGCCGAGGAGGTTCCCTGCTGGTGGTGCATATTCACCAGGGTCTCCCGTACTGACATAAATTACCGAATTTGTGTCGTAGTACTGGACGCGCCTACCGAGACGCTCAAAATAACTATACAGCTTTAAACAAGCCTGAGCTGACGTGTATGCGGCGATTACGACACTCGTTTTCGCAGACGGTACGACAGCCTCCTCTGTGGACTCCCAATTGGCGTATAAGACATTGTCCCTGACGGGCAATAAGCGTTGCACCTCTTTCTCGTTACAGCAGCAGCTGTTTTCGATTTTTGATTATTGATATTTGTGTCGAATTATATCGTTGTCCGACTTCACCCCAAAATCAGTTTAAGCAGAGTTTTGCCACGAATTGCAGGTCCGAGTTCTTACGAATATTTTTAACGTCTAAACCTATTTTTTCAGCACGTCCATAGCGTTGGAAAATCAGCTGGCGCACGGCGATCGATCTTCGCCGTGCCTCGACCTGTTGCTGCTGGGGAGCGTGCTGCGCTCGGCTATGCCGGAGACAGCCGAGGCAGTGCCTCGCGAACATGCTTCTTGAATCAAGAGGCTTGCACTCTCTCGTTTGACTTCGGCACAGCTTTCTGTATCCCACTCATTTGACTTCAACGCTCGACGTCGCTTTCGTAAAGTGCAGCTATATTGAAAAATTAGACACTTCTGTAAAAACCCGCTTGGACAGTGCACACATCCTTGGTACACTCGCTGGGACTTTTCACCATCTCACCGGATCTTCTCAACATTTTCGTGCTCACCAGGACTCAAAAACACGGTTAGAGTACATCGTTACAATTTCTCTAAATTCAATGACGGTGAGGAATGTAAAACTCATCGGTACATCAACATTAATTGTCTCACTTTGTGGCGTGCTCTGTAGTACGGGCTGCACCACGCTCTTTCACATCACATTTCAGCACTCAATCAATTCAAGTGCTAGTACTCTCACTCGCTCTCTGTATTTTCTCTCATATAAATCTACTCAGAATTTATTGGGAACGAGTTACATATTCTGCACTCTTACACTTCTCATTTCGTGGCGTACTCTGCAGCGCTGAGTGTACCACGTACACTACAGTCAATAGAAGACAGCACACAATTAATACAATTGTGTGCTGGCACTCAGACCTGCATTCAAATTCATTGGTATTTATTTTGATATTTATCATGTTGCATTTTTTTTGGATATATTTAGTAGTATTTGCGGTCGATGGTAGAATAAAACCATTTTCTCTACCAACATCTGTCAGTCTGGTTATTTATCCCCTGCCGTGAGTGAAAACCTATTTTTATCAATATCTTACAGATTTGTTCCGCCAACACGAAGGAAGGAATTCTCCAACACATAGTTATCGGTATATTTTGCCTGAGTGTCTCATAGTTAGTACATTCCGAAGGCCAACCGCTAGCCTCCGGTTTTATTTTCCAAAGATGGTTTTATATTCGACAAAGAGCCCACCCTCAAGCGTTACGGGATTATACTGAGTTATCTCATGGACCCAAATAACCAACCTTTTTACGATTGTATAGCCTACCTCAAGAGCTTTTCGAACCTTATCCACTACCCAGGTACCTGTAAACGTGAGCTCATTTAAATCCTCGTGCGGACACGCTGTTTGTGACTGCTTTTCGGCGCATACACGGCACAAAGCAAAAAGCATTTTCAATTACGAGGTGGCAAAACACTCCAGCGCATCATTCCGTTGACCGATGTACCCAGAGCGTCGAACGAACCATTCAGCAGTGTATCGCCCTCTGTATCTACATATATCTTAGGGTAACCTATCGGAAAGCGTCCTGTTTTAGATATTGTGACAGGGTATTTAAGCAACCTGTCATAAAGTCGGACCGAGCGGGGCTGACCGCGGTGCACCTGCTCGCACGGCCGAGAATCTCTCCGAGAAGATCCAACAGGGCAAAAATATAGTGTGCGAAGCGACTAATATTCGCTATAATAGATGCACAACTCTTCCACGCAAAGTTGCTCTCGATCTCACAAACACACGCACAAGACAAAGAAGAACTCTTTACGCGCTCAAATTTACAATAAATAAATATTTAACAATAACAAAGGGATGGAACCCCTTCGGCCATCCTTTAATTCTCGGAAAGCGAGTTGTTGCAAAATTGAAATACCGGGCGGTATCTGTTTGACCGCTATAGCAAAAGACGTTAGATTTCCGGCACGATAACGTGCCATCACGATAATATTGTTCGGGTTTTCTCACCAAATTGACCGGAGCTAACTCCCACACTCAAACCAGAGAAAAACCCCGGCCTTACCAGAAGGTTGCAGTATCGTGAGCCTCTCGAGAAATAGTCTCGCAGTCTTCCAGAATATCGGGGCAGGCGTCGATTCTCATCGGACAGATACGGCAGCGGACCCGGTATACACATCCTCGTTATACAAAATACGGTACAAGAGTCCTCGATAATACGTTGGGTCTCGTTGTTTGAGCCGAGAAACTCCCACTCTCCAAATCGTAGCAACCAATAAAATTTAAAACATTGTAACGGTACTTGCGATTGAGGTTAATATCCGAGCCAGCAGTGGCTCTAGCGAAGCCTCGATGCATCGTACGTAGCAACAGCATGAAGCGAACGAAAGAGACTCAGCAGCGCAGCGAAAATTCAAATGCCGCCCGAGATCGTTGCATCTGCCGGTCCCCATGAGATGCTGCGGGGATGCTATCCATGTGGTTCTCTCTACGAGAGCCCTGACGTCACTGTTGTAGCTAAGGCCTTTTAGCATGATGACTGCGGAGACTCGAGATCTCTCCTCTCGTCTATAAATCAGTGTCCTTCATGGTCCCGCAGCTGACCTTCCTACCGATGCTGGAAACACGGCCACCAGAACGTCGCCCGCTCGGGAGTATTATACAAAAAAAACACGAAGTTAATATTTATCGTGACGCACGCTAATATCTTGGTCCTGTTGGATCGCCTCAGGGACAACTCTTCGCCGAACGAGGAGGCCAACCTCGGTCGGCCCCACTCGGTCCGACTTTATGACGGGCCTGCAAAAATAACCCTTCACAACGGATACAGCGAGCAGATATCAATAAAACTGATTTTCTCATCCTTCGCAGTATCGTACACCGTTACCGTGTTACCTGTGCGACCATCATAAAATCCATCGCGAGGATTCAAAAATTCAGATGTTAGACGCGGATGGTCCTGCAAATACAAGCGTGCCTTAATATCATATATCCACATCAAGGTTGCAAAATTTTATGAGCTCACTTTGGAAATCAGAAATTTCACCTGAGGCAGACCTCTCGGTGTACCATGCGTAAAAAGCTTCACGGTCGTTAGCACTCATTGTATCCGGCGAGCAGTACTTAGCGGCAGGTAGTACACCGGTATATCTCTGGTTTTTCAACGTATTAGATATATGTGGAAAGTATCCTTTACCCAGACTATCTTTATAACCGAAAACCTCCGGAAAAGCGCTAAGTCGCATATGAAAATAATTCATACTATCGATGAATACTGTGCGGCCTATATGCATCGAGATTATGGAATTCCCTCTGAGGCTGGGTCGTGGCCGTCCAAGCTCACTAATATTTTCGACGCCATAGCGCAGTATGAACTAAGCATCAAAGGCCTTTGCGTTATGAGCGATGCAGACTATCTTACGGATCAATGTCGCGCAGCGTACAGAGAGATTAACTAATTCTGCAACGGGTGTACTTCGAAATATACGTTTCCTAACAACACATTAGTTACAAATGTCATTACAGGTTACAGAATCGACAATATCTAGACATATTTCGCTCACCTGTTGCACCACGCAAAGTGTCACAATGTGTTCATGAGTGTCATCGGTCGAGGATTCACTGTAGTGAGCATCTTGCCGAGTCTCAAAGTCGTAAAAAATGTAAAGGGTCTGTGGAGGCTTTTTTGATCAGGTAGACCACGGAATGCCAACGGTTGCATATAAAAAAATGCATTGTAACAGCGGACCGTTCGACATAGTCGACAGAAACCTGTACCGCAATTATGAGTTCTTTTTATGGTGTCGAATAATTTGAAGCATTTTTTACAAAACTGAACTCTCATGCAAACCGATTTTCGTTCCGCGTCTCGCGAGTTTACACTACTTGCACGGATTTTAAAGTGATTATCACAACACGTTGCACCATGAAAAAACCTATTACACACGTAACACTCCCACTCATTATCGTCTTCGTCGTTGTTTCTGTAAGTAGCGTTGGTAGTATCCTGAGCTTTGACGTGACACATCGATGATGAGAAGCATCGCAGGCATTTACTTGTGCATTTATGTTGATTAAAAAATCTGTACGATACCTTACATAAGATGCAATAATTTCTAGCACCGCCGGCAGCAAGAAGGTTTGTTATAGACGAAAGTGATTATCCTTAAAGTGTGCAATGTTCAAAATCGTACGTGCATTCGTGTTTTCAAAACGTGTCAATCCATTAAAGATGGGGTCTGCGCCGCTACCGAGTGAGTTCCAATCATAAACTACTATAGCGACCCTTCGACCGTGAAAAACTTTTGAAATCCTTCAATTTCGTTAACCCGCAACCCTCGGTCGGAATTACTACGTTAGCCTCTTTCAGAAGACGTTTGGCCTCGACCAACTGAAGCAACGACTTTTTATGACGTATCCTGTCATAATATTTCTTCGCTTCTATACTACGCTCTTGTTTAATACGTAAATTGGCGAGACCTACGACTGGCGAGCGAGGAAAACATAAATTGTCCGAATTTCCGATTGAAACGACAGAACGGTTTGATACAGTTTTACTGCTAATGCCTTCAGAACCATACACCATGTCGACGTACGTTACTGTAAAGGACAACGTATCATACATCGACAGGACTCTGATGAACACTGCAAAGAAGAGCCCACAACTGTTCGTAATTGAATCTATGTACCGGTCGCACTGATATACCGGCCACACAATTGATTATACTATCAGCCGCAAATGCTACACCGATCCTATCGCTTGGCCAACGATTCTTTACAAAATACGCACAGATATCGCGAATCGCGCTTCGTATCCAAACGATAGGTTTAATGTCTTCCGCCGGTGATATTAACGCAACTACAGTTTTACGACTTCTAACTTTGAACCGTGTTGAAAAAAAATTCTGAGGTTTGCCTACAATTGTAAACCTACGACCTACGGGTAAAACGTGTTCGTCGTCGTCGTTAACGCCTAAATTAATTCTGCTAACGCTCTCGTTACTAATATCGTTTTTCAATACGGAGCCCTGCCTATCTGTGGCCTAATAGCATTAGCACTTACCACTCCTGCTATTATAATCTCTGTTGCTAGCTGCAGCTGCTGCAGCTGCTGCTGCTGCTGCTGCTGATGATGATGATGATGATGATGATGATGATGATGATGATGATGATGACGATGATGACAACGACGACGACGACGATGATGATGATGATGATGATGATGATGATGATGATGATGATGATGATGATGATGATGATGATGATGATGATGATGATGATGACGATGATTTTTTTTATAATAGCCGATGGAAAAAACAAAGGAAAAAAATCTTCCATAAGACGCCCCAGGTGACTGTAGGGTAGTGTCAGATTCCTGCTGACTAAAAAAAAAACAAAAAAACCATCGTCTATCATTTGTTTATCTTGACCACACCCTACCGGAAATCGCTTGGACCGTTCTTTGCTAGGGGAGCTGTTTGGAGCCATTAGTCTATCGTACTAACCGTGGCCTCCTTTTTCTCTATCATTTTTCTTATGACTCCGTACGTCATCTTCCAGGACTTTTCATTTTCCACTAGCTTCGCCATCAGGTTTTCCGGTGACAGCGCGACTCCAGCTTCTCTAGCGTAATTGCTTCTTACGTCTTGCCATTGATCACATTCAAATAACGTATGATTAGCGTCGTCGGTCATCCTGCAGTACGGGCATTTATCAGTTTCAGCTCTCTTCCTATTGTGTAGGAACTGCTTAAAGCACCTATGACCACTTATGGCTTGGGTTATCAAGTAATCCACTTCTCCGTATGGTCTATTGATCCAAACACTAATGTTAGAAATTAGTCTCGGCGGCCACCGCCGATGTGGGCTGCTTTCCCATCGTTCCTGCCACTTTGCTAGCAGCTTTTCCCTGGTCTCTCTTTTCCCTTTCCCCTGGTACTTTTCCTTTTTTTCATGTGCTAGCAGGTCGATCGGGGGCCATCCCGCAATCACCCTAACTGCCTCAGCCGATATTGGCCTGTAGGCAGTCACAACCCTTATAAGAGTTCTTCTGTGTACACTTGTTAACTTTTTTATGCGTCCTTTGTTATTTTTCACTGTATCACTCCAGATAGGGGCTATGTACAGCATCTGCGAATGCACTACGCTGGCTAGCACCTTCCTTTTACTGGCTCGTGGTCCTCCAATGTTGGGCATTATTCCTGTCAGGGCTGTGCTGGTTTTTTCTGTCTTTTCTAGCGTTTTCGTTACGTGTGTATCAAAACTGTGTCTGGTATCCAACAACACTCCTAAATACTTTATCGCTTTTCTGGAATGGACAATCGTTCCTCGGACCTCGGAGCATATTTGTTCGTAAGCCTATTGGTAAAACTCTTTCAGGTAGGTTAAGTTCCAATACTTCATCGTATAGGATGTTCCACAGCACTGGTCCAGAGACCGAGCCCTGTGGAACACCGCTACTTATTCTTTTTTCCTCAACCTGTCCTTGAGCTTCGACTTGGATTGTCCTGCCTGCCAAGTATGATGCAATCATCTTTATCAAGCCTTCATCTATTTTCCTTCGTCTTAGCTCCTCCAGGATTATTTGCCACGACGCGCTGTTAAATGCGTTCCTAACGTCGAGGGAGATCATGGCAATTATTCGCCTGTTTTTGCTCGAGTAGCACTCGGCCTTTTTTACTTTTATTATCACTTCCTCGATGGCGTTGACGGTCTGCATACCTTCTCAAAGTCCATATTATCTGCTCGATAGGTTACCTGTCCGTCCCAGCTCTTTATTAAGTCTTATCCCTAGCAGTTGTTCATACAGTTTCCCTTCCGTGTCCAGTAGGAACAGCGGTCTGTATATCGCCGGCACATGCATGGGTTTGTCACTTTTTTTTAGCAATAGTAGGGTGGCTCGCTTCCATTGGTTGGAAATATTCCATCCTTCGCTAATCGATTGTATACCTCCAGTATGTATTCGGGTCTGCTGGCTGCAACCTTCTTGATGGCCTCGGCGAAGATCTTGCCCGGTCCAGGTGTCTTATAACTCTTGAGCTTCTTGCACGCAGCAGTAAGCTCAACCTCAGTGAATTCACTGATTTCAGTTGCGAGCGTCGCTTGAAATGTCACTGCTCCGTATTCGGGGAATAGTTCTTCCGCTATTTCTTGCGTACGTTCTATATAGAGGCTGGGCTTAGACGGAAAGCCTGCCGCTCATAACTATCTTATATTCATTACCCCAGATATCGTTATCTACATCCCGTTGCAGCTTCTTCCACGACTCTCTTTTCGCGTTCTGAATTTTAGCTTGAAGCTTTTTTTCCAGCCAAGGTAAGCTTCCCATTAACGTTGGCGGATTTCCGGCAGCCCGTCCTACTGGCTCTGCTATATTGCCTTTTGAGTATGATGCATTCTTTCCTGGTTTCTGCGATGTCTTGGTTCCACCAGTAGACTGGGCGCTTCTTCTGATGCACCTTATTCTTTGGTATAGCTAATTCGCTTATTGTCGATAGCTCTTTCGCGAAGCCTTCACTAGTCACCGTATGACTATTCTCGCATATCCGCTCTATTGCCGCCTGTAGTGCCGTTTCATCTAGCTTGCTGCATTTCCAACCTTGATTCTTTTCAGTCCAGCAAAGTATTGAGTTGGTCTTATTTACCTCCAGGATGATGTACCGATGGTCGCTGAGTGACTCCTCTTCTAGTACTTTACAGCCTCGGATTTTCCGCTGGATGTCCTCGGTGACTACCGTTAGGTCGAGTATCGATGCTTGCTTAGCCCTTTGAACGGTGGGTTCGTTTCCCTCATTGGCAAAGATGAGGTTACGCTCCGCCGCCCAATCCGCTACTACTTCCCCTCTTCTGTCTGTATACGACATTCCCCACAGTAGCGATTTGGCGTTGAAGTCACCGGTAATTATTGCACTTTCCCTATGCTGCCGAATACGGTGGCCAATTTCGCTGAGGCATGTCTCGAGTTCGTCCAGGTCCCTGTTGCCCGAAGAATAGCAGCTATATACAGTGGTCTGTCCGATTTGAACAAAGCAGAAATCACTTCCTTGACCTGCATGCCCAATTGTTATCTCGTTATTGTTTCCAGTTACTTTAATGGCACATTCTATTCTTCCATCATAGACCCAGTTCTGCCTCCCTTCTATAGCCAGCACATTGGGTTCGCTTATGGCCACTATGCGTGCGTTGTAGTCTCAACCTACTGCCAGTGACATATCTAGGGCCGGCCTGCTTCTGTTGGTGTTAATTTGCAGGATATTCACAACTGCTATTTGTTCGTTTTGCAGTATTGCCCTTCACACTAAGGCTGTTCATTTTTGGGCATTTTATGTGGCCCGACTGGTGCCCTTCCCTCTCACAAAAGATGCAGCATGAGTTGTTATTACAGCTGCCGGCTCTATGGCCGCTCTGGCCGTACTTACGATACAGGTTTTGTCGGTCCTCGCCAGAATACTGTGCTCTGATTTGCCCTAGTAACCAACATCTAAAGCATTTCGGTTCTGTCTTCCGCTCCATTATTCGGCAGTTCACCCATCCACTGTTGATTATGTTTTTCCCTTTGAGCTTTTCCGCGGTGCTTTCCGGCACGAGTGCTGTGATGTTGATGGACCCCCCGTAGGCTGATCTTCGAGCTCTCACCTCAATCGTACTTGCACTGTCCCCCGTTGCTTCAGCGATCGCCTCCCTGACCTCATTCTCCGATGTTAGTTCATCCAGGTATTTTATGTGTATTACTTTTTTTTTGGCTAGCAGTGTCGGTTTGGCTTCCGGCAATTTTTTCTCTATGTTGCGTTTCAGTGCAGTCGCTTTTTCTGTGCCATTTCGCACATTTAGAAAGGCATTCCCATTTTTGGCTTTGCGGATATTCCTTATATCGGCGCCGCCGTTTTTGAGGTCTACCATGGACTTCATATCCTTCAGAGCTTCTGCGAAGGACTTGCCCTCTACTTAAACCAACTTTCCCGCTGATCAGCGCTCCCTCCACGGTACTTTAGTGTCTGTATCGGTGCGTCTGCAAGGACGAAGTTGAGGATCCTTTACCACATGACACCCTCTGCCCATACATGTCAGGTATGGCCAGGTTTCGCTTTTCACTTTCACTCATCCTACGCCTTATTTCATCAGCCACCCCGAAAGTCTGCTTTTCGTTGGGTTTGCTTTCTTCGGCGGCTTTGTCGATGATGGTGTAGAAGATTTCTCTGGTGGTTTGTATTTATGTTCCCGTTTCATTAGGGAAGCTCGTGATCTGCGTCATTGTCGCGATTTCTCCCGGTCCCTTTTTTTGGCGCCTCAGTCCTTCCCTACCGCCGAAAGCCGCAATTATTTTTTGGACATTTTTAACCTACGATTGGAAGGTGACATTGCACGGCAGATCTATGCATGATTCCGCGGGCGATTCTTTTATATGACCCGTTATACTGGTTGGTACATGGAATACCAGGTCTATAAATATGAAACCGGAATTTGCCCATAGATGGCCCTAGCTGTCAATGTAGTTACCGTCAAACCGCGTCATTGGCGTCATTCCCTTGTTAACATCTCTGACAAGGATTTTCAACTCACAACAATACAAGTTTCATACAACAGCATAGTTTGTAATAGCATTGAACATGTCGAATTTTGTGCCTGGAAACTACGATTTGCGGACAGCATTGATTTTCTGTTACCATATGAAGAAAACTGCTGTAGAATCGCATCGAATGCTTGTCGAAGCTTACGGTGAGCATGCTCCTGGTAAATCACAGTGCTTTGAATGGTTTAAAAAATTCAAAAGTGGCGATTTTTACGTGAGAAACGAAGAACGTGGAAGACCACCGAAAAAGTTTGAAGACATCGAATTACAAGCATTGTTGAATGAGCATGATGCTCAAACGCAACAACAACTCGCGGATCAATCAAATGTGACACAAGAAGCCGTCTCCATATGTTTGAAAGCCATGGGAAAGATCCAGAAGAAATGGGTTCCACATGAACTGAATGAAAGACAGCAGGAAAACCGAAAAACCACTTGCGAAATGCTGCTCGCCAGGTACAAAAGAAAGTCATTTCTCCATCGAATTGTGACTGGCGATGAAAAGTGGATATATTTTGAGAATCCTAAGCGTAAAAGATCATGGGTAACTCCAGGCGAACCATCGACATCGACTGCAAGGCCAAATCGCTATGGATGGAAGACAATGTTCTGTGTTTGGTGGGATCAGAAGGGTGTGATCTATTATGAGCTGCTAAAACCTGGCGAAACCGTTAATACTGAACGCTACCGACAACAAATGATCGATTTGAATCAAGCTTTGCGTGAAAAACGACCAGAATATCAAAAAAGGCAACACAAAGTGATTTTGCTTCATGATAATGCACCATCACACATAGCAAAACTGGTCAAGGAAACGATTAAGGCGTTTAGTTGGGAAATACTTTCGCATGCGGCTTACTCACCAGACTTGGCTCCGTCCGATTACTACTTATTTGCATCGATGGGACACGCATTTGCTGAGCAGCGCTTTACTTCTTACGAAAATGTACGAAAATGGCTCGTTGACTGGGTTGCCTCAAAAGAGCAACAGTTTTTTTGGCGTGGCATCGACAAATTGTCAGGCAGGTGGGAAAAATGTATAGCTAGCGATGGGCAATACTTCGAATAAAATATTTTTGATCATTTTCATATCAGGAGTACAAATTGAAAATGCGGGATTTTTTTCTATTTTTGAACGTTTATTCTGAAAAAATGGTAACAAATGAATTATTCAAAGTATTGTCCATCGCTAGCCACAACTTTTTCCCATCTTTCTGGCAATTTACGGATACCGTCGCGAAAAAATTCGGCCGGCTTGGCTGCTATCCAGTCATCGACCCATTTTTGGGCTTCTTCGTAAGAATGGAAGCGCTGGTCAGCTAGGCCATGTGTCATCGATCGGAAAAGGTGGTAATCGGAAGGAGCAATATCTGGGCTATACGGCGGGTGGGGTAAGACTTCCCATTTCAGCGTTTGTAGGTATGTTTTGACCGGCGCTGCAACATGTGGCCGAGCGTTGTCATGTTGCAAAATTACTTTGTCGTGTCTTTGCTCGTATTGTGGCCGTTTTTCTTTGAGTGCGCGGCTCAAACGCATCAATTGAGTTCGGTATAGTGCTCCTGTGATGGTTTCGTTCGATTTCAATAGCTCATAATACACCACACCCAGCTGGTCCCACCAAATACAGAGCATGAGCTTGGCGCCGTGAATATTTGGTTTGGCCGTCGATGATGATGCATGGCCGGGGTAACCATATGATTTTTTGCGCTTCGGGTTATCGTAATGGATCCACTTTTCATCACCAGTGACAATGCGATGCAAAAAACCCTTCCGTTTTTGCCGTTCGAGCAGCAGTTCGCATGCAAAAAAACGGCGCTCGACGTCTCTCGGCTTCAGCTCATACGGCACCCAATGTCCTTGCTTTTGGATCATTCCGAGGGCTTTTATACGATGGGAAATGGCTTGTTGTGTCACTCCCAATGAATCTGCGAGCTCTTGTTGAGTTTGACACGAGTCTTCATTGAGTATTGCCTCCAATTCAGCATTCTCAAACTTTTTCACTTGGCCCGGCCGCTCTTTGTCCTCAACGTCAAAATCACCACTTCTAAACCGCACAAACCATCTCTCGCACGTTGAAACCGATGGAACATGACTCGGATAAGCCTCGGAGACCAATCGATGTGCTTCAGCAGCACTTTTCTTCAAATTAAAGAAGTAAATTAAAACTTCCCGCAAATGCTGTTTTGTTGGCACGAAACTCGACATATTGAGAGCTCAAAAAAACTATGAATTTGACACTGCGACAAATTGACACATACTGAAAATTAAAGCTATAAGACGTAGCTTTGACATGAACATAGTCACAGTACTGCCTGATGCGTATAGCGTTAGTAACGCCATCTGTTATCAAACCCGCATTTTCAATTTGTACCCCTGATACAATAAACGTGTATTTTCTATACAAAAATTCCGGTTTCATATTTATAGACCTGGTATGCCCGCCGCCCAGTTAGAGTCTTCGATATGCTGGAAGTCGACGTACTGTCCATTGCTTCTTATCTCCCGGATTTACCGGATTCTCTTTTGAGCTGCTCTACATTCAAGGCAGACCGGGCCACTAACAGCTTGAATGCCCTGAACCCCCTCGTTCATTTCAGCAGCTTGCTGTACTTGCCTTCTTAGTTTTTCGATCTCCTGCTCTTGCTTGAGTAATCTCACGTTCTCTCTGTTAGTCGTTATGAAATCACTCACTTTGTCGAGGCATTCTTCAAGCTCGGCATTCTGCAGGATCGTGACTTGCGTGCTCAGCTTTGCTGTCGATCCTTTAATCTCTCTGTTTGCGTTATAAGACTTCTTAGTCGCCACCTTTAGAGCCTTAATTTCTTAGCATGATCTTCAGCGTATTCTTTACGAGGGCCGCTTGTAGAGTCCTTGAGTCTTGCTCTGTTTCTGGAGATAGCTGGATTCTTTTACGCTTGCTCATGCGAACAGCTGGTATGTTAGCGATGCACTTCGTATTGTCAGCGGTTCGTTGCCATTAAGCTCTTCCGTATTGCGCCAGGGTCGTAGGCGTTCGCGTTGGCGATCGCATTGTGACGCTTCCACGTGCAAACGGGTCCTCTTTATAGTCTGCGGTCGTACCAACGGTTAGCGTCCCCGTTCCATTGTTTGTTTATTTTGCTTGTTTTCCTTTATTATTAATCATTTTCTTCCAACGAGTAGTATGAGAAATGACGGTCACTTATGACAGAGCTCTGCGTTATCATAGGAAGGCTACAGGTTGAAACCAAATGTCACCAAATTCGGAGTTCGCATACTCACGACTAAGCACCCCCTTAGTCGTGCAGCCTTCGGCGTAGGCAGTGCCGCCTTAGCTTGGGTGTGCTAGTTTTTGGTCCGCCCTGGGTATTTGGTTTCCCCGATGCCCGCCATATCTAGCGGGCGTTCCCCTATTCGCCACCTAGGGCGGCGCCGGCTAGAGGTACTGGCGAGACCCCGCACATGATAATGATGATGATGATGAATGTGATGGTGATGACAACGATACCACTGTGGTTACTAAACTCGGCTGAAGGGCTATGTAAAAAGAATTTATCCAGTCGAGTCTACATGTCGGAAGGAGCACGTTCAGATTCGAAAATTCTGAGTTTAATAAGGTCCTCATCATCGTCATAGTCATCGGACTCGAATCACAATTAACCATACTAGTCATACCACGATGCCCGTTCCAACTAGTATGGAAAGTACCGTGCTACGAGATTCATTGATTTGTCAATTGATTCAGTGTCCGAATTATAGCCGAGTTGAGGATGGTAACGATGGGCCGAAACAGGACTAGCGGGATACGGACGGTCAAGTATCGGGCTATTTAGGCGAGGGTTAGCCACTGCTGATCTAGCAATCACAGCGTTGCTATCGTCCACGGCGTAATGGGTTCCACCTTCCGTCATATTGGCGAACCATTGCCGTAAATCTGTGGTTTAACAAAAATAATGTTAATCCGCTTGAAAAGGTGTTGGACCGAAAAATAATGAATTATTAGAGACGGACATAAACAATTTTTTAAAAAATATTACTACTTACGTTGTCTTTGCTGGTCGATGCGTCGTCCTAGTTCCTCGATCTCCATATTATATAGTTTCGATATGTCGTCATCGGCCTGTACAGGGTCCGGTGGGGCTGAACAACCCACGTGTATAACATTGTCGTTGTCGTCGTCGTCGTCATCGGTGTCGTTATGATCATCGGCACCGTGGTCGTCTAAACGGAATTGGATAGCGTATTAATTATTATAATATAAAAATATGTACAACCTATATATCAGGGGTACAAATTGAAAATGCGGGTTTGATAACAGATGGCGTTACTAACGCTATACGCATCAGGCAGTACTGTGACTATGTTCATGTCAAAGCTACGTCTTATAGCTTTAATTTTCAGTATGTGTCAATTTGTCGCAGTGTCAAATTCATAGTTTTTTTGAGCTCTCAATATGTCGAGTTTCGTGCCAACAAAACAGCATTTGCGGGAAGTTTTAATTTACTTCTTTAATTTGAAGAAAAGTGCTGCTGAAGCACATCGATTGGTCTCCGAGGCTTATCCGAGTCATGTTCCATCGGTTTCAACGTGCGAGAGATGGTTTGTGCGGTTTAGAAGTGGTGATTTTGACGTTGAGGACAAAGAGCGGCCGGGCCAAGTGAAAAAGTTTGAGAATGCTGAATTGGAGGCAATACTCAATGAAGACTCGTGTCAAACTCAACAAGAGCTCGCAGATTCATTGGGAGTGACACAACAAGCCATTTCCCATCGTATAAAAGCCCTCGGAATGATCCAAAAGCAAGGACATTGGGTGCCGTATGAGCTGAAGCCGAGAGACGTCGAGCGCCGTTTTTTTGCATGCGAACTGCTGCTCGAACGGCAAAAACGGAAGGGTTTTTTGCATCGCATTGTCACTGGTGATGAAAAGTGGATCCATTACGATAACCCGAAGCGCAAAAAATCATATGGTTACCCCGGCCATGCATCATCATCGACGGCCAAACCAAATATTCACGGCGCCAAGCTCATGCTCTGTATTTGGTGGGACCAGCTGGGTGTGGTGTATTATGAGCTATTGAAATCGAACGAAACCATCACAGGAGCACTATACCGAACTCAATTGATGCGTTTGAGCCGCGCACTCAAAGAAAAACGGCCACAATACGAGCAAAGACACGACAAAGTAATTTTGCAACATGACAACGCTCGGCCACATGTTGCAGCGCCGGTCAAAACATACCTACAAACGCTGAAATGGGAAGTCTTACCCCACCCGCCGTATAGCCCAGATATTGCTCCTTCCGATTACCACCTTTTCCGATCGATGACACATGGCCTAGCTGACCAGCGCTTCCATTCTTACGAAGAAGCCCAAAAATGGGTCGATGACTGGATAGCAGCCAAGCCGGCCGAATTTTTTCGCGACGGTGTCCGTAAATTGCCAGAAAGATGGGAAAAAGTTGTGGCTAGCGATGGACAATACTTTGAATAATTCATTTGTTACCATTTTTTCAGAATAAACGTTCAAAAATAGAAAAAAATCCCGCATTTTCAATTTGTACTCCTGATATATATTTTTGTTTTTTAATTAATACTTACACAATCTTTGTGTCTCGATACTGTTGTGTCGCGGAATATTCCACTTCACGTATTCTCAGGAATATTCCTTAGCTGACACAGCTAGATATATGGTAGAATTCTAAAAGATAGAACTCGTACAAGACACGATGCGAGGTAGACGCCGACGCAGCATGAGGCGACTCGCTAGGCGATCTACTATAGGCTAAAGCAAAATCTGCCAACTAATGGATTTTCGCAAACGCAGTTAGCAACTGCTTTACTAAAATCAGTTATAAATTAGGCTCAAGAGAGAACGGGTTGATTCCTCGTCAAATACTCGAAACAACATATTATTGTACATTCTTTCATTGACTTTTAAATAGACAATATAATAAATACTTCCTTTTATATAAATTCGCATTTCCATCAATTACTCGAGATCCATCTCCTAATCGGCAAACGATCCCAACAAATAATAACTTTTTAATATTATACCGAATACCGAATAATCCAATTACGCGGAACCGGCATAACAATACCGTGGTCGAGCTGGTCGAGCACCATATTACGGGGTGTCACAGCACCAGCGGTGGTGGTGGTGGAGGTGGTAGTGGTCGTCGTCGTCGTCGTCGACAGCACTGTTTATACTATTTACGGGACAGTTCATCAAATCGCGAATCACCCGCAAACGTTCACCACCCCGATCACGAACAACCTCAACGGGAATCGCTAATACCTCACTACAGTTCTCGAAGGCGTTTTACATATGAGCTCTTGCAATTACTCGCAGTATCAACTGTCTCAAGATCGCTCTTAGCTCGCGCTATGCCGCCTCCGTATTCGTTGCTCTCACGTTTGAGGCCCAGTGCGACGTACAATGCTACGCAGCCATAACACTTCTAAACCTCGTTAGGATCACCGTCTTTTAATCACTTTGATAACACAACGTGCACGCTCGCAATCCATAATGTTGATTTTTATAAAATAGCTGTTGGATAATCAGCTGGCAAACGGCGATTGATATTCGTCGTGCGCCTACCTGTTGCGGTGCTCTAGCACACGTCGTTCGGTTGAGCCGAAGATAGCCGAGGCAGGGCTTCGCGAAGCCGAGGATGTGCCTCGTTGGCATGCCGCGTCGAGCGAGAGGATGTCTCTCTCGCTTGACTTCGGTTTTGCTCACCGGCTAACTCGCTCAACTGACTTCAGCGCCCAACGACGCTTTCGTACTCGCAGCCATGTTGAAAATTTAGACACTTTCGCAACAGCATCGAGGAACAGCACACACAGCGCACCTTTTGGACTTTTCTCGTTGGCTTTATCTCTGGATTTTCTCATCACTAGCTCTCAACAGGACTCAAAATCAGGTATGAGTACATTGTTATAATTTACCGTAAATTCAATGGCAATGAGGAGTTGGATGCTCATCGGTACATCAACATTTGCGGTCTCACTCTTTGGCGCCATTGCAGCACATGTCACGCCACGTTTTTCTCAACATAATTTGCCGGTATAATTAATATAATTATGCAGGTGTACTATATTCACTGTACTTTTCCCCAGGACATCTGCTGGAAGAGTACAGCGACTATACACTGCTCATTTTGTGCATCCTCATTATGTGTTGTATTGTGCTACGCAGTGCTGCCTGCGTAGCTAGTCTCATGTGTGTAGAGCACTCAAGCAATTTCAATTGCAAGTGCTCTCATCTATTCACTGCAACTTCTCTTCAATAAATCTACTGAGAGCTTGCAGTGAATAATTCACACTTCTTATGCACTCTTATTTCTCTTAGCGTGGCGTGCTACGCAGCACTGACAGCTGCACACCCACCGCTCTCAGTGCTCACAGAACACAATTAATATAATTGTGTTCTGGTTCTCAGCTCATAAATCAAAATCAACTAACTTATTTAAATTCAATTGTAAATTCTCAGAATTTTGGTGCATTTATTTATATTATTTTGTATTTTTTTCTAAATTTGGTCTTTCTTATATCTATTCTCACTTTTAGTGTTTTATTCAAAATTATGTGAATTATTGTAGTTATGCGGAAGGTGTAATAAACAACTTTCTCTAATTTAACATCTATGTGTCTGGTTTATTTTCACCCTGTCATCGAGTGAAGCTTCATGATTTTCAATATATTGCAGATCTGTCAAATAACACCATCAGACAGAATCTCAAACAATAGCCTTCAACAAATTTTTTTAAAACGGATTTCGTAAAGTTACGTAAAACAACACGGAAATACACGAACTGTCAGGAACGGATTCTCGACAGAGGGTTGTGACAGAACCGTGTTTATGAAGATTTTATAGTTTTCGCCACCCTCCTCCCACATTATTACTTTGTCTTGGAGTGTATGATAATGAGTGTGAGTGAGTTTGATGTATTGATAATGGTTCACATAAAATTATTCCGAACTCTAACAACTGAAAACTATCTGATGCGACTGAGCACTATAAGAGAAATTGATAAGTGCGCAGAGTGAGCACCTAGCCAGCAGGAGTAACACATTATAAATGGCAATGAATGTAGTGCTCTGTACAGTGAACGTGTATCGTTTGAGTATGTTTAATCTGTCGACCGATAGCAGGTCGATGCATTCGGACGTAGCATGTCAAGTGACAGATGCGAATAGTAAGGTTAAGGATCCTGGTGACAAGTATAAATAATTAAATGCACTCAGTATGTAACAATAATATATTTAATGTTTATTTAATTAATTAACGCTGATTGCATAAAATACCTGGTGGATACACAAGAAATGTAATTTGATTTGTTCTGGCCTGTGTGTTGATGTACTGGCGGTGAGAAGTTTCTCAGGCCTCTGAGTTGACTTGTTGATTCCGTGTGGTTGATCCTAGTGATAAAGTCTGATTGTAGAGCTCTAGTAAAGCCACACGGCAGGCTGGTGAGTGTTCTGACGCCAATGAACGGTGCGAGGCAGAATGGCGTCTCTGCTGCCAACGAACGAACCACGCCGTTGACGTTTATATGAGTGCTGCACTAGTCCTTTTGGTTTGCTGTGATTTGTACTGACACTGATTAGATACACGGGTGATTTGACCAAGAATGTAATACACTATAACACTAAATACACACTAAAATGAGTGGAACGACTGAATATCTGTGTGAGTTTACGCGGGAACGTGTACTGCGAGCGACTCAAGTGAGAACAATGGCCACAGCCGTCGACCACGAGGCAGAGTATCAAGAGGGCGGACGTGCGTCACAGCTTGGTAGAGTTGTGATTCGCCGCCAGCGATGGAAAGGAAGCCTTGTGAGTGGTCTTGGAATGGCGATGGAAAGGAAGCCTTGTGAGATGGACAATGTGCTTGAGTGCGCGGTCGATAAATCGATATAGCATACCTGCGAGCTATACCATATGACGCGAGGCGTCAGATGATTGTGAGTGTAGCGTGTGCATGAGTTGAGTGTGTGCTTGGTAGGTGCGAAAACTGAACATGGAGAGAATAATGAAAAACTAAGAACCAATATCGTCCTTGGTACACAAAACCCTTGAACTTGCTGGACATTGTTGACGCTGACTTACGGTCTGTTTGCCTTCTTCAAAACACAGTAACATTGGTACAGACAAAAACTTTGAGGTGGTCAAGGTAGCAACCCTTGCAAAAAAATACGGCCTCGCAGTAAGCAAGGAAACAATACTTGTCTTGATGCAAGGTCTTGAGGCGTGTCCCATTTATAGCCACCATGCTGCTAGACCGCTATCTTTAAATCTTGTTAGATTTTTTTGTTACTGTACTACGAAAATTGCACCCTTCGTTAATCTTACATCTACAGCGATTTCCATACTGTTTTACGATCGATTTCGACGATTCTAACAGGATGTCCAAGCTACTTTATAACCACAACAGCACGTTAATGGAAACCCTTAAAGCAACCTCCGTAAGCATGTTTTGTTTTTGACAGCTAACTATTTTCATTTTTACGACCTCCGGTGGTCGATGGTTTCTAGTTGGGTGGCCCACGCAATCTTATCTTCGATCTATGCAGGTGTCACGCGTCGAACCACTACGTGCGACGATTCGTATCTTTTTCTTTGGGCATCCTCTCATAGATATTTTTGTGGAAAATATGTAAATGACTAATAAGAATCTAACAGTCTTTTGCTTCTATAAAAATATTTGTTACGATTCGACCAGACGATCTATAAATTTCCTGACAATATGACAATATACCCCTACATGTGACTGGAGTCGAAAATTCATTCCCACCTCCTCCAACACATTTGATCGCAGTCGCAACGTGGCATAACCATACATATAAGCTCGATCAAAAAGGAGACATCGGCAGTTAGGTCCCTGGCTCCGGTGAAGATAGATTCGAGTATCTAGTCTCTATCTCACGTTTTTTCTACAACCTCGTTGAATCCCTCTGCCGACCTATTGTTCAATATGAGTTAACTTTGACATTTATCAACCGATTGACTTGAGTAGACATGTTTTTGAAACGTCAATTCAGTACAATTTTAACCATGAATCGCTTCACACCGAAACAACGCGCCGAAATAGTGTCGCTGTACATTGAAAATAGTCGTTCAGTTGTGTTAACTCAACGTGCATATCGTCGAGGCCCATTTCACACTCTCTGGCGCCGTTAACAAGCAAAATTGCTGCATTTGAACAACGGTGAATCCGCACGAGATCCATGAAACACCATTGTATGACCAAAAAATGACTGTTTGGGCCGGCGTTTGCGCCAAAACCATCATTGGGCCATTTTTCTTCAGAGAAGGCGAAACGGTCGATAGGAATCGATATCGGTGGATGTTGGCTTATTATGTCTGCCCACAAACGTGTGGAAAATGTCTGGACGGTTACTGGTTTCAACAAGACGGTGCGCCATGCCACACTGCAAATCAAACAATGCAGTTTCTGCAACGAAAATTCCCTGGACGTGTAATGTCAAAAAATGGCGACATTAACTGGCCACCCACATCTCCAGATTTGACCCCTCCGGACTTCTTTTTGTAGGGTTATTTGAGAAGCAAAGTGTATGCCAACAAGCCTCAGACCATTGACGAGCTCAAGGCAAACATTCGTGCCGAAATCATCGCCCGAGATACTCGAAAAAGAGATGGAAAACGCAGCAAAAAGGGCACATTTTGCTTTGGCTAATAAAGGCGGCTACTTGATTGATGTTGTGTTCAAAAACTTGTGCAAATAAATTGTAAAAGACCAAATTAAATAAAAGTACCTCATATATGGAAATCAGTTGTTTTTTAAAAATAGTATTCAATGTTTACATACCGACATAAAAAATGGCGTACCTTGTACTTTGTACAGAATTATTGCTGCATATTCCGGCTAACGAGTCACCTGAAAAAGTCGATGAGGTACGTGTCAAAGATTTGATACAAAATAATGTCAAGTCACTGAAAGAAGTAGTTCAACTTCGCCTGGATCCACCGTTTGTCGATCTCACGTTCGGCGTCGTGTTCCTGGAGTTAACGTTATTGTGTACTCCTTTCATTACAAACGAAGTGAGAAAAGCATTTGATGAAAAGAAGAAATGAACATTTTAATAACGCATTATCATGCACTTGTTCTATCGTGTCTGTAATATAAATCGTAATCACTAAGCGGCAGTCTTTTTCGCATCGTGTTAAATTATGAGTTATTTGTACCTACATTCTTATTAGTATCGCCCTTGCCACCTCATTGTAATATAGTCAATTTTATTATCCATCTTTTCAGTATAAGATAACCATGGATGTATCCGTATTGTTCGACTCTTTATGAATAAACGTATGTACTCAATATTGGTGTATTTTATTATTTTTGTACGTTCTCGATAATTTACCAGCTGTATAATATCTCTAGCTGGAAAGAATTTGTCTCGGAAAATAAAGAATCAGAGTGGGAAAATTATCTGGCCAATCAGGGTTCGGGGAAATGTTCAATGTCGATTCAACCACTGTGAAAACATCTTGCTATTTAGACAGACTCAAGGATGGGAAAACTAGCTACTAGTCTGAAGTCGGGGAATCATGAGGCCCACCTTTTTGACTAGATAGTCATAAGGTTGGTAACATTTTCAAGCTAATCAGAAATCAAAACATTATGCAAATTAATCCCACCACTGTGGGGACCACCGTTAGCCGGAAACCGACCGACTAGCCATAAATAGAGGGTGGGAAAATTATCCAATCAATCGGAGGTCGTAAAAATATTAGGCCTACCTTTTTTGACAGGGTGGGGAAATTATACCTCCAAAGACCATGACATTATACAAATTAATCCCGAGGGATTACGCTCAGTGTTGAGGGACTGGCGCCACACAGGACTATGGAGGGACAAAAAGTCGTCTCCCTGTACCTGTACATTACTACTTACAGCCGGTGTGACGCACTAACTACATATAATCAAAGTTGCATTACTGGTACGTCGAGTTAAAATTGCACCCGGCGTACTGCTGGCTCATACCAAAATGCTTGCAAAGACAACCGCAAGGATCCTATAACGAGGGTGGAGGATAAAACTTTTACGAAGCATAGTGGGATCATTGGTGATACTTTAGATAACGTTATTCTAGGTCAATTACCCAAACGAATCATTCTTGGGTGAATAGCCGTGCATTCAATGGCAGTACAACGTTAAATCCGTCAAAATTTAATAATCATTTCATAAATTTCCTCTCTCTATAAGTCGATGGTCAGCAAATACCTAGCAAACATCTTTAACCAGTGTTTACCGGTAACGAAAGCTGGGTACAGCGTTATCACACGCTCTTCAGTTGTACCGGTATACACTTTCAGAATCAGGGTATAGATATTGGCAGGTGTGACTATCCAAAAGGCTACTCTCTGTATGCCTTTGATTTGACGCCCGCTTATCCGCAAGTTGCTTCAGTCACTGGAATCTTGTAAGACACGGCAGTGTTAGGGCCGAAGTCCGTTTTACCACACCTTTGGCATCTACATTAAGCTGTGTGTATATGCCGAGTATGATAACCTAATAAAAATGTATTACACACGTCAGGTTATTACGGATTTTAGTGCATGAGAGGGTGCCACACTTGTCCTCCTCTGCACCATTTAAACGCGTCATCGCAGTCACACTTGGTATCAGTATACATCACACCCTCATAATGAACGTTATAGTAGATATTCAAGCATTCTACGATGCAAACAACAGTTTTCTACCAAAAGAGATAGCTGTGACCACCATTCAAGAAAAACATTATGTTCACACAATAACGTTTGCTGTATTCATCATGGTGTTTCGAAAGAAGATGATGTGAAGTGTGCTTTAAATAACGTGGCAAAAGTACGATATTGGCTCCTCTACAAAGAACTCGACGCAGTGAGCCCCGTTTATTCGCAACCTCTCGATAAATCAACGCCGATTAAAAATTAGCAAAAAGCAATGAAAGATGAAAAAAATTATAGGCATATAACACATCAAGTCCGATTGATCATGGATTATTACATGCTTTCGAGGAAATCGATATAACAGTTGATCTAGAGAGTGATATACTCTATAATGCCATTATTACACATACTATTTTTGTTATTGTGCGGGAATTACAACAGAGTCTTTCATTTTTCGACCCTTCTGAATTTTATATGATTGTGTACTCTGAAGGGGCTTAACTCAGATAAAAAATTGCTACATCTATATGTAGAGTGGTGGAAGACTATTAACATAACAACAAGGTGTATATACCATATAACGGCAGCAACCGAGAAACGGTTAGTTGAAAAGAAAACGCCATTGTGAAATTGTATTTCGCTCTCTCTTTCTAGCCATAATGGACAACATAAACATTCACTCGTTATCGACTGCTCCAAGGATCCCTGGAAACTTACCAAACAAGAGCTCGAGTACATCCCGAAACCCCTGCTGTTGAAACATTGGCAAAATATAATAAACAGCAAAAATATCTAGTCTGTAGAATAAACTATCTGAACACCTCAAGAATGACCCAGAGGTCTCCACGTACGTACATAGATTCGAGAACACATATTGACGGGTCAGCACCAGTTCGCAGAAACTGTACAGAATGTCATTATAAATCATCAGTCCCGCGAGAATTAGGACTTGTCTCT
This sequence comes from Cylloceria caligata, assembly GCA_963942595.1. NCBI lineage: Eukaryota > Metazoa > Arthropoda > Insecta > Hymenoptera > Ichneumonidae > Cylloceria > Cylloceria caligata. Next base: position 13,890,610 of record OZ012708.1, read on the forward strand.
TCTTATACGTCTGGCAATCTTTTTAAATAAGCAAAACAGTTTTTATCAAACTTCAAATAATTACCAGTGTTTTTACTTACTATCATTATTATAACTACTTTTAAAGATTCGAGAGATTCTATTTTAACTAACATAGTACGAGGGTCGATCAATAAATAGTCTGCTTGGTAAAGAAAATCGCGTTTTTTTGGACAAAAATCTTTTTATTTCTCAACATAATCTCCTTTTAGCTCGATACACTTATTTCAACGATTTTCCAATTTTTTGATGCCCTCCGAATAATACGATTTCTGAAGGTCCTCAAAATAGGTCTCTGTTTCGGGGATGAGGTCATCTCTGGAACAAATCTCTTTCCGCCAAGCCATTTTTTCAGGTTTGGAAACAGAAAGTAGTCGGAGGGGGCCAAATCTGGAGAATACGGTGGATGCAAAAGCAATTCGTATTTAAATTCATGAATTTTGGCCATGGCAACTGGGCAAGTGTGAACGCGTGCATTGTCTTGATGGAAGAGCACTTTTTTCCTCGTCGAATGTGGACGTTTTTTCTTCAACTCGTCGTTGAATCGTGTCAGTACGGCTGCATAGTATTCGCCATTAATCGTTTTTTTCGGTGGAAGGTAATCGATGTAGATTATGCCGCGTGCATCCCAAAAAACTGTGACCATGACCTTACCGGCCGATGGCACCGTCTTCGCTTTCTTCGGAGCACGTTCGGTCGGTGAAGTCCATTGTTTCGATTGTTCCTTTGTCTCTGGTGTATAGTGATGGATCCATGTTTTGTCCACGGTTACGTAACGACGCAAAAACAGGATCACGATTTGCCAAACACGCCTATGAATCAGCTACACGTTCTCTTTTATGGTCGACAGTGAGCAAACGCGGCACCCATCTTGCGGATAGCTTTTTCATAACCAACTGATCACCCAGTATTAAAGTCACTGAGCCATATGATATGCCTGTGGCCTCAGCAATCTCACGCACTTTTAGTCTCCGATCATTTAACACCGTATCGTGGACTTTTTCAATTGTTTCTGGTACGACGACCTCATTTGGCGACCTGGACGTTCATCGTCAACAATGCTCGTACGACCGCGTTTAAATTCAGCTGTCCAATATTTAATGGTTGATAACAAAGGTGCAAGGTCCATATAAACTTCATCTAGCTCCGCTTTGATTTCATTGTTCGTTTTCTTTTTCAAAAACAAAAATCGAATCACTGCACGATACTGAATTTTTTCCATATTTGTAAAAACACAAAAGTTGTTTTTCTTTCGATGGCTGTCAAACGCAAACTAAACAGCGCAGCGAGCTGAAACTTTGACAACAGTCATGTGAAGGATGGCACTACTAAACGTCGCTATTGATTTCTTTCCTCGACCAACAGATGGAGCAAGGCCGACTATTTATTGATCGCCTCAATCACAAGTCTTTATTTATTTATTGATCGGTCCAATCACAAATCAGCAGAGGGAGGGCAGGCCACGCCCATAGGTTGTACGATCTTGGGCCTATTCTACTTACAGCTACAACTACTTAAATTAGTTGGATATGAAGAAGGAATTACTAATTGCAAATGGAAGACCAGATCTAGATACAGATGATCTTGATATACATAAAACACAACGTTTGATAGGATCTTATCCTGTAATTGTTTCGCGGTATTTTATGGTTTGTGTGAATGCACTCATGAAATTCCTTGCAAACGATCATGATATATTAGAAGATAAGTTAAACGACTTTCGTTGACGAAATAGATTTCTATATCGTGACAGTCCTCCTTGAAAATAATCCATCGTTTTAAACATAAAAAAGTTTACGTAGAAATGATGCAGTATGTTCGGTATCTCCAGAAGATTCAGAATTATAAGATCTCGTGAAAAAGAGTCAAACTCATCATTATACATATACATGTAGGAAGATAATTTTATTTACAGATTCAGGTTTCCTCATCAAAAATGTACTAAAACTCGAACTGTTGCTCGTTCATAGCGTGAATTTATTCATAGTGCAGAACGAATATGATTGTTAAAACGTTGTAAGGAAGATAGATGGATTATTAATTATAACCCAACCATAATTAAAATGTGGAAAGGGAATATAGATATTAACCATGCCGTTCGAATAAAGTAATAGCATATTACATGGGGAAGTATTTATTTAAAGCTAAACCAACAGAATTGAGCCCTGTTATCTGACAAGCAATCCGACAAATACAGCATGAGGAGAATGATACATCTCGTATGTAGGTCAAAATATGTATGAGGATTTTGCGAGAAAGAAAAGAATCGGCTTATAAACGTGTGTTTAGATTATGTCATCTTAACGAAATAGCTCGAGAACATGGTTATTCTTAAACAAACGGTAAACTCATAAAGGTTTTGATGTTAGATGCATCAGGAAGAGTAACTGAATAATGTGCTAACATTTTTGAACGATATGATAAACGTCCTACTACATAGGAAGAATATAACTAAGAAAGCATGAATTTACTAGAATTCACAAGGCGATTTGAACCACATTATAATCAGAAATAAGATGATTGTGAATAACCAGTTGTTCAATATGAATCTGATAGTTTATGAACTAGAAATCGTTTCATTATGCTTAGTGACAGAAGTAAAATGTTGATAATGAATAAACGAGCGGTGTTGCAAGTGGTATTATTTATAGCTTGAGGTTAAGAGAAGCATTTGTAGCTTAAGAGGTATACATAAAACAAATAAACGAGCTCATGAAATTATTTTACAAACGTGATCAAGAACTTGAAAATGCCATTAACTGAGTACATGTATTTGATATACTCAATTGAGATCTCAATACTGAGAATAATGGCGATGAAGATGAAATACCTGATGGACCAATGAATGATAATCAATTCAGACAAACACAAAGAGTAATGAATGTAGTACAAAATTAGGTGTTTGATTTTGCTAGTCAAAATGTTAAAGAACAAATAATGAACAGAAGTACAAATAAATTAAGGTTATTCATAACTGGAAATGCAGGAACAGGAAAAAGTTTTACGTTACATCTTCTCAAGAACCAGATAAATCGATGTTATGGAAAAAATGGTGGGACACCCGCTTGGAACGAAGTTCCTTTCACTATATATTATGTATTAAATAAGAGGCACAATTAAATAAATTTACAGCCTTGGAGAGTGATTAAATGCAAAAATAAAATAAATGAAGGAATGGTAATAAAATTGTAATTAATATTAGGTGCGCAACTAAGTTCCCGCGGTTTTTTTTGGATGAAAATACAACTTTATTGTGAAAAAATGTTTACAAATGAATCATTCAAAATATTGCCCATCGCTAGCGACAACTTTTTCCCATCTTTCTGGCAGAGCTCGAATACCGTCACGGTAGAAGTGTTCGTCTTTTGAGGCTATCCACGAATCAAGCCATTTTGAGATGTTTTTGTATGAGCTGAACTGCTGATTAGCCAGACCATGTGCCATCGAACGGAACAATTAATAATCGGACGGCGCAATATTTGAAGAATATGGCGGGTGGGGTAGGACTTCCCATTTGAGCGTTTCTAAGTAGGTTTTAACGGGTTTGGCAACGCGAGGATGAGCGTTGTCATGCTGTAGAATCAATTTTTCGTGCCTCTGCTCGTATTGTGGCCGCTTTTCGCGCAGTGCTCGGCTCAATCGCATCAATTGAGTTCGATACCGATCCCCAGTGATGGTTTCGTTCGGTTTCATAGCTCATAATAAATAACACCGCCCTGTTCCACCAAATACACAGCAAAATCTTCGCAGCGTGAATATTCGGCCGAGCCGACGACGTAGAAGTATGACCGGGCAGTCCCCATGATTTTGTTCTCTTTGGGTTGCTATAATGAATCCATTTTTCATCACCCGTAACGATGCGATGAAGAAAACCCTTCTTTTTTTGCCGCTGGAACAGTTGTTCACAGGCGAAAAAACGACGCTCAACGTCTCTTGGCTTCAAATCATAAGGAACCCAAGTTCCTTGTTTTTGAATCATTCCCAACGTATGCAATCGCTTGGAAATGGCTTGGCGGGTAACTCCTAATGCTGAAGCAAGCTCTTTTTGCGTTTGGCACGGATCCTCATCGAGCAATGCCTCCAATTCAGCGTCTTCGAAGGTTTTTGGCCTTCCTTCACGCGAACGGTCGTCAAAATCAAAATCACCGTCTTTGAAGCGACGAAATCAATTACGGTATGTTGTTTCACTTACAGCAGCATCTCCGTAAGCTTTTTGGAGTTCCGATGCGCTTCAGCTGCCGTTTTCTTCGAATGAAAGAAGAAAAGCAACACTTCCCGCAAATGACGATTATTTCGCACAAAATCAGACATTTCCACACAACCAAAAGTATATGACGCACAAATAAAATCACTAATGTGTCAAAGCGGTTTGTTTACCATATGTTTAAGCTTGGTTCATGACGTTTGGTTATGTCCCAATCGACCAGCTGTGGCCACCAGCAGCAACCTTGTCGATCCACCGACTGTCATGCCACTGCCTGTGAATTTACCAACTAGTTTACACCCTATTTTCAGGTGACCACTCTGGTTACTTTTCTTCTTGTCGTTTCTTGAGTAGTAGACTTACTACAGATAGTGAGTTCTAAGGGTCTTGGTCTGGTTCATGGAACCTTTCCTGTATATAACCTATAACATTTTCAACCACGTTTACTTCTGTATAAATGTAAAATATCAGTTCGCTTGTAAATAAATAAATATATCGTTTAATCAAATCCACTAATCACTTGAACATTTATTAGTATAGCCAAAGAGCTATAATTGGTGACCCCGACGTGATTAAAGTGGATTTTCAAAACCGCGATTCAATCCATCCACGCGGTGATATTCGCTTTTAAGTCAGTGCGCGGTGATAACGCAAGATCGGCAAAAAAGAAACACATAGTGACGTAATGCCGACTGAACGCTCTCCGACACGCGAGACTCCGAACCCCACAACGCAAGATTTAAACCAAGGCTTTTTAACCGGACAGTCTACGTGCTACGGAGACACACCATCACACATCCAACAGTTAACGCAGCCTCAGTAGCTTTTTACCATGAATGCAGAGCATCTTGCTGCAATCAGCAAACCACAGCTGCCAGCCTTCATGAAGGAAAGACCAGACATTTGGTTTCATTTGATTGAAGCAGAATTTGCGGCATTAAGGACCCGCAGTGACGACGTCAAATTCACTGCTACACTGCGAGCTTTAGACCCGGAGACTCTACACCAGATTACTGATGTCATCGCAGCACCTCCAGCTGCCAACAAGTACGAAGCTCTGAAACAAGCGATCATTAAAGGAGTTGCTGACTCTCGGCAGAAGCAAATGCATCGATTGCTCAACGACCTCGTCCTTAGCGATAAGAAGCCATCACAACTGCTGAGGGAGATGAAAGACTTGGCGGCTGGCAGCATCAATAACGACATATTACACAATCTCTGGGTGAGTCGATTACCTATTACACTAAGACCGCTGCTCGTAATTTCAGAAACACTGAATATTGACGCATTGGCTGAGATGGCTGACCGGCTGTTTGAATCAGTTACGCTGAACGAGCCTGTCACCCCAAGACTACCATACTCTGTAGCAGCAGTAAATAGTCAGCAGTCGAGATCCACGACACCACCTCGGTCTTCTCTAGACACTAGGTTGACCGAAATACAAGCTGCGCTTGCTTATTGCTTAAAGGAAATTCTGGATTTAAAAAAAGAGCAGCAGCAACTGGGAGTAGAACTTCGATCGCAGCATAATGGAAGATCTCGTTCCAGAGACAGAAACAACAATCAGCGTAGTCCAGGCCGATCAGGTCTTTGCTACTATCACAGGCGTTTTGGACAAAACGCTACACGCTGCACCACACCTTGCACATTCACTACCACAACTAACCAGGGAAACTAACCACGCTGTCGCATGTTCATGCAGTCACTAACGTCAGCGCATCAAGTACTGCTTTCTCTGCTTCTGATATTCGCTTGCACCTGCATGATAAGCGACCCCACCTGCGATATTTGATCGACTCAGGATCTGTTGTCTCCCTGCTGCCGGTGCGTTTATTCAGAAAACGTGCAAGGAATAATAATCTTACATTGTTTGCAGCAAATTCATCACCGATACCGACTTATGGATCGCATACAGGCGACATCGATTTGGGTCTGCGACGCCAATTTCGTTGGAGTTTCATAATTGCTGATGTCCCAGAATCGATCCTGGGAGCAGATTTTTTGAGGCAATTTGGCCTCCTAATCGACATGCGAAACCAACAATTGATCGACTCCAAAACAGGTTGCACCACGAGAGGAAAAATCTTGAGAACAGCTGTTCACAGCGTGTCTACGATCAGTACGACCATGACATATGCTGACCTGCTGACCAAGTTCGTCAACATCACTAAGCCAAGGCAATTTACTCCGAATCAAAACAGCGAATTCAGTCACACAATCGCCACTACCGGACCACCTGTCACTGAACGCTCTCGCAAACTGTTCGGTGAAAAGGCAACAGCAGCCAAAGCAGAAATTCAACGACTCCTGGACAATGGGGTAATTCGTCCGTCCAACAGTCCGTGGGCAAGCCCAATCCACCTCACCAAAAAGAAGGATGATACTTACCGTCTTTGTGGTGATTATCACAAGCTCAACAGTATAACTATTCCCGACAAATACGCACCGCCATTAATTCAAAGTCTCTTTTTGGTCATCCGCGGAAACAACATTTTTTCAACAATTGATCTAGAGAGAGCCTACAACCAGATTCCGGTGAACACTGACAGCATTCAAAAGACTGCAATAACCACTCCTTGGGGATTATTCGAGTACGTTGGAATGCCCTTCGGTTTGAAAAACGCTACTCAGACATTCCAGAGATATATGGACCACATGTTTCGAGGGTTGGACTTCGTCTTCGTTTACATTGACGATATCATCGTTATGTCAGAAAGCGAAGAACAGCATAGAGAGCATCTGCAGCAAGTATTCCAGCGACTAGCTGATCACAAACTCTCCATTAACGTCAACAAGTGCCATTTTGGTCAGAAGCAAGTTTCATTCCTCGGCTACGAGATCAACAGCGAAGGATCTCACCCACTCACGGAGAGAGTTAAAGCCATTGACGATTTTCCACTTCCTGCGACGGTCATGGAATTACGAAAGTTTTTGGGTATGTACAATTATTACCGTCCGTGCATTAAAAATGCAGCTCAGCTTCAACTGCCACTCACCGACTACCTGAAGAATTCAAAGAAGAAGGACAAGACGCCCATCGATTGGACGGAGATTTCAAAGGCTTCTTTCGTAGCTTGCAAAAGAGCTCTTTCATCCGTGGCACTGAGCACCTATCCGGCATCAAACTTACCGCTACGATTGACCACGGACGCTTCCACCAACGCTGTCGGGGCAACGCTCGAACAAGAAGAAATGAAGAAATGGAAACCAATAGGTTTTTTCTCCAGGAAGTTGTCGGAAACCGAGACTCGTTACAGCACATACGACAGGGAATTTCTTGCAATCTTCGCCAGCGTCAAACACTTCAAACACTTATTAGAGGGACGACAATTCGCCATCAGAACGGACCACAAGCCACTCACCTACGCATTTATTCAAAAACTCGAGAAGGCATCAGAACGGCAACTCAGGCAGTTGGACTACATCTCACAATTTACTACTGACATAGTCTACGTGAAGGGAGAGGATAATGTAGCCGCTGACACCTTTTCCCGCATCAACACCGTCAACATGCCAACTCTATTGGACTCACAGCTGATACAACAACATTAACAGGACGACGATGAATTACAACAACTTCTCGAGAACAACAGTTCTTCACTCAAATTTGACAAACTCAAACTGGACCATGCAGACATCTATTGCGATATTTCAACTGGAATAGTCCGACCATACTTACCACGGTCACTTCGCAAAACAGCTTTTGACGTCATTCACGGGCTTTCGTACCCAAGCAGTAAAGTCACGTCACTTAAAGTACGAGAGAAATTTGTCTGGCCAGGAATTAAAAAGGACGTCATCACATGGGCCCGACAATGCATACCATGTCAACGGTCAAAAATACATCGTCACACTCGCCTGCAGCCTAAACACATAGACATTCCGGATGATCGTTTCAAGCACATACACATCGACATCATCATGCTTCCAGAACATAAAGGTCATAAATATTGTCTTACCATCATCGATTGCTTTTCAAGATGGCCAGTCGCCGTACCTCTTAGAGATATTACGGCTGACACAGTTACTACAGCTTTATTTGACCACTGGATCGCACATTATGGAACGCCAACAACTATCACTTCAGATCAAGGTTCACAATTTGAGTCATCCTTGTTTCAAGCATTTGTTACATTTATAGGTTGTAAAAAGCAGAGAACAACTCCTTATCATCCACAATCAAATGGTATTATCGAACGATGGCATCGAACTTTAAAATCAGCACTGATGTGCTCGCCAAAACCTTGGACAGAAATCTTATCCACGGTATTACTGGGACTACGAACGTGTCTGAAAGAGGACATTCAAGCTTCACCGGCAGAAATGCTTTACGGAACGACACTACGTGTTCCCGGGGAATTCTTCATCAACTCCGACTTCGCTGCGGATCCACAAATCTTTTTAGAAAAACATCGTGAGTTCATGAGAGGTTTGAGACCAATCCCAACAGCGCACCACGTGAAGTCAAGAATATTTATTCCCAAGGATCTACACACCTGCAGTCATGCATTCCTTAGATCTGACCATGTAAAAGCACCGCTGGAGCATCCATACAGAGGACCGTATGAAATTACGAACAGACACTCAGACATTTTATTCGAATTAAATGTGGACGGCACACGAAGAAACATAAACATCGATCGGCTGAAGCCTGCATACATCTCAAAGACAGACGCAGATATCAGCATTGAACACTCACCAACGGAACGAGTACAAGATTACAAATGGTACTCCACTACAAACCCATCGACAAGAACATATAAGAACAAAAAAGTCTCTTTCAAACTCCCGTTTGAAAAGACTTAGGAAGAGTACTGTGGCCACCAGCAGCAACCTTGTCGATCCACCGACTGTCATGCCACTACCTGTGAATTTACCAACTAGTTTACACCCTATTTTCAGGTGACCACTCTGGTTACTTTTCTTCTTGTCGTTTCTTGAGTAGTAGACTTACTACAGATAGTGAGTTCTAAGGGTCTTGGTCTGGTTCATGGAACCTTTCCTGTATATAACCTATAACATTTTCAACCACGTTTACTTCTGTATAAATGTAAAATATCAGTTCGCTTGTAAATAAATAAATATATCGTTTAATCAAATCCACTAATCACTTGAACATTTATTAGTATAGCCAAAAAGCTATACTGCACTTACTACTGGAGCCATCTCTTGAAAAACAGCGGGAACTTAGTTGCGCACCTAATATATTTTTTAGGAATAAACTTTTATTACTAATTATTGTACAAAAATATATAAACTAAATATAAACTTAATCTTTATAGTCAATCGTAGTAATGATTGGTTTGTGATTACTAAAATAGGACACATATGTTTGCGATTAAATGTTATGTAAGTGTCTCGAAAGAACTGCATCGATAGCGGTGTTGTATCTTGTTGTAGATTCTGCTGGATCATTGTTAATTCTCGGGAGATCTAAAAATAACCATACAAAAAAATATCGAACAAATATAAATCATATTTCACAGAGAATATACAGTAGAAAGATAAATAAATTACTTACGCATCTGAATGATGTTTTACTAGCAAGGTATTTAATTGAATACTTTGATTTTTTAATTTTATTTTCCGACGATATTCCTTCATATATTCAGTACAACTTGTAGTCGAGATGCTGTAATATAATAATAAAATTAAATAATTTTAAAAATATTAATAAATATATATCAGCTAATAATGATGATAATCTTTAATAAATAAAATTAATAAGCGGTAAATGTAAATATTGATAATGTGATATGTTACCTTGGAGGATGGTCTGTATTTTGCTACTGTAATTCAATGTTTTGTTTCTTTATTGTTATATCGTGTAATGTTTGTTGTGCATCAGTTGTAGGTTTTTCAATTTCTTCATTAGCCCTTTGCGGACGAGTGTCGGCAAATAGCCGCCGAAGCCTCTTTACCGTTGCGGACGCGTGTCGGCATATAGCCGCCCAAGTCTGTCGTTCTAAACGATAAGATACGCATGGGTATATCAATCTAAGAAGTCAAGTTGCCTCTCAATGAAATTAGAGACTTTGTAGTGATGAAGTCTTATCTTTCGTATAGTGTTGCTTCTCAATAAAAATAGAGACTGCGGCTCCGTCCGCAAAGGGTTAGATCTTTGTCGAAGATCGTCAGTATTTTTCAGCTGTATTTCAATTAGTTTGTTTTTGTTTTTTTTAGTCGCGATATTGTTCAGATCTTTGCTTATGCGTTTTAGGTTTTTTAATTTCTTCTAATTTTTCTCTCTCACAACATTCATCAGATCTTTGTGCACTGATGTTTTGTACTCTTATATCCTGTATTTTTTTTCTCTCACGATATTTGTTTGAGAAGTCCAGAGGATGTTGTTTGACAGATCTGTGAATATATTGAAACTAATGAAGCTTCACTCAAGACAGGGTGAAAATAAACCAGACGCATAGATGGTATTCAGAGAAAGTGGTTTATTATATCTTCCGCCACTTAGTATACAAAATAATATAATTTGGAGAAATATAAAAATTAAGAATAAATGCAAAAATAGTTTAAATTTAGAAAGAATAACAAATTATAATAAGATAACAAATTGAATTTACACTTTGAGTTTGAGACAGAGAGCGGTGTGCGTGCAGCAGTCAGTGTTGCGTAGCACGCCACGCTAGAGAGAATGAGTGCGTAAGACGTTATAACAATTCACAGCAAGCTCTCAGCAGCTTAATGAAGAGAGGTTGCAGTGAACAAATGAGAGCACTTGCAATTGAAATTGCTTGAGTGCTCTACATGCATGAGACAAGCTATGCAGGCAGCACTGCATAGCACAATACAACATATAATGAGGATGCACAAAATGAGCAGTGTATAGTCGCTGTACTCTCCCAGCAGATGTCCTGGGGGAAAGTACAGCGAATATAGAACACCTGCATAATTATATTAATTATACCGGCAAATTAAGCTGAGAGGAAACGTGGCGCGACATGTGCTGCGATGCCCGCCATAAAGTGAGACCAAAAAATGTTGATGTACCGATGAGAATCCAAATCCTCATTGCCATTGAATTTATGGTAAATTATAACAATGCACTCGTACCTGATTTTGAGTCCTGGTGAGCAAACGAAGGTTGAGATAATCCGGTTGAAAGATGTGAAAATTGTCCGAGCCTTCCAAATGCGTGCGCTGTTCCGTGCGGGTTTTCACGTAAGTGTCAAAATATCCAACATGGCTGCGGAATATGAAAGCGTCGTTGGGCACTGAAGTCAATTGAGAGAGATAGCCGGTGAGCGAAGTCGAAGTCAAACGAGAGAGAGACATCCTCTCGCTCGACGCGGCATGCCTACGAGGCACAACCTCGGCTCCGCGAAGCCCTGCCTCGGCTATCTCCGCCCAACCGAACGCTGCGTGCTCGAGCACAGCAACCGGTCGACGCACGGCGAATATCGATCGCCGTGCGCCAGCTGATTATCCAACAATATTCTTTACATGTTTGCGCATTTGGTTTTTTTTTTTGATCTCGTAGCTTGTATCTGAGTAGTCGATGCTTTTGTTGATTTGCTATTGAAATAGAATATGTTTATGTATATATAAATATATATATGAGGATATGATATGTATATAAATATGTATATGTGTATGTGTATTTTGTTGTCTGTTTGTGGAAAATTTATAGTTAATGTATTGATTATTAATTTAAACAAATATCGAGTTTAGTGATTATTGCCTAATTTCAGCTTTTTAACTATAATTTACTGAATTTTCATTGCACACAAATGCGTTTTATTTTTATTTTGGAGAATATTATGTAAAAAGTAGAAAAACTATATAAAAAAATTTTTTCCAACGATTTTTCTTCAATTTTTCGAATTTTCTGGTAAATTGACTTTAAATTGACATTTTTCCAACTTTGTTCTACTATTTATTCACATTTATGACTAAATACAGCTTTTGGTAAATAAAAAAGTTAAAATTTGGGAAAAGCCACAAAACGGCATAATTACCGTAGATCTAATAATTTTTTTAGGTCTTTACCCATAGGCTTGCCCATCATGAAAAAATATGGAAATTTTTTGTTTTTTATCCAAAAATTTACTATAAAATTTAAAACCGAAAAAAAACGTCCTTTTTGAAAAATCACTATTTTGCTATCTGTGACCAAACTAATGACGAAAAAAATCTAAAAATTTCTGTACAGTGTTTTTTTATATTACCCTACAACATACTAAAAGGGAAAAAAAATACGAGGGAAAAAACAGGTCATTTTCACTAAGAATGCCCCATATAGAGGTTATGACGCGCACGGCTTGTTAAACTTTGAATAGTGAAGATAGGTTAGGACGCGCACGGCTTTGTAAACACATGTAGTATTTCTCATTATTGAAGAACAGAGTATAATGCCTGCAGAATAAAACTGGTACTTACCTGACTCCATCATCACTATCCTCAACTATCATCACTGAACCACGTTCACAATTCATTGTTCATTATTTATTAATAACAATAACTACATACGCACACAAGAATACAACTGACGCGCACGCCGCTTGGCTTTCAGACTGCAGTAATATATCTATACATAACGCGCACGCCGCGTGGCTTGTATAGCAGAGTGCCGTACGCAGCTGCCTGTCCCCACTCCGAGCGCTGAGAGAAATAGAGAGAGAGAGAGAGAGAGAGAGAGAGAGAGAGAGAGAGAGAGAGAGAGAGAGAGAGAGGCATAGTATAGCCGTATAGGCTACTGCGGCTCGCCCCTCGCCAAGCGGCGGAGAGAGAGAGAGCGTGCTAACGTACTATAGCAAAACTGTCGGCTCGTTTTTTGCTATAGTCCAAATGTTACACTTTTTCTCGGTCGAGCCCCTATCCTGCCAAGCGTATACCGTGCGATAAGGAACTTCGTTCCAAAGTGTTACGAAGGTGTCTTCTGCATTAATAAGCGTAGCGGCTAGGCTACTAGAATTGGGGGTTCCACATTGCATAGCGTTTTGAAGTTACCAGTTCAAAAATATGGAAGAATTGTACAAATGCTTCTACTGACTGGAATTTACTAAAGCCAAATGCATTTACAATTGAAAAATGATTACTTTTTTGAAGGTATAAATGTAATATTATCTGGCGATTTGATGCAGCTACCACCTATTAGAAGAAGTCAAGTGTTCCATCAGCCTCATTACTTAGCGTCAGCAACACATTTATGGCAATTGCTTTCTCTAGTAGAACTCAGAGACGCACCCGACAACAAGGAAGGACATCTTTAATTGACGTTCGATGTCAATTAAGATTTACTTTGTGGATTGGATAACTTAGAGCTGAACATATTTCTGAATTAATAAAGAAAGCTAATATCGAAGGAGATGGCGAGCTCTCGATAGAAAAACGTCTAAGAATTTATCCAACAAATGATCAAGTATTTATATTTAATCAAGGAGTACTGAATCACTTCAAAAATAAAGGAATAAAAATTAATAAAATAGAAACTCAAGATCAGTTGGTGGATGCTACATGAAATACTAAAAATATAAATTTAGATTATATCATACAAAGTGATGTTAATAAGATGGGAAGTATGCCAAGAGAGTTAGAAATTTTTGTACGAGCTAAAATAATCCTACGTTTTAACGTAGATGTTAGCTAAAGACTTATCAATGGAGCTACTGGATTTTGAATAGAAATGAAATGGCCACATTTTCGGCGAAATCAAATGTATGAAACGAACTTACGTCAGTTCATATATACTTTGGTTAAGCCTGCTTTCACATCATTGAGCGCAAATTACTACAATTTCCAGCTAAATACAGTTACGGTACTATTGAAAGAAGGATGCTTTCTATAGTTGTATAATGAGCTTCAACAGTACACAAGATTACAAGGGAGCACTACAGATTATATAGTAATTTATGTAGGAAATACAAATATTAGTAGAAGCATACGTTGCTCTTAGCAGAGTAACGTCATTAGGAGAACTTAAAATTGAGAAGCTGGATAACACGAAGCTGACTGGAAAATAACCGTCTAACAATAATGCATTAGCGGATATGGAGAGAATGCGAGCACATCCATCGTCCAAAATAGTCTAAGATAAAATACATGAATTGTTTTATCGTAGATAATAATACATACATTTTAATGTAAAGTTAGAAATAATATATTTTATCGCAATGTTGTAAATAATAACAGAATTGTTAGAAGTGAAAGATTGATTATCATTGTTAAATATGATTTTTTTCATTGAAGAATTTGGTTGATAACATGTAATTATGAAAAGAAGTAGAACAATTTAAGGAAACAATTTTTGAAAATAAAATACGCCTTTATTCGAAATGCATAAAATAATTTATGAACTAAGAAAAGAAAAAGAATTCATATAATGCAATGGAAACAAGAGATTCAATAACTCATTTCACACAATTAATCTATAATTGTATCAGGAGTACAAATTGAAAATGCGGGATTTTTTTCTATTTTTGAACGTTTATTCTGAAAAAATGGTAACAAATGAATTATTCAAAGTATTGTCCATCGCTAGCCACAACTTTTTCCCATCTTTCTGGCAATTTACGGATACCGTCGCGAAAAAATTCGGCCGGCTTGGCTGCTATCCAGTCATCGACCCATTTTTGGGCTTCTTCGTAAGAATGGAAGCGCTGGTCAGCTAGGCCATGTGTCATCGATCGGAAAAGGTGGTAATCGGAAGGAGCAATATCTGGGCTATACGGCGGGTGGGGTAAGACTTCCCATTTCAGCGTTTGTAGGTATGTTTTGACCGGCGCTGCAACATGTGGCCGAGCGTTGTCATGTTGCAAAATTACTTTGTCGTGTCTTTGCTCGTATTGTGGCCGTTTTTCTTTGAGTGCGCGGCTCAAACGCATCAATTGAGTTCGGTATAGTGCTCCTGTGATGGTTTCGTTCGATTTCAATAGCTCATAATACACCACACCCAGCTGGTCCCACCAAATACAGAGCATGAGCTTGGCGCCGTGAATATTTGGTTTGGCCGTCGATGATGATGCATGGCCGGGGTAACCATATGATTTTTTGCGCTTCGGGTTATCGTAATGGATCCACTTTTCATCACCAGTGACAATGCGATGCAAAAAACCCTTCCGTTTTTGCCGTTCGAGCAGCAGTTCGCATGCAAAAAAACGGCGCTCGACGTCTCTCGGCTTCAGCTCATACGGCACCCAATGTCCTTGCTTTTGGATCATTCCGAGGGCTTTTATACGATGGGAAATGGCTTGTTGTGTCACTCCCAATGAATCTGCGAGCTCTTGTTGAGTTTGACACGAGTCTTCATTGAGTATTGCCTCCAATTCAGCATTCTCAAACTTTTGCACTTGGCCCGGCCGCTCTTTGTCCTCAACGTCAAAATCACCACTTCTAAACCGCACAAACCATCTCTCGCACGTTGAAACCGATGGAACATGACTCGGATAAGCCTCGGAGACCAATCGATGTGCTTCAGCAGCACTTTTCTTCAAATTAAAGAAGTAAATTAAAACTTCCCGCAAATGCTGTTTTGTTGGCACGAAACTCGACATATTGAGAGCTCAAAAAAACTATGAATTTGACACTGCGACAAATTGACACATACTGAAAATTAAAGCTATAAGACGTAGCTTTGACATGAACATAGTCACAGTACTGCCTGATGCGTATAGCGTTAGTAACGCCATCTGTTATCAAACCCGCATTTTCAATTTGTACCCCTGATATATCACGAATAATAAAAGCGAGGGCGCCTAAATAATGAAATCTAATAATCGAATTGCATTGTCAAAAGTAGTAAGCCGTTATCTCTATAAATTTGGCGTAGATGTCCCATTTTTTTTATTTTTCTAAATATTATGTTTTATATAAAAATTTAAATAAGATTCAATGAAAATAATTGTTTGACTAAATTTCATGTATTTCCAGTATTTGTAACAAAAACTCTAGCATACATTGAGCATTGACCATGATAAAGCCAATAAAAATAGACCTTTTTTGACATAAATCCTTAAAATTTCTTTTATACTTTCCATAATTACATACATTCACCTAAATTTAATTCTGTCGGAAAATTTTTCAATCAACAGAATGCAAACAATCTAATACTTTTGATCGGTCAACCTTGGTGAAGTACCTTTGGAAACGTTCACAGCACACCAAATCAATTGTTAAATTTAAATACAATATAATAAGTAATTATTTGGATATTATTATGAAAAGCGCCCCGCGGTTTTGTTATTCATGATATAACATTTTTAACGAATTTTGTGAAGAGAATCATTTAATCT
The DNA here is from genome assembly GCA_963942595.1 of Cylloceria caligata. Lineage (NCBI taxonomy): Eukaryota > Metazoa > Arthropoda > Insecta > Hymenoptera > Ichneumonidae > Cylloceria > Cylloceria caligata. Next base: position 13,907,077 of record OZ012708.1, read on the forward strand.
CTTGTTTCCAATAAAATATTTCAAAAATTATTATTTTTTCTTTTTGTTCGTTAATTATTTTATGTAATTGAAATAAGAACATATTTTATGAAAAATTATCAAAATCTTTCTAATTAAATGCGTTTTAAAGACTTTATGAAGTTTGGCGACAGACCATATATTAACTGAATCGCAGAATGTATACATATTTTACAAAATTTAAAAAGATTACTCTTTATCAAGTTATCTAGTGGCTTGCAGAAATCTATACACTATAATAAAAGCGAATTTAATCATGAATTATAGTTGCAATTTGATTTGGAATAACTTACAAATTAAATGATCATTTTTACTTCTAAACGTATCATACTTCTTCGGTAAGAAATTTGCGAGAAGTCAATAACTACGCGACCAATGAGAATTCAAGGGTAACCCCACTGTAACTGCCTAAAAAACGCTTTTTACGATTTTTTTTTGGTTGGAAGGAAAGGCGATACGAAAATATAATTCAAGCAAGTTATTGAATGAATATTGAAGTTTAATACAAAAAATTTTTATCAAAAAATATTTTTAAATGGCGACGTTGGAGCCATTCTCCGCAGTCATGTCGAATTCGAGGCGCACCGCAGCACGCAGCATAACTGGTGCAATTTTGGACCTGGAACAAAAAAAAATTCACCGTTATCTATATCGTTAAAGCTAGAGAAATACATCGGGGATTTTAAGACTATTGATTTTTGTAGAATTGGCAAGCAATTAAACAGAAAATGACAAGTTTTCGGCAAAAAAAGGCAATCATTTGTTAATAAAAAATGTTTAAACTAACTTATCAAAAATCCCGTACGTAGTCCTCTTCCAAATGTTATTTTAAACATATTTTTAAAAGTTTAAATCAAAAGAATAAAAATTGTTCGCGTTATGCTGCGTGCCGTTTTGAAAAACGACATTTCGAGAAAAACGCGTTTAAAGTTTTGATGTGTGTTTTACATATGAAGAAATGAAAAATTCGATGACTAAATAATGTTTACCGTTAATCTGCTATCCCAGGACCATCAAGTTGTCCTTCCACGTTGGAAAATTCCTTTTCACTTGCTTTTCGCGATGATTTTAGAGCAGAACGCGCCTCTTTTGCTGCATCCGTCAAAGTTCGTTCGGCGTGTTCGATTTGCTTTGTGTCGGCTTCAAGGCAAAAATTATACGAATGGACCCCTATATCCATCTGCAGAACTTTCATAATTCGCAAAACGCTTGTTAGACCATCGTTGAAACAGCACACTGCAATATCAGTCGCTCTGTTCAACACTTTTTTCCCGCTCGAATACGATATTGGTGCCAATCTCCAGACCGTTGCGTTGAAACTTTCGTTGCCGTTTTGCGTATATCCTCCTAAGCAACGATTCAGAAACTCGTACTAACGCGCGCACGGCTTTACAATAAACGAACAGTTACAACAAAATACAGTCCAATATAATCAGATAGATAAAATAAAATAACTCACTAACTGTCGGTTAGTCTGAACAATCCGCGACACGGTCTATAACTTTCCAATCCCTCACACTCGGACAAATAACGGAATGACGTACTAACGCGCGCACGGCTTTACAATAAACGACCAGTTACAATAAAATACAGTCCAATATAATCAAATAAATGAAATAAAATAAATCAAGAAACGTCAGTTAGTCCGAACAATCCGCGACACGGTCTATAATGTTCCAATCCCTCACACTCGCGAACACACAACGGGATGACGTACTAACGCTGCTCCGTAGAGTAGTCTGACGCGCTTGAGGAAAGGTGCGAAATTTGATGGAAATTTTTTTTTCCGGTAAAAACGGGTTTGTCCCATATTCTAAAGGGTTCAAAGTATTTTTTAAGCTAATAAAAAAAAATCGATTTTTTGAAAAACTTACAGTGATGTTACCCCTTAATAAATTACACAGGTTGATAAAATAACTATAAGAAACTATTATTGAACATGAAGGCCTTATTGTCGCTCCTTGTGATTGTTATATATGACCGTGAGGTTACCACATTAACTTCGACTCTCAAGTTATAAGATTCAACGACGGAAATAATAGCGTGTTTGATCGATTGCATCAGCAGTCACACAGTCTATCATTGAATCTATCGTGTCATTTTCATGGACAGAGGATGCATGCTTGCCGAAGCAACAATTCGCAAAATAGTTTGGAAATACTATTAGGTACCAGGAGAGTCTCATTTGAATCATGAAATGTAGAGGCTAAGTGTAGAATATACGTTTTTTGATGCCTCTATTAGCCAAAGATAATAAAAAAATCTCCACAAATGGTTAACATGTTTTTATCTGCATAAAGAGGCACGTCGCAATATCGCGATAGATTTTTTTATTTACGGCTGTGCAAGCTCGTATAGATTGTTCCCCACAGTGTTGCACGTTTCCGAAAAAAGATTAGAACCTGTAATTACGTTCCCACTTCATATACAGTTGTAACCATTCAGCCGCTGCCCAGAATTTGAATAAATTTGCGTTAATAAAAAAGGCATACCTTGGCTCAATTCGTATCTCCATAACGCAAGACGGGATCTCATAGCCCGCAGCGTTTCGCATATATAAACATGATGCCCAATGTGAAATCGCCAGAACTCAGTTAACTACGAAAGGTGAAGTGTAAAGTGGACCCGGACAACTATACGAGAACACGACGTAGTCGCCTACAGTCATGAAGATTATTGAATTGCTGGCTCTTTTAATCGCGACTTTCCTCACACTGGAAATCAACGCACAGACGACACTTGACCCGAAAAGAACATACGCAATGCGAAAGGAATCGCACTTCAAAGAAGGCACGAAATGGCAACTAGCCGTTAAACCAGCATCGTTCATTCCGATCTACGTGTCAAAAATAAATAATGACATGCAAGTGGATTCTCACTACAACCATATGCAGCTGTTAGACAGGAACCACGATGTATCTGCTGTTACCAGGATTCCTAGCCGAGCATATTTGCCCAGTCAATAGAGCCCATCCACCGAATATCTACCCTACCGTTACTGAACATAAATGAACATTTCACTTTTCATGGCATAATATATTAGACACTTTTGTGCATAATGGTGTCAATCTCCGTAACACTGCTTTGTGTATAATCCTGTAAATCTCCGTAATACTGCATTTTAGTGAGTAAAGTGTATCTTCTGTAAACAAATAGTACAAAGCTTATACTCATTTCCGCAGAAATTATCCTGTTTACCGTTGCATGACCACGTTCGAACTATCATAACGACGTACGCAAGTACAGAAGAAGACATTTGATTAACGTGTGGCACCAAATTCATTCATTATCGAATATTGAATAAATATCCTCATTGTGCCAATATTGATTAAAAATCAGTAGTCTTATACATAACCGTATATATTGTGGATAAGTGAGATCATACAAAGATTTATACAAATCATCATATCGTTAATGTCTTTACAGTTGCCAATGTTTTTATGTAAAATAAAAAATGGAATAAAAATTATCTGTTAAATACGTAACTATCTGATTACAAATTTAACATGTCGATGAATAATTTTAAGTTATCCATTAAGCCCATATTAATGGAATAATACTGTTCATATTACATAATCCTTGTATGCCTTTAAATGTATTTTAATAATAATTTTCTAAATAAATGTTATACTTATTTCAACTAACAACTTTGTGTAATAAATAATTATGTGCGATTAGTTGTTAAAAAGAAATAAAAATCTTATTTTGTTGAGTAATTCCTAATAATCTGCCCTTTCATTCACCGCAAGTAATAGTAAAATTCCATATACTTTTTTCACAGCTACAAACTGGCAAATTGTGGATTCGTTTCTACCATTGTAACATGTTTATACAGCTGTAAATAATTATGCAATAATATAAAACATCCTTTTCCATACCATTGCCAATCAGTCAAAACAAATATAATCAAAGTCTATGTTCGATGAAACTTGTAGGATGCGAGATTCAACGAAATTAAATATTGTCCCTTTTCGAATTCTCGATAATCCATATTTATATCATTTGAGTCCCGTATTTCAAGAATTTCTTAATTCTTTCGGCAAAAGGGAAATAGCGTTAAGGCTCCGTAGTACACTGCGATGAGACAGCGAAGAAAGGCCGCTGTCGTAAACCATCTAAAGGCTACTAATACTTTAGCTATAGCAGCGACAGGGCATGGTGTTGTCTCTTTTCTCAGCTCACACAGAAGAAGACTGAGTTTTCTTCATTTCACTGACAAAATCGTTTATAATGTGCAACGACAAATGAAAATGCGGCCCATGATTAGCGCGATTCACTCTTTCTTTATTGTCTACCATTCAATATTGCGGAGTCTGTAACTTGACATAAAGTGACGCAACACGACAAATCAAATTACGTAATCGCGCTGACGGAGAGGTATTATATAACAGTGCAAACTGTATTCTGTTGCCTGCCTCATATAAGCAGGGCTGGTGAACAAACGCCAGCTCTGCCGCATTTTTTATTTTACTGACCCACAAAGTTCGGGGCAGAGGAGCGCTGCAAGCTAGGGCACGAGGGTCAGGTCCGAGACTTGTACCCTCGCCTGTCTCCCAAAATGATCATGACAAGCGTTCTTTTTGTTTTGCCGTAAGCGTGCTTCAAACCACAATTACATGGTTACCACGACTGACCATTGCATTTGACAATGACATAGTTCATATTTAAAGGTGGTCGACATCATCGTCATCATCATCATATTTTATCATCTCTTGTTTAAAAAATGCATGGCTGTCGATATTTTGTCGCGGCTCATTGCTGTTAATCTATTCGTGATCTGATTGGAAGTACTATGAAGTGTCAATCTGACAGTAGAACATAAAGTTGTAAGCCCTATCGCGATAACTTATGCTGTCGCGACATATGAGATTTATCGATCTCAGAATAACTTTCAACACTGCATTATCGTCTAGCATTAAGGAAGACAAGTAATGTCTTAACATTTTTTAAAAAATGTTTTTTTTCTTGGTACATCAATTCAGTTGCATGTAATATAGCCATTAACTTATATATAAAACACAAAATACGTCTGTCTGGGTCATATTTTAGGAAAATATGATGAGTGTGACTATTTTTAACACGTTACAGGTTGGGTGCGGCGTCATTTTTTCACGTGTTAACCATTTCATGCACGATTTTTGTTGTGCAACCAATTCTTCTATCATCACCTAGATAAAGAGTTTTTGGAGTCGCTAATTACGAATCTGATATCCGATGTAGAAAATAAAATTCTCATTATTTTTTGAACATTTATTAAGATGGCTCAATTATTTCATATTTGTTGCGAATCGCTAAATACTGAAATTAATTTTAAAAAGTATTATTCCTATAAATATATGTATGGAACATCTTTAAGAGGCGTACATCAGTTACTAGGTTCCGTCTCTCGCGCACTCACCCAACTGCGATCCTCGATTTCTGTCGAAGGCTGTCAATTTAAAACAATCGACAGCGCGCACATAATTTCTCTACGTCATACCGAGTATCGCAAGTAGTTTGACTTAAGTGTATCATGCCAAAAAAGAAGTTTTTGATTCTGCGTAAGTAAGGGCAAAACGTCAAGGATTGTTGGAAGCAGGGCAATCAGCAGGAAGACGATCGAAAGAACGATAATCAAACAGAATACAACTTGCAATGGCCGCAGTAATGAGATTGCCGAAGACACAGAAATGCGTCGAGCATCAGATCGTATTCGAGTTTCAAACTCAAGAGATAATGAGAGTCATGAACAACGACTGATGTGTCAACAAGGTGATGCCGTTCGTCGCCGTAAAATAATTTCGGAAGAATGTATGGAAGAACGCGAAGTTTAATTTCAGAATGAGAGAGTACGTCAAGGTAATTTACTGGGCAAATAACTGGTTGTATTTAAAACAATAAGCCTTCCTTTACAATCACGCCATAGATCATTCAAGTTTCTCTCAAATGAATCTTGGAAATATGTCTATGGTATAAAGTGCAATTTCTGTAATGCACTGAAGTCCCAAGATGAAACGCCAAGATTGTTCTGCTCAGATGGAAATATTTTCTTGCCAGAACTTCCTGAATTGCCTGAGCCATGAAGAAGCCTAATGAACGGAGGTCATCCGAAGTCGAAAGAATTTCTTGGCCTCATTAGGAACTACAACAGCAGTTTTTAAATAACATCTTTTGGAACATCTGTGTCTGTAACTATCAGGGGTACAAATTGAAAATGCGGGTTTGATAACAGATGGCGTTACTAACGCTATACGCATCAGGCAGTACTGTGACTATGTTCATGTCAAAGCTACGTCTTATAGCTTTAATTTTCAGTATGTGTCAATTTGTCGCAGTGTCAAATTCATAGTTTTTTTGAGCTCTCAATATGTCGAGTTTCGTGCCAACAAAACAGCATTTGCGGGAAGTTTTAATTTACTTCTTTAATTTGAAGAAAAGTGCTGCTGAAGCACATCGATTGGTCTCCGAGGCTTATCCGAGTCATGTTCCATCGGTTTCAACGTGCGAGAGATGGTTTGTGCGGTTTAGAAGTGGTGATTTTGACGTTGAGGACAAAGAGCGGCCGGGCCAAGTGCAAAAGTTTGAGAATGCTGAATTGGAGGCAATACTCAATGAAGACTCGTGTCAAACTCAACAAGAGCTCGCAGATTCATTGGGAGTGACACAACAAGCCATTTCCCATCGTATAAAAGCCCTCGGAATGATCCAAAAGCAAGGACATTGGGTGCCGTATGAGCTGAAGCCGAGAGACGTCGAGCGCCGTTTTTTTGCATGCGAACTGCTGCTCGAACGGCAAAAACGGAAGGGTTTTTTGCATCGCATTGTCACTGGTGATGAAAAGTGGATCCATTACGATAACCCGAAGCGCAAAAAATCATATGGTTACCCCGGCCATGCATCATCATCGACGGCCAAACCAAATATTCACGGCGCCAAGCTCATGCTCTGTATTTGGTGGGACCAGCTGGGTGTGGTGTATTATGAGCTATTGAAATCGAACGAAACCATCACAGGAGCACTATACCGAACTCAATTGATGCGTTTGAGCCGCGCACTCAAAGAAAAACGGCCACAATACGAGCAAAGACACGACAAAGTAATTTTGCAACATGACAACGCTCGGCCACATGTTGCAGCGCCGGTCAAAACATACCTACAAACGCTGAAATGGGAAGTCTTACCCCACCCGCCGTATAGCCCAGATATTGCTCCTTCCGATTACCACCTTTTCCGATCGATGACACATGGCCTAGCTGACCAGCGCTTCCATTCTTACGAAGAAGCCCAAAAATGGGTCGATGACTGGATAGCAGCCAAGCCGGCCGAATTTTTTCGCGACGGTATCCGTAAATTGCCAGAAAGATGGGAAAAAGTTGTGGCTAGCGATGGACAATACTTTCAATAATTCATTTGTTACCATTTTTTCAGAATAAACGTTCAAAAATAGAAAAAAATCCCGCATTTTCAATTTGTACTCCTGATAAATCGTCTAAAATTAATGTGCAAGCTTATCATAATGTTGGTTCTCACATGCCACGGCTAAATGAAGAAACTAAAATTTACAAATTTATTTCCTTGGTGATGAACAAATTAAAGCGCAACATCGGTGTTCTGTCATCCCGGGAACCAACAGAAACCTGATTAAGACATTGGAAAAGATGCTGCACGAAAACAACTAGTACGTCAAAGAATTTAAAATGGCACTCGACATTAATCAATCTTTCTTAAGATCGCCATCAAGGCAAACAACAAGCCGGCTCAAGGTCATGTACGGATATTTAACGCACAGCTAATTAATGAAGTTGCTGTCATCATTGTGGGTAATAACTTTAAGAAAAGAGACATTGTCGGAGCAACGAAATATCATATGACGCTTCACCGTATCCTTTGATGTTTCCTCCATGTGAAGATGGTTATGCAATTAATATTTATCGAGTGCAGCCAGGAACGTCCGATAAAATCAACCTAACCGTATCTGCTATGGATTATTACTTATTATATTTTTAAGAGTTTTTACGACGGCAAATGATAATAGTAGCGATGAAATCTGTGAGTACCAAGCAGTGAGGTATATATTTAAGTAATGAAGCAGCGTGTCGCATCTTTGGATTTCTGCTCCACGAACGATATTCGTCAGTCGTGCATCTTGTCATGCATTTAGAGAAGAGTCAAAGAGTTTATTTTAATGAAAATAATTTGACCAATATTCTGGCAAACCAACCAAAAACGACGTTGACCGAATTTTTTGAGTTGTGCAAAACTGACGATTTTGCGAAAACATTGCCCTACTGCGAAGTCCCAAAGTTTTACATTTGGGACAAATTAAAGGACATCTTCAATCGTCGCAAGCAAGATGTAGTTGTTGGAGGACATGTCGGCATCCGATCGAGTGACACTTTCGGTCGCGTCTACACAGTCCACTTAAGAAACTTTGAATGCTACTATTTGAGAATGTTGCTTCATAAAGTAAGGGGCCCAACGTGTTTCAACGATCTTCGAACAGTCGATGGAGTAGAATACGGTACGTATCATACAACTTGCTTGGAATTAGGACTACTTGAGAATGCCAATCAATGGAACGAAACATTAAAAGAAGCAACAGAGTCTGATTCGCCATCAAAGATTAGAACCCTGTTTACGATCGTTTCATCGTCCTGCAAAGCATCAAATTCTCAAGCCCTTTCGGAGAGCTGTACATATTGTATGTCAGACGACGTGCTGAATCGATTATAACGAGAAAATCATCAAATAACAATGGACTTCACTGAAAACATGTATAATGACAAACTCATCGTGGAGAAGACAAGGTGCTTGAAATGATAGGAAAGCTTTATCGGAGATCGGCATGACAAGTCCTTTAAAACAACAAACGTTGAATACGACCACAGAAATTCTCCAAGAAGTGACGTATAATAGCAACGACATGCTTGCTTACGTTACGCAGAATGAGCCTTTATTGAATGGTAACCAGCAAGCGATTTATCATGAAGTCTTACGACGATGCTACAGCAATAAAGGTGGTACAATTTTCATAGATGCACTTGGTGGCACAGGGAAGTCATTCCTGAGCAACTTATTGCTGGCATGAAAATAGAAGTGAAAAGAAAATCGCACTAGCTGTTGCATCTTCTTGCATTGCGGTAACGCTAATGACTTGTGGCCCAACGGCTTATTAATTAGTGCAAATACTAATTGACTTGATCCACAATGAAACACCTGTTTGCAACATTAAGGAAGGAACTGTTAAGGTTAAAGTCCTGTAAGAAGCAGAATCACTAATCTGCGATGAATTCTCTATGTTGCACAAGCACGGAATTGAGACAGTCAACAGAATGCTGCAAGATATTTGTGGGAACAAGAACTGGGCGGTTAAACTGTTGTAATTGCTGGAGACTTCTATCCAAGGTTGCCAGTTATCCCAAGTGACGATGGTGGCCGAAATCAAAGCTTGTCTGTGTTGAACTTGAAAATCACAATATGTGTATGTGTATATGACTTCAAGCTTGACGCACTTCACGCGATACGTGAATGAGCGTTCAACAGTTAGTCACCGGTCGATCTTCATCCTAAGTGAACGCGTTTTTCTGTTGCGACTGATGAAATTAATTTTTTTATTGTTCTTTTAGCTCGGCGTTTGTGTTTATAATAAAATGATGTACCTAGATACCGCCGACTGCTATTATTATAGTCCAACAGCCTGAAATCATCGCAGATTTGGAAAAAAGAACGACGATGAAGCTCACTACTAACATGCGTGTTAGGCGATCAAATAATTCTAGTAAATTTTCAGAGTATTCGTTCAATATTGGAAACGGAAAGGAACCAATAAACGATGATACAGGGAAAATGAAACTCAACGATGAATTTTGTAACATCTGCCCAACATTAAACAGTCTCATTGATTGCGTATATCCAGACATCAAAGAAAATTTCTCGAACCAAAGATGGCTTCATCTTGAACGTGCCATCCTGACACCACTGAAGGTAAAAGTTGACGAAATTAACTTCTGCATTCAAGAAACCAATCAAGTTGCTTCGCGAATATTCTCCTCATTTGACAAATGCATGAATGAAGATGAAACGACAGGCTATCCTGTAGAATTTTTTAACTCTTTAAACCCGAAAATCCACTCTATCAATAAAAATTCAAAGTCTAGTGTCCAATTATGCTGCTTAGAGATTTCGACCCTCCAAAACTGTGTAACGGATCCAGACTGGCAGGCAAAGCATTAAATACTCACGTCATTGAGACAACGATCTTAATTGGACCATATGAAGGAGAACACGTTTTCATTCCAAGAATTCCATTGTGTCCGACAGACTTGCCATTTTCATTCAAACTATTACAATTTCCAATGCAGTTAGCATTTGACATCACCACTAATAAGTCGTAATGATAGTCGTAGAAAGTTACTGGATTGGACCAGACAGACGAATGTTTCTCGCGTGGTGAATTATACGTTGGAATGTCTCGAGCAAAGGATCCAATACAGTTATACATTCAAACCAATGAAAAAGCCGAAACGAAAAACGTCATTTACGCTCAAGTTTTAAAGTAATATCGAAGTATTAAATATATAATTTGTGATGATTCAATTTAATGATAAGTAACGAAATATAATGATAGATAGAGATTGAGTAAAGCACTTTATCAGTATAATGTATAAAATATTTTGTCATATAAAAAATATACTATCAGAAAAAATGTAGCAAAGAGATCCATCATAGATGTATATTATCATCAATGTGATTTATCATGATTAAATTTGTGAAATTAATTTCATTTAGCATTGCACTTTCTTGCAAACATAATTTTTTCACTAGTTGAAGAAAATATAACATTAAAATTCAGACTGACTTTTGGGCGAAGCCGGGTACTTATGCGAGTAAAGTAAAAATCCGGAACTCGTACAATAGCCAAGTTCCAACATATCCCATTTTGCTTCTTCATAGAGAAAGCTATGTTTTGATGGAACTATTTTTTTTCGACATTTTCATGTTAACGTGTTCAGAATGTTCCAAAGTGTCCAGAAATCACGTTTAGAAAAAAATGTTCGACGCACTCGCAAGTGTCTGTGTGGCTGTGTATGTGTGTGTGTGATGAGTTTGGAAAATAACAATAGCTATACGTCTAGAACGGGTTGACCGTTCTTTTTGAACTTTTGCGTTTGCTAATTTTTGCCCACCCGCTGACGGGTATCTCATTTTATGGTAGTTGGAATTTTTCAAAATAAGGGTCTTACCTCTCAAACTTTCGTAAATTCTAAGCTATAGAGATAAAACTTTTACTACAAGAAAACTACAAGAATGAACTACGGGAACACAGTTGTTCAGTATTGAGGTTGGCAAGAATCTATCAAACCGTTCAGTTTTTATATAATAATGATTTTATTTATTTTTTTTGAAAAAAAATTATTTTTGCTCTAACTTTCGTAAATATTAATCTATCGACCCGAACCTTAGCATACAAATTAAATAGGGAATAAGGATACTTGATCTTGAATTTTCTAAAAATCGATAGAGGGGTTCAAATTTTATTTATTGTGCAATGTTCCTAAACATTTTACTTTATTTTAAAAAATTATTTTCTACACACGACAAAGCTTTCTCTATGTGAAAGCCAAATTAGATCAAAATATTTACTCATAGAAATAACTTTGTCAAAGGTGGAATTTAATGAGAAAGCAACGTGCAAGCTTCTACTTTGCATTCTTATTTGTAAATTATAGGGAATTTAATTTTTTTGTGAAACGAACGCGTGCTTATCATCTAAAATTAATACTTCAGGCTCCGTTTATCGTAGGAAGATGCATCAATGTGAGTTTTGAAGCCAAAAGAAGAATCTTGTATAAACTATTATTTAAATAATTATAAGCTTTTCTAAATATGATTTCTCGACGCTTCGGAACAATAGGTATTCTGACATCAAAATCTCGAGAAAAAATGTTTTCACGTAAACAAAGCTGCCTTGGAGAAATCGAAATTATTTTTGAAAAAATGTCAAGACAAATATTTAAATGTGCTTTTGGAACGTTATCAAATTTATAGTTAACAACTTTTCCACTAACAGTTATAGTAGTTAACTGCAAAATGAAAACCTGACTGCAATGCTGACAGAAATGACAGACTGTTTTCCAGTGGTACTCATAATCAAGAAGATTTTTGAAGGTTTTACTACTTGAAGCTAATCTTGACTCCGGCAATATGATTGTAAAATTACTATTCACCTTCCTTTCATTGGGTACACCCATATGAGCAACATCTCATTTCTTGCATAGCTCATGACTTGTGGCGTCTTTAATCATTTCATATATGTCTTTTTAACCCCTTGACATACAATGACGAGGACGCGTTAGGTTCGTCATTCATTGCATTACGTTCCGTTTTATTTGTATGTCAAGGGGTTAAAATTGGTTGACATCGTACCAGTATATGTTTATAAAATGACGTGAATATATGTTTTCAAGACAATCTGTATGTGGAAGCGATTGCTTCACTCAAACTAGTCTGAAATGTCAAGAACAATTATTAGAAACAATGTCTTTATAGAATACTTCGTGTGCTCATGCAATCTTTAAAATGTCGGCCTTAATTAGGCTAACAAACGGACTACCTTCGTTCACGGTTTGGAATTTAATTTCGTACAATGAGTCCAGAAGTTGAAATCTTATGGCATTTTAAATTTTTGGAAAATGTCTGTTCGAGCCCAAGCTGGCGTCAATTTTGAGATATCGAGCTGAAATCGAGCAAATATCCGCCCAAGGGTAATTAACATGCTGTGCCGAGGCCAACTGTACCGGTGGCCATCGTATGTCTGGTGTGCGGTGTCCGCTCTACCAAGTGACGATAACGACTACCTCGGCATCGCGTCTCATGCTGGTACTGGTATATTCTTTTGCTGCTAAGCACACAGTAAAGAAAAAGACAGAAGGTAAGAGTGGGCGGCGGCTAGGAATACAACAACAATGCAGGTGACAGGTTGTGCACCACGTGGGTCGTCACCGCTTTTGTTGCTGACCCTTCACCGGCTTTCTTAACTGGTGGGTGACAAATTCTGACGGTGGCTAGTACACCGCCACGTTTATTGTACCAGACCTATCTGCTCCACAGGACTGAATATGGAAGAAGTAGCAATACAACCAGTAGAAGTATTAGTATAAACAGGACTTTACGTTACAATTTTCTCAAATGGAAATGAGCTTGTTGTGCTAGTATTACGCTTGTACACGTCAGTCTTTGAACGAAGAGCGACGATCCTATCATTATCACCTGTATGTTACAGCTCTGGCTATGGCTCTCATGAAAAAAGACAAATGCATTTGGGAGAATTTAACATATTTGAAACCTTGTCGAAAAATATGCCGGCAGAGAAGAACCTTGCTCATTATTTTCTCATTATTGTCCATTACGAGGTGTGTTAAAAAAAATAACGGGAATCTTGTAATTTGTTGTATTAGTCCGATTCGCGCGATTTCTTCGTTGTTGTGTTGGTAAACTTGTCTGAAAAGTTGCTGTACTGAATTAGCCATATTGGACATTTAGTCTATTATCAGCTGACAAAAAGGTCACATGTGTTATGTTAGGATCAGCGATTCTGAAAATAGATCAGAGAATTTGTATTTAATTTTGCTATAAAAATGGAATAAAGTGCAGCAAAGTTTTAAAAATGTTAAATATTGCTTTTGGTGAGTCTGCTATGTATAAGCGTTTAGAAGATGGCCGTGAGGAAGTTTAAATTGACGAGCGCCCAGGACGCGCCAGTATATCACAAACCGATGAAAACGTGGAAAAAGTGAAAGAAATGATTATGAATGATCGCCGAATCACAATCAGAAAAGTAGCTCTTGATGTTGGCCGATCAATTGGCTCATGCCATGACATTTCTTTGGGGGTTTTGGGTATGAACGTGTGGTAGCAAAATTTGTTCCAAAATAGTTGTATTTCGAACAAAAACAGCGGCGAATAGAAGCTGCTCAGGAGTCGCTAAATGAAGTCAATAACGATGCAGAACTACTGAAACGTGTCGAAAAAAGCTTGACAAGTGCGGTCGAATGTGAAGTTTATGCTCACTATGTTCGTCACTTCTAACAGCACACCATGAATTCTGCCACAAGGTCAAACGGTCAATAAGAAGTACTACTTAAAAGTTCAACGCCGTTTACGTGAAGCAATCCGAAAAAAACGCCCGGATTTGAGGAGCAGCAATTCATGGCTTTTGCCCGACGATAATGCATCTGGTCACACTTCATTGCTTGTCCGTGATTTAGTGGCCAACAACAACACGGTAATGATGCCCCAGCCTCCAATTTCGCCAAACATGGCTCCGTGTGACTTTATTCTGTGCCGAAAAATAGAGAGAACCTTAAAGGGCGGTCGTTCTGCAAGCATAGATAAGATTGAAAACGCATCGCTGAGGGAGCTAAAAGCTATCCCAAAGAACGAGTACCAGAAGTGTTTCGGGGATTGGAAAAAGTGCTGGCATAAGTGTATAATATTTAATGGGGACTATTTTGAAGAGGATAACGTTATTGTAGACGAATAAATAAAATTCTTTCCAAAAAACGAAAATTCCCGTTTTTTTTAACACACTTCGTGTGTTCATCGACAAACGCTTCCTCATTATTTCCCTGTGGGGAACCCAAGGGATGCCTAAAATTTTTTATTTCATTGACCATCTAACGACCTTTAAACTGTAGTTCCAAGAGGGTCAAAGAAGGTTTAAAAAATGCAATCTTTCCAAAGAAGGATTATAAATTGCGAGGGGACGAGGCGTCCGAACCATACAGAATCCTCTCTATATTATAAAAAATAACCCGCTGCCGCCGCCAGATAAAAGAATCGTCATTATAAATCTTGAACCTCCTTTGACCCTTCTTGCATCCCAGATTAATGGTCTTTATGGAGGGTTAAAGGAGGTTTCAAGTGCTAAGACTTATATCAAAGCCTCCTTCAGCCATAATCCCTCTTTCAACTCGACTCAGTTGAGGAGAGTTGATGATAGTTAGTAGATAGGCTACACCGGTTCTGTCCCAATTTGTGTTAGTGCACACATACATGAGACACACGCATGCGCGCGCACGCACAAACACACACGCACGCGACTTTGTCTGCATTTTTTAAAGTTATGTTATATCGAATGATAATAATAATTTTTAAACACAAAATTTATGTATTGAAATTTGGCAAAATA
Organism: Cylloceria caligata; assembly: GCA_963942595.1. Lineage (NCBI taxonomy): Eukaryota > Metazoa > Arthropoda > Insecta > Hymenoptera > Ichneumonidae > Cylloceria > Cylloceria caligata. The sequence goes on from OZ012708.1 coordinate 13,922,264, forward strand.
TTTTTTTTCCTATATATTTTAACAGCCATTTTTTATTAAACTCACTTTTATATTTTCACATTTGTATCATTATTCTTTTTTTCTTTTTTTTTTTTTGGAGCTTCTTCTAAATTTATTCGTTCCCGAACCAAAGTACGTTCACAGCCAACGATTCTCAAAAAAATAGTAGAAATTTTAAATTAAATTGTAACTTAAACTACATCAACTAACTTGTATATCTATTTTTATAGGTGAGAATTATCTCAGTTCGTTTTTTTATTATGTTATGTTATAATCAAATAATCAAATTATGATATACGATACTATTAAAAATATTTTTCTAACATCAGTTGAGATATTTCCATTCTCAATGGCATTTTCAATTCGATCGAGCTCGGCAACGAAAATGATATCCCACTCATCTTGATCTATAGTTAATTAATTAATTTTAATTAATTTTGTTTATTTATCACATTTTGATCAAATCTACCGTAACATCGCAAAGGTTACTCGGAATATTTATTCTTCCTTCCTCTTCCGAAAATTTTCTATCACCAATATTAAGTAATAAGTTCGAAACCTCCTCTTCCCTCAAGTCACGTTGAAGTTTGACAGGTATATCGACTCTCAAGGACAGGACTTTGACATGAGGCCATAAGATAGATGACTTGAGACAGGCTTTAACTCAGCTCCACGTGTCCCTCGTGGTACAACAGGCAATGTCTGTCTGATATCACTAGCTAAAAGCACTGTAACTCCACCCATAAGTTGGTTGCAGCTCCTAATGTCCTGGAGTGTCCTATTTAGAGCCTAAATACCTCTCTTGTGAGATATGGTACACTCATCCCACACGATAACTTTGCCTTCAAGGAGTACCTGAGCCATGTCACTCTGCTTGGAGATGTTACAACGTGTAGAATCAAAATGATTCAGGTTGAGAGGTAACTTAAAGGCAGAGTGAGCCGTCTTCCCTCCTTTAATAAAGGTAGCTGCAATACCTGAGGAAGCTATGGCAACGGCGATATGCCTTCCACCCCTAACTGTGGCCAGGAATAGATTGATTAAGAACATTTTGCCAGTGCCGCCAGGACCGTCAAGGAAGAAAAACTGCCCATGATCATAAGTAATACTGTGCATGATTTCATCGTAGGCTTTTCTCTGTTCTTGATTTAGGTTTGCAACATTTCAGCAACTACTTCGGTCAGCTGAACGATATTATAAGACAGTTCACTCAGGTATTGACCGTTACTGACAATGGCTCCGTGCTCTCGTGAAAGTTTTTGAAGTTCGAACTGTATGAGTATTTTACCCGACATTGATATGACAATATCCTTGATATGACAATACCCAATATGAAGGATAAGTCATTCTGTTGTAAACAACATCCTTGAGTTGTTTCACGTCTCCGTGCTTTTTATATTCGTCATCTAACATCTTCCGCAAAACAGTCTCGGTATTTCTCCCACAATTTGTATTGGATCTCCAACTTGGTAAAAATCAACATGATGTCAAACAGTTCACGTATTTTGTAAGGAGAGTTAGAGATGGAAGCTTCTTCCAGGGTACGGTCCCAGTGTGTATCGTCCTCCAGCAAGCCAAGCGCTCACGCCACCTGAAATGTCGGCTAGACTACGCCTGCCACAGTTTTCGATACAGTAAATGACATAGGGCTACGGATCTCGTGCAAAAGGAGGCGCAAGTAGTAGCACTCAGCATTGCTGGGATATACCGATATTAACTTTGTCAATGGACCCTGGCCTTGTCTTCTCTTCTAGCTACTGGAGAATATGAACATGAGGGAGTTCACGTTTCTGCCATTTCACGGAATATATGACACCTGATAGCGCCAAATACGCAACCATTAGTGAAGAGCTTCATTATATACTTTACTTTCACGTTGAAAACTTTCGCTCCTATGTCATGTCTATCGTGAGATTTTTGGTTCACAGTCAAGAGCTCCATGATTTCTGGCCGTTTCGAATTGTAGGTAAATGTAATAAACAGATCAGGCCGTCCAAAATAGTGCACATCCATCATCGCACCTTGAGTTCCCTCATGTATGTAGAGGAGACCTCTAGTGAAAGAGGACAGCAATCCAACCATCTTGCCAAACTCTGGTAACTGGCCGTCAGTTTTTGTCATGGCATCCTTCAGGTGAAGATATTTCGGGTTTCTCAGCTTTTTCTGTTTGTCGCAAATCCAATTGACTCTCAGTCTCAATTTTCGCATATATACCAACCAGAAATTGATTGAGAAAGTTACGCAACCGTAGTAAGTAGCATTTTTCGCCATCACGCTCCATTATCCTGAGGTATATTGATGTAATATCCATCTTCTCCACGGCAAAACATCAGAGGGTACTAGAGAGCGTCATATGCATGATGCGTTTCACTGATTCGCACCAATATGTTGTCTCTGCTGTGGACAACGATATCCCTCTTCTCAAAATCCTGGCCGTCAATGAGAATTGCTACTTCTCTAGTAATTGGGGAATTGATTCTCTAATAATTGAGAAATTGATCTCTGTGTTCTTCGGAAGGGTTCCTATCGGCGTGAATCAGCACTTGGAATTTCTTCCATCCGTTATGAACAGAATAAATTCTGCAGTTGGCTAACCAGTCCTTGCTTAACGCCAGGGTTGATTCCACAACGGATGTCCCACTCATTGTCATCATTACCAGCAAGGTATATCTGGAGAACTGAAGGCTGCTGTTGAGGCCCTTCCATGAGGATTCCACCGCCTTGAGTTCGTAAGAAGTATCATAGTAGACCGATCCTGAGTGAAACACTTGAACCTCCGCCACTTGTTGGACACATGACTCGTTATATCAGCCCGAATTTGAGCAGCCATTAATACATCATCGTGCACCAGGTAAGACAGAGAAGAGGATAGGCACGAGCCGTCACCAATAATCTTTACTATTCGACAAGGGATTTGTAATCCTTTAATTACAATAATATTTTTATCTATAATATTATTATATGCTTTACTTTTCTATCAGGGGTACAAATTGAAAATGCGGGTTTGATAACAGATGGCGTTACTAACGCTATACGCATCAGGCAGTACTGTGACTATGTTCATGTCAAAGCTACGTCTTATAGCTTTAATTTTCAGTATGTGTCAATTTGTCGCAGTGTCAAATTCATAGTTTTTTTTAGCTCTCAATATGTCGAGTTTCGTGCCAACAAAACAGCATTTGCGGGAAGTTTTAATTTACTTCTTTAATTTGAAGAAAAGTGCTGCTGAAGCACATCGATTGGTCTCCGAGGCTTATCCGAGTCATGTTCCATCGGTTTCAACGTGCGAGAGATGGTTTGTGCGGTTTAGAAGTGGTGATTTTGACGTTGAGGACAAAGAGCGGCCGGGCCAAGTGAAAAAGTTTGAGAATGCTGAATTGGAGGCAATACTCAATGAAGACTCGTGTCAAACTCAACAAGAGCTCGCAGATTCATTGGGAGTGACACAACAAGCCATTTCCCATCGTATAAAAGCCCTCGGAATGATCCAAAAGCAAGGACATTGGGTGCCGTATGAGCTGAAGCCGAGAGACGTCGAGCGCCGTTTTTTTGCATGCGAACTGCTGCTCGAACGGCAAAAACGGAAGGGTTTTTTGCATCGCATTGTCACTGGTGATGAAAAGTGGATCCATTACGATAACCCGAAGCGCAAAAAATCATATGGTTACCCCGGCCATGCATCATCATCGACGGCCAAACCAAATATTCACGGCGCCAAGCTCATGCTCTGTATTTGGTGGGACCAGCTGGGTGTGGTGTATTATGAGCTATTGAAATCGAACGAAACCATCACAGGAGCACTATACCGAACTCAATTGATGCGTTTGAGCCGCGCACTCAAAGAAAAACGGCCACAATACGAGCAAAGACACGACAAAGTAATTTTGCAACATGACAACGCTCGGCCACATGTTGCAGCGCCGGTCAAAACATACCTACAAACGCTGAAATGGGGAGTCTTACCCCACCCGCCGTATAGCCCAGATATTGCTCCTTCCGATTACCACCTTTTCCGATCGATGACACATGGCCTAGCTGACCAGCGCTTCCATTCTTACGAAGAAGCCCAAAAATGGGTCGATGACTGGATAGCAGCCAAGCCGGCCGAATTTTTTCGCGACGGTATCTGTAAATTGCCAGAAAGATGGGAAAAAGTTGTGGCTAGCGATGGACAATACTTTGAATAATTCATTTGTTACCATTTTTTCAGAATAAACGTTCAAAAATAGAAAAAAATCCCGCATTTTCAATTTGTACTCCTGATATAATATGATGTTTTGCTCTCCAAAAATATATAAAATTAAATATGAACTAACTTTATATACGTTACTTTTAAGAAAACATTTTAATATAAGAAATTTGAAATTAAAACTTACAAATTACTTCCACACAATTCCGCACGATGCTCAGTAATATCAATGAGCAACCATCTTTCTTAATTCTGGTTTCCTCACGTAGGAAACTCTGAACATCTTGCGGAATCTCGAGAAAGCAATTTGCAAGTTTCAATTTGCAGATTTTTTTGGAGTAATTTCGTCAAAATAAAAATTTCGAAATTCCATGTAATATGAACGCATCTACTATTTTTCACGTAATTTTATACCAACATTTTTTAAAAATACTCTTTTCATATTTTTTAATTCTATCCAACTATTCAAAATTTACAATAATTATAGCTGTTGAGAATTCCTGTGGTGTTGTTGAATGGAATCTAAAAGATATCGCAAAAGGATGAGTTTTCATTCACGACAGAGGTGAAATAACCAGACCATAGATGTAGGTAGAGAAAGTGGTTTTTATTCTACCATTGATTTCAAAACTACAAAAAAAATATATAAAAAATAGCACAAATAAACTTAGAGTGACTTTTAATGAGACGCACGTTCAATTATATTAATTGAGTGTCGAAATTTGTGATGTGAAACGTGGTGCAGTCCGCGCTGCAGAGGACGCCACGAGATGAGACTTATGAGGATGCACAAATGAGATTTCTCCACCTCACAGTTATGAAGGTGCACGCTTACTATTGTTTTCCCAAAATCCACTGTAGGATAATCGCGAGGGGGTAGCGGAGGGGGTCCCACTCGAGATCGCAACTCGCGAAGCTCCGATGCACTCTCTTCGGGTGCCACTCAACGTTTCCACTTCGGACAATAAAAATGTTGACAGACGCTCAAGCAACTCGAACGACGCACCACCCGTGGATAAGCCACGCTCGCATTACGCAAGTCTGATCGGGTCGTCTCCCATCGTCCCTCTTCCCTCGTCCCGCCAGTTCGCCATTTTACGCGAGAATTCGTGCCGTACCCCGACCGACCGTATCTACTATCTACACCGCTTCACGCAACGCTAGAGCGTCCGACGGTACCTGTAGCACGAGGATGCACGAACCTGACCGAATGACGTTCGACGAGGTCTCGCGCCCGACCCACACCAATGCTCTCTATAGTCGCGACGCGAACCCCTGCTTCACAAGAATCGTTCAATATCACAGAAAAATAAAATCCCATACAATATATTTCACGAAAGTACAGTAAAATATAATACATTTTCACAAAAATACAATACAATAAATCTTCACAATCCCAAAAAAATTAAAATAAAATAAGCGGCAAGGAAAAAAAATACACTAAACTTCGAGGGAATAAAATTAAATAACTTTCAGGCAAATAAAATAAAATAAATTCCCAAAGAATGAAATAAAAAATTAATTTACAGGAAAATAAAACAACATAACTTTCAGGAGAATAGCATAAAAATAAATTTCCAGAAAACCAAATAAATTCCACCAGTTCTATTTCTCCTCTCTATGGTATAAGTTTCGAGAGCTTGCTAAAGGCTACTCGAGCTACGCGGGAGACTGGCTTTGTTGACAATTTGCTCGAACGGCTCGGTCGTCTGCCCGGCTTGTTAAGATTTGCTGCTACCGAGAGGCCTCACGCTCGGCAGCCGTGCTATGTTACGCGCATTTGTTCTAATGCGACCCAGTAGTGTTTATCACTGCTGGATATACACCTTTTGCTTAGGTCAGCGGTCCCACGCTGACCAGCAAGACGCAGAGTCAATCACTTACTTACAATCACTTACTTACAATCAGTACCTATACGTTATTCTTGCGCGGTGCCTTCAGTACTACTTAATTCGAGCAGATCATCGCCGGGGGCCGACTACGACGGTCGATTCTCATAACACGGGCCCGTACTTAACTATTTTCACCCATTCTTCAAAATAATATATACAGTGGTGTAAAAGACTGTTTCGAACAATTCTATTTGGTCGACCATACAAAACCGTTTATTTGTGACTCATTTACAATCGTGTTAAAATACTGTTTTACTGTTTTAATATATAGTGCATCTTGTGGCTAATTCTGTCTGTGCTTCAATATTTATTTTTATCAACCCGCTCCTCATCAGACAAACTCCAATCCCTGGCCAGCTCATTCTGGCTTGAAATGGAGATAAATATATGTTATTCCTTCATTGCGTCCCTTTTGTCAAATCCGGGACGTAGCAGGGACTTAGTATTAATTAAGGCGTTAAATGTTTCAGACCTGCTGAAACAATTAACATCCTAATTTATCCCTTTATATGAGGGGTCGTATAGAATTAAGAAATGCGCAGGGATAGCGACATATTTAGTGATAGACATAGACAGTAAGAAAGAGCAAGGTAGATTCCATGCAAATATGTTTAAGAGGTACAGGACAGAGGCAGAAAAGACAGATGCGAAGAAAGAAGACACTACGAGTCCAGCTACAACGGGTAAGAGAGAAACAGCCAGGGGGCAGAATCCAAAAACGAAACAACTGGGCCTGCACTCGGCAGCTGCAGGCACGATACGAGCAAAGGATCCGGCGGTCAACGCACCGAGTATATAGTAAAATCCACAAGAGATCAATATACAAAAATGAATCGGACGTACAGAGAAACAGGCGGCAAGATCTAACGGGTTGCGGTTGGTCGAGAGAAAAGGCGCAACATATACGTAACCCGAAAGGCCTGACTCACACCAAAATTCGGAAAAAGCAGAGCGTTAGACGAGGATGACGTAAATTCTGGGTATTGGACAACGATTCCACGATTGAATAATAGGTCGAAGGCCGAAATATAGAAGAGGAAAAAGGGTTTCGGGAGACGAGTAATTGGTGCTAAGGTCAAGGCCGGCACGAAAATAGGCCGAAAATACGCGATTAACCCGGAAATCCAAAATAACGAATTTACGTTGGTCAAAAATAAAATTTATAGATATAGATATGATAAGAAGCAAGCAAGGTGTCTATAAGGGACCGACAAATCAGGAGCGGCCTACAAAACTACCAAATCGAAAAAATGCCAATTCAGTATAATATTTAAACAGACAACATTTTAATTTTTTTTCTTCTTTCTCGAAAAAAAAAAAAAAAAACGAATCGACAATGCAGCTGCAACGCTTTATCGAATACGGCGTGGAGTACTTGGTACCTAGAGAACCTCATGAGGCCGAGGTGCCGACCAGTGAAAGCCCGAGTCATTTTTACGTGTCGCTCGGACAGGACCGACAACGGAGAGGAAATTTCCTGAAAAAAGTGGCGACGACCAGCTGGGATCACCACGAGGTCAACCGACTACTAAAAGAGAAGGCGTACCCCGGAAGGGCGGTACTTTTCCTGTTACAAGCCGAAAAGGAAGATTATAAGTACTCGTTATTCCGGGATACAGTGATAAAAAAATCGGATGGAAAATACACCATTTGGATGGGGGACTTGGCCACAAGCATAAACACGGGATGGACACACTATATACGTTTCCGAAAAGGTATCTGGGAGAACCGTACTTTGCAGTCACGTGCGCTCTGCACAGCCTGGCACCAATCGGCCGGGACTGAAGTAGGGCAGCACGTGACCATTTCATCGCCCTCACGGTCGGCCAAACTATCGACCTATACATAGAGGAGCTGGACCCTGTTGTTGAGGTAGTATGGGTCTCGATCCATGCCAGCCTCGGCAACACGGGATACGACCTGTCCCATCAACTGCGAAGGAGTAGGGACGCGAGGAGGACTACCCACAACCCTCAATTCAACTACGGCCAGGACGGTGGGCACCACGGAAAACAGTACCGGCAAGAGAGAAGGAGTAATAAGTAATAAGTAAGTGTCCGACATTCTCTGTGTAATATTTTTGGATAAATTTAGTAGACGGGAATCAAGCGCGCTACCATCTGTCGATTCACGACTGTGCTTCCGAGATTGGTGATTTTGTTCTATGTCAATGTTGTATTCCTTAATAAAATTATTTTTTTGTTTCCGCTTCTCGAATAACGTGTTGAAATTTACTGCGAGACACCTCTGACTGACTCCTCCCATCTACCATTCACCAAAGCTGCAGCGAAGCCGAGGCGGCCTCGTGTACTTCGCGTGCAAATAAAATTTGTTCCATTTATTTATTTCACGGGACTGGCACCCAACACGCGGGTACACGAGCTTTTGTGACCATCTGTAAGGACTTGTGAGCCGTAGCTGGAGAAAGTGGTTACAAAATATACAATTAATCGTAAACAATCACCATTTGGAATTTTTATAAATATTTTTTTGAACAAGCGGTTCTGTTACTTAATGCTACGTAATCGAATATAAAAACAATAAACTGTGACGTAGTCACGACTAGGAAGAAAAGACTATAACAATCAGAATAAAATAAAACACAAAATAACAATAAACAAAATCATTTATTGATAGTACCTGAAAAGGATAAAAGAAAACAAAATAAAATAAAACACAAATTCCTACAAAAATAATCATTTATTCATAGAAAATCAGAAATGTAAGAAGATAAGTAAGAAATGATAAAATTCTCAGCAAAATCCAGTCGACACCGCGAAACAGGATGAAGCCTGTCACATTCCTTCGCTGCCGAAAAACAGCGGGTCAGCGACCGGCTGGCCTCGCTCGGGCAGTGAGGGGATGTAGGGGCAGGATGGCGGGGCTAGCTGAAACAAAAGAAATTACATGAGACAATAGAAAAAGAAGAGTTAAAATAAGAGAGTGGGAAAGGAGAGAAAGGTATAAAAGCGAGCTGCAAACCAAGGAGGCTCTCTTATTCGATTCCAACTACCAACCAAGTTAGACCCGCGGGCGAAAAGTAATTAAAAATTAAAACAAAATTCAAGAATTTGATTTTTAAATTCGGAAATCAATTAGAAAGGGTGTGAGTGGGGCCCTATAAATTAATTCAAATATTGCAAAATAGAAAAACAACACAAGTGAGTGCAAGGAATCATATAAAGATTAAGAGCGGACAGTATCAGACTGTGTGAATAAAACAGGAAATATTCTAAAAAGCCAGATTAAGAAGAGAAAGTTGGTGGCATTAAAATAAATAATTAGGGTTTAGTTTAGGAGAATTAAGCGAATAGTATAAGAAAGTTTAGGTAGAATAATTAGCAAATAAGTCCGGATAGTTTCTAAGAAGTATTGTGAACGCAGCGCATCGATACATTTAAAAGACTCGGTTGTGGCACCTAGAGGTCTCCAAATTAGAAACTTTGAGAAAGTAAAAAGTGGAATAACACAGAAAAAGAAAGGAGAAAAACAAACAACATTTAGAAAAATTATAACACAGAGACTTGATACAGTAAACTTGAGACTCTCGGTAAATTAGTTACCGCATCAAAAAGCAACAGGGCTTTGGAGTCAAAAGTTGAAAGGAAGTTAGGAAAAATATTTAATAGATAGAATTAGGAGGGCATTAGTCAGCCCGACCAATGGAAACTAGATTAAGAATTTTTAGATAATTAGAAAAATAATTAGGAGGGAAACAATTTTAAGAGTTCTGTCAAGCGCGTCGCAGGAAAACGACACTACTCAACAGACATAAAAGAGAAGAGAACGATAAATTAAAAGACCAACTCACCAAGAGAGAAGAACAACAGGAACGTCCACGTCCAACATCGAAGATCCCTTGATAGATCCGATAACTAATTGATAAACAATTAAGGGACACTGAAAAATCGCGAGACGGAAACTGTCATCGTTAGACACACAAAGTAGATTATTCGCGAACTGGGATCACTATCACAACTATAAAAACAGACTGAAATCACGTGGGGACGCCACGACTATAATAAACGAAGAGCCCGAACGCGGAACAACACGGAAAACAACGTTTTTTGATTATTAAACAAAACTACGCGTACGCGGACACAGACCCGGCGTCCATACCAGCTGACCGACGCGCCAGCAACAACGACGCAAACCCAGCCGACAGCACGTCAGCAGCCAGGCGGGAAAAAGATCAAGACGGCTGAGCTCGATACTGCCTAGTTGAGATATCCACCGCTCAGCGCAGAAGTCGAGAATCTGATAACCTCGCGGGTAAAGAAGAGCGTGGAACCATCAGAACAATTAAACACCACTGATAAATTGTACGGTTAAAGGCGCCAAAAAGCCTCACAACACAAAATTCTATGAAACTTATTGAATAAACCTTACTTATACCTCCTATAGAAGTCTAAAATTAATTATCGTCGTGTTCGAGCCCGAATTCTTCCCCTCAGAAGGATAAAATTTAATGTTAACGTAAAAATACCGTTACAAAACATGTAACAAATATTCGATTAGAGGAAGCTGAATGACTATAAAGTGATCATTTTTATAACCATACGTTTCAGGGAAAGGGCAATATTGGTGACACTATATAAATGATATACATTATATAGTGTCACCAGTATAGCCGTTTGACAGATCCATATTTGATGTCGATAAAATGATCATTTTGGTGTCCTTACGTTTCAGGGAAAGGGCTACATTGGTGACACTATATAAATTATATAGTTGTTACCAAAATGATCACTTTATCGACATTTTATAGGAGCCTATTGAATATTGGATAAATTTGTTTATCCAAGGAAATATTGATAGATATTGATAGATGAGTGTTGTATTTTTATGATCAATAGTAAATTTGTATAAATTGTGTTTAATGTTGCCATTCTTTTTACATCGCGATTTAAGCAGAAGGTAATAATCGATGACTGAAATAGTCAATCGATACGGGTTTAAGCGTTTTTGCAAAATAAAGAGTTCATTTGAAAATCTTTCAGGGACCAATTCAAGAATGATGTTATAGAACTCGTTAAAGTAAAAAATGACGAAGCGGTTGTTTTTATACATCTATTACTGTGTTTATTACTGTATTTACGCACCTCAGCACTACTGTAAACGAATCTATCACTATTGAGCCGGGTATCTTTAATAAACTAAATTATGGTAATCCCGTTCCGTCTATGCGATCGATTTATCTTTTGGACTCTTATACTAATTCAGAGTTCATTGTTTACGCCACGCTTGCGGGGGGTGTATGGCTCGTTAAGCCGTTCAAGTTACACATTTAGCAATTCACGCATCATCACAGGTTATACAAATGATAGGTTATACAAATTAGTCCGATTACCCAAAATGGACCAGAGTGAGTAAATAAGGTATATAGCGAATAAAAATCAATACAAAACAGAAAGTTGGCTTTCATTTGAAAACATGTTTCTGCGTGGCTTACATTACCGAAGAAAAAAAAGCCACTAGCAGGATATGGACTTTTAGATTACAAATTCTAAATGCCGTAAAAGGGCTACTTTGGTGACATTATTCAATTGATACAGTGTCACCAAAGTAGCCCTTTCGTTGTAATGTAACGCATGAAAATGATCACTTTGTCGATATCCAATGGAAACTTATCAAATAGTTATGAGTTAAGTACAGGGAGAATACATTTAAGGAAGAAACCTTAAGTTTAAGTTGAGATAAGCATGCAGAAGAAACTGGAAAAGGCAGTTTGATGTAAAAGGTTAGAGTAACCATACATGAATAACGAAAGAATTAGAGACTTGAACAGAAAAGGTCCAAGAACATAGCTTCCTCTATGAGGAAGTAATGTCGGACGGGAATGAACCCATTCCCGACAAACATTCACTTTGTCAATAGCATATCGGTAAATTTACTCTCACAATTTTGAAGATAACGCAATTTTGACAGGAAACTATCTTAAATGAATTTATCTCGTGTATTTCTATTATTGAGTCTGTAGCTTACTTCGACAAGTTTCAGATCAGCAGCTGGTCGATCGTTCTGTAAAAGTGTCATCGTAGATATTTGTGTATATTTTGTGTCTACTGGAGACCATTTTGAGACAAACAGTCAGATGCCAATCTATATATGAACTGTAAAGCCACAGATGCTTTGAGAGAGGAGAGGAGGTTTATTCTTTAATAAATATAGTCAATCTCTGATGTATTAGAAAATAATATGAATGCTTTTATTAATATAAGTAGATAGCTTGCTTCTCGTTTGAACAGACGCTTCGAGTCGACTGCCGCTACGCAACCGCTTCTCTCTCGTATCACCTTTACCGCTCGACTCGCTTCGGCTAACGTCGTGACTACTCGTCCGCTCATATACTCGATACATAATAACTTATCTATATATATATATATCATACGCGATAACTCATACCTCAACACTTCCGCCAGTTAAGCGTTCCTTATTGTTTACATATACCAAGGCTTGTACAGAGTTGCCAAAAACGATCTCTATGGAGAGCTTTTGTAAATACATCCGCAAGTTGATGTTCAGTTGGTACATACAATACTTGAACTTCTTGTTGCTTTATTCTCTCTCTAATGAAGTGATAGCGCACATCTATCTAAAGGGTGTCCCAGCAAGAGCGCCGGATTTTAATTTGCCGCCATTTTGTTAATACGTGTTGTACAGTGATTTTTTTTTACATTTGTCACGTACAGACCACGCGATTTAAGAATATGGAGAAGTATTCAAACCAACAACGTTTAATTATTGTAAAAACACATTACAAAAATGGTGAAAGTTTTGCGAAAGCAGTTCGCCAATTACGTCAAGTTTTTGGTCGCAATAATGCGCCAAATGAATCAACAGTGAGGTGTTTAATTACAAAATTTGAGACAAAATTCACGCTGATGGATCAGAAGATCATTGTTCGTCGTCATCCTTGTCGGTCACTCGAAAATATAGCCACAGTAACGGAATCTGTGGCCGAGAATCCAGGAACTTTCATTCGGCATCGTGGTCAACAATTAAACATTTCCAGTAGCACTATGCAACAAATTTTGGTAAAAGATCTCCATTTGCACGCGTACAAGGTTCAATTGGTGCAAGAAATCAAGCCAAGGGACCATGCGCAGCGCTGTGAATTTGATGATTGGGTGTTGGAACATCATCAAATTAATGCGGATTGTTGACCACGATGCCGAATGGAAGTTCCTGGGTTCTCGGCCACAGATTCCGTTACTGTGGCTATATTTTCGAGTGACCGACAAGGACGATGACGAACAATGATCTTCTGATCCATCAGCATATATTTTGTCTCAAATTTTGTAATTAAACGCTTCACTGTCGATTCATTTGGCGCATTATGGCGACCAAAAACTTGACGTAATTGGCGAGCTGTTTTCGCAAAACTTTCACCATTTTTGTAATATGTTTTTACAATAATTAAACGTTGTTGGTTTGAATACTTTTCCATATTCTTGAATCGCGTGGTCAGTACGTGACAAATGTAAAAAAAAAATCTTAATCCGGCGCTCTTGCTGGGACACCCTTTATATGTTTGGTCCGCTTATGAAACTCTGGATTATGCGCTAGACGAATTGCACTTTGATTATCTACTCGCAATGTCGTTGGTTTCTCACACGTGCAACCGATACCATCTAATAATGTACGCAACCAAATCGCTTCTTTTGTAGCTGTTGCCGCTGCAACATATTCGGACTCAGTTGTACTTGTTGACACTAATTTCTGACGTTGTGACGACCATGTAACAATCCCGTCTGCGATACAAAAAGCGTAACCTGAAGTAGACCTCTGTGTTTGTACATCGCTAGCATAGTCAGCATCTGAATAACCGGACTACTCGATTTTTTCGTTTCCCGCTCGATACTCGATATAATATTCTACTGTGTTGACTAGATATGAAATAATGCGTTTAACAGCCTGCCAATGACTCTTATCATGACTATTCAAAAATTTGATGACAGAATTTACAGTGTAAGCAAGATCCGGGCGAGTGACTACTGCTAAAAACATCAGCGACCCGACCGCTTCTCGATGAGGTACCTTGACCGCATTTTCTTGTGACTCGACCGGATATAATACTGTGTGTGGATCCGCCGGTATGGATGACCCTTTTGCCAAACTCATATTAAATTTCTCGATAATTTTCTTAGCATAACCACTTTGGTGTATACACATCGACTTGTTAGCTCGATCGCGACTTATTTGAATTCCTACAAATACACTACAGTCACCAATTGTGACCTCAAACGTTTCATTTAGCGCTCTTATAATTTTCTCGATCACTTCCGACGACTTTGATGCTACAATACCATCGTCGACGAACAAGCAACATATACTTTAAACCCTTCACAGGTACCAACAAATATGCAATTATCAGCATCAGTCTCTTTTAAATTATAACCCGGTAGAAAGTTCGAAAATTTCTGGTTCCAGCACCGAGGTGTTTGTTTCAGACCATATAACGATTTATGCAGCTTATACACAACACTACCACGATCACTATTTTCTTTATTGTCGTATAGCCCCTGTGGTAGCTCCATTTTAATGTCCTTGACCAATTCTCCGTGTAAGAATGCAGTGCGTACATCGAATTGCACCGCTTCCATATCTTCTTTCGTGATGACAGCGAGTAACATTCGCAGAGAGTCATATCTAACGACCAGCGAAAAAGTCTCGTTGTAATCGACACCTTCTTTTTATAGAAAACCTCTCGCGCCTAACTGTGCCTTGAAATGACACACGCTTCCATCTGTATTTTAAAGGATTTTGAACACCCATTTAGAATCTATAAGTTTCTCGCCCGAGATTCTTGGAAGAATTGTCCACGTCCCATTCTTCTTGTGTGCTTCGAGTTCCTCCTCGATTACACCGATCCACTGAGCAGCCTCTGGTCCCGTTACAGCTTCTGCACAAGTCGTAGGTACATCATATTATGCAAGATTCAATTGATATCTTACCGGTGTTTTCAGTGTGGCCCGATTTCTTAGAGTGCGCGGAGAACCAATAGCTTGCTGCTGTTGTGCATTCTCCTCGTTTTCATCTCCGTCATCAAGTTGGTCACCTGCATTCCTCTCGACTATCGATCGGTTACCGACTGTTGCACGATTACCGACTGCTGCTCGATTACCGACTGCCTCTTCGGCTTCTTCTTCATCGTTGCTCATTCCTGGCAACGGTAAATATGCCTCTGATGCCCCCTCTTCGTCCGAGTCTTCGTCCGTGTTACTCTCCTTAAAGCTCACGTGTCTAGAAATAAATACTTTTTTCGTTTTCGAATCATACAACCTGTAATTTTTAGAGTCGTTCTCGTATCCTACAAGAATTGCTTTCCTCGCTCGAGCTTCGAACTTCGTTGTGTGGTGTTTCGGTGTATGCGCGTATACATCACACGCAAAGACTCGCATGTGGCTCAGATCTGGTGTCTTTCCCGTCCACATTTCGTACGGAGTACGACTTCCGCCCGTTCTTGACTGACCAGCTCGATTCAAAATGTATACCGCTGTATTAGTAGCTTCCGCCCAAAGATTTTCCGGTATTTCCTTTGCTTGCATCATCGTTCTCGCTGATTCAACAATGGTTCCGTTGTCTCTCTCTGACCTCCCATTTTCCTCGGGTGTATACGGCGCCGTTGTCTCACGAGTTATTCCTCGAAGCTTCATATATTCTCGCATCCTCTCGTTACAGTATTCGGTACCGTTATCCGTGCGTAATTTTTGCATCGGATGTCCGAATTTATTGTAAACAAGCCGCTCGAATTCGTTGAATTTCTCGAACACGTCCGACTTATGTCGAATAAAATACACAAACCGGAAACCGGTTGCATCGTCTTTGAAGAGAACATAAAACCGTGTACCGCCTAGTGATTGCACTGGTATAGGTCCACACACGTCACTGTGTATAAATTACCCCGGTTTTTTCGCTCGTTTCTCCGTTTCCGTTTTGAACGGTAATTTGTGTAGTTTGCCGAACTGGCAATGTTCACAGAAGAAGCCTTTTGCAGTTTTTAAGTTCACCCCGTTGACGAGTTTACGATTCGCTTATTCGTACAACGCACGCTTATGAATATGGCCGAGTCTCTCGTGCCATATTTTCAAATCCAACGCCACTCTGTTTGTTTCATTCCGATTCGCCTCAGTTGGTGCGCAAAAAAACATCCTATATAAACAATTGGTTTGTTTGAGACCTGTGGCTTCTATGACGCCATTTCGCGATATCTCGACACCCCCGTTGTCAAAACTAACCCAAAAACCTCTAGTGGTACACATGCCTACCGATAAAAGATTCTTTGTTACTTGTGAAACAAACAGTACATTGTCTATTACACTGTTTTGCCACTTGCCGTTCACGAGTTTCTCTATAGGTACTGTTCCTGTGCCGATAACGTCGCATTCTCGGTCATCACCTAGTGATATTTTTTCGCCGCTTACCAACTGAAAGTTTACCAACCATTCTCGTCGAAAGGTAATATGCGCCGATGCGCCACTGTCGGTAATACATACATCGTTTTCATCGGCCTGCAGTAATCTCTGAATCTGCCCGACTGACGGTGATTTATTTTCCTCTTTCACTGTTGACTTTGTGTTGTTAATTATTTCTGTACTCACAACAAACGCACAGATACTGCTCGAAGAACTTTTGTTTTGGCTACTGTTTTTCTTTCGTGGACATTTACTCGCGTAATGTCCCTTTTCGTGGCATCCGTAGCGCTCTACGTCTTTCTTCGAACGTTTGTCTTTCTTCTTTTCTTTTTTGCATTTTTCCTCGTTCTTCGTGTTATTGTGACGAGTGACCGCAAACGCGCTTGCCGATTGATCTTCGTCCTTGAGTCTATTTTCTTCTCTGATGAGACGCTCTAGACGATTTTCAACCGTCTGTCTATATGGCTCTACACTGTTCTACGCAGTTTTTAGCACAGTGTATTTCGCAGTTAAGCTCTCGATAATTTTAGCTATAACTCCAACTTCGGACACTGGCTGTCCTAGATCCGACAACTGTCTTGCTAGGTTCTGTATGTGTGAGACATGCTATAAAACAGTCATTCGAACTCATCCGATACCCGTAGAACCTTTGTGTCAACGACACCACATTCGACGCGGTTCTTTGTTCGTGCATCGCACTTAATTTGTCCCACATCGCCTTTGCTGTGTTACACACAATAACATTATCTAACTGCTCGCATTCCAACGCTGCAGCGATAATTGCGGTCGCTTTAGCGTTGTCCTCTACCCAAGTCTTCATGCGAGCTTCGTTGACCCCTTCCTGATCTGGTGGTCTCATCCTCGTCCCGTCGACTACATCGAAAATTTCGTTGGCCATCAACACCGCTGTGAGTTGGAATTTCCATCCTTGGAAATTTGTGGAAATCGTCAGGCATTTTTCCGCTTCACGATTTTTTCCTTTACTTGTGGCGACGAGACGCTCGACACTTGTACTTTATCTCCTCGCAACTTTTCTGTCCGACCAACCAACAAAAAACTATTTGTTCTTTCAGCCAGATACAAAATCGAGAAAAAAACACCGCGGAGAAAAACACGCTATCTCGCACGAGAGTCGAAAAGAAACACCGGCTCACTAACTCGCCACGTGCTTTGCGCGCACGCCGTAATGGCCGCCTTGCTCGATCGTCCTGCACGCTTCTACCTGCCACGAGGGAAAAATCGCTATGCCGCGAACTATCTCTCTACCTCTCCTTTTTTTGCCGCAGATATTATATGAGTACCTGGGCCCATAACCTGTTAAGCCACACATGCTTTGAGAGAGGAGAGGAGGTTTATTCTTTAATAAATGTAGTCAATCTCTAGTGTATTAGAAAATAGTATAAATGCATTTATTAATATAAGTAGATAGCTAAGTTCTCGTTTGAACAGACGCTTCGAGTCGACTGCCGCTACGCAACCGTTTCTCTCTCGTATCACCTTTACCGCTCGACTAACCGCTTCGGCTAACGTCGTGACTACTCGTCCGCTCATATACTCGATACATAATAACTAATCTCTATATATATATATATATATATCTCATACGCGATAACTCATGCCTCAACATGAACTACAGTCAAGCGTTTTAGTGACAATTATTTACGTCTCTTTTTCATACAAATGTAAGATCATAAGCATTTATATTGGTTCCACCAATAATTTTGATATACATTGTTTATTATCAGTAAGACTCTTGAAATAGTACCGATCGGTCATATTGATGGCAATCCTATTTTACCAATAAGGCACTCTGGTTACATTTGAAAAAACTGTATCAGTGCAAGTGAACACAATGAAATTTTGATAAATTGCGCTATTTCGTTAGACATATGTGAAGATGCAACAAGTCCGGTGAATTATCTCACAACTATAAATAACTTTTTGTTGACTTGCCATAATTAAATGAGTGAGATGTGACCATTTCTGTTGCACACGACTTCTTCTCAATGGGTCACATTCGCAACACCACGGAAAAATATTGGGTCTGGGAAAAAGTTCGTAGTGTTTTTTAGTAAAATTCAACTGGTTTTCTTATAGTGTGAAAATGAATTTATTTAAACCAAATATGATCCATTATTATCGACAATGTTTCGCCATTTTTCGAGTAGAGCCATGATGCCATCGGTGAAGAACTTCTATGGTTTCTGGTTGAAAAACTGAATCAAGTGGTTTTCACAGACTTCATTTGAAAGCAGCTTAATTCCATTTAGAGAGTTCTGCAGAGATCTGAATCAGTGATAGTCAGAGGGCTATGTCTGGACTATACGGTGGATGCATGAAAACTTCCCAACCAAGCTCTCGCAATTTTTGACGGGTCATCAAAGAAGTGTGTGGTCGGGCGTTGTCATGATGGAAAACAACACCTTCCCTATTAATCAATTCGGGCCGTTTTCTTTCAATTGCTTCGCGTAATCTCTCTAGTTGTTCACAGTAGAGTTGAGAATCAATCGTCTGACCAATTGGAAGTAGCTCTTGGTGGACGATTCCCTTCCAGTATGTAACGGTAATTTTTATCGCTAACACATATTTTTATTTATCGTGGGAATTTCGGGCTCGATCACAGGACTAATTAGTTTAGACTTCGTAGTGATTTACAGTAGGGCTTTATTCCAAGAAAATAGTCTCATAAAACAAAAACACTTTTTAATTACGGTCACTCGAATTCTGCATAGTGACTATTTTAATTCCGCAATTTTAGCAATTATTTCGACGATTATAATTTTATTTGGTATGCATCTATTCTTGGTATCATCGATGGTTTGTTTTCTTTCCGTGCGGCGGTATTGCTGTACGCTCCAGACACACATATACTCATACCATCAGTCACTTCACTCGCACTCACTCTTTCGATAGAGTGTACCAACTCTAGTTATAATTTTTTTTCTCACTCTCTTATTCAGCGGTATTACTATATACTTGGTGTACCAATGTTTTACTCCACTAGTTATTTTTCCTCGCATTCGCTCTTTCGATAGAGTGTATGAACTCTATGTACAATTATTTTCTTCCACACTTATTTTGCTCAGACACACTCGATTATTTATATCTTCCGATACGAGATTCGCTTATCCATATTTATTCCTCCTATGCATTTAATCTCACTTATTCTCATTTAATTCTACTTGTTCTATCTACTACAATTTCTAATTCTATTTTCTACTCTATACCGAAATTTGGGAATTCCCTCGATTATTTTATTATTATTTCCTCTTATTTGATCCTAAATTCTCGGTATTCCTGGCCCGTGCTTTGGTTACAGGCCTATGCATTGGTCTTGACTCGTGAGCCACACACACACAACCACACGCCTCAGATTCTCTTTGGACAGAGTGTAACAACTCTGTTGACAATTCTTTTCTCTCTCAGACTTATCTCACTTTTCGTTCTTTCTCACTTTCTCGCGCAGGAAAAACGGTTCCTCTGGTTCCTACTCGTTCAAAGTCCGCACTTGTTAATTTATTCTCTTATATCCTATTTTCTTATTCCGATGCACTGAGTCTAATAACAATACTTACAGACTACTTAACTACACGTATTTATTTCCCTACGGATCTACTCTATTTTACTTATTGATTTTTAAAATGGTGGTGATTTAATGATTTCCACAATTATGATTTGCTAACGTTCTATGCTTTCGGCACTCCCTCATCCATCGCCACCTTTCACTGGGTTCTTTATCACAATTTCCGTACCTTTTCTGTTTGAACGATTTCGCTAAGAGAGCTTCTCTCTCCCCGCACCGGCCTTTTATAGCCTTCCCCTCGCTCCGCTGAACCCTACGTCATCATTTCGCTTTTATTTCGAATGTAACGCATTTCCTGACTTCGGCGGTTCGCCGCTGCCGCGCTCACCGCCTTCCCCTCGCCGCCTAGCAAGGCCAGCCGGTCGCTGACCTGCTGTTTTCGTCATCGAGGGAATTTCGGAGCGGCGACAGCTCTAGTTTTTGCATTAGGGGCGATGGCCTATTGCCCGCAAAACTCGGTACGCCTGTACCGAGTCTGTCGCACAGGTGTTTTCGAGACCTCTTAAATATTATTCGTGCTCTTCTAGCAGTTCGGAATTATAATATCGCTCTAACGCATGAAACTATGTTACATTATCCCCCGAGATCTTTGAAAGAGTTGCATTGGCAACTCGTCCAAAGATCTCTCACATTGTATTTCATTTTTTTTTTTTATTTGGTCGTTGTTTCCGTCGTGCCCTCTCCTTTCTCCTCTGTACTTTCTGTCTCAGTCCGGTACCTCTTAAACATGCTCGCGTGAAACCTACCGCGCTCTTTCTTACTCTCTAAATCTACAACTAAATAAGTAGCTAAGCCTACGCATTTCTGAATTCGATATGGCCCCTCATATAACGGCATGCATTTTGAAGTGAGTTGTTTTAAGGGGTCCGATACATTTAATGCTTTAATTAATACCAAATCGCCTACCTCGTAATTCGTTAGCCTATGGGATGCGTCGAATTTTTCTGCCCGACGCAGGCCTTTTCTTTTCATTCTCTCTCTCACAATTTCAATTTTCATTTCATATGTTATTTTATCATCCTCGTCCTTCCCTAGGCCCATCTGTTTATTCCATTCTCGTAGAGGCTTCCTCTTGCATTGTAACTCCAATGGTGTGAACTCGATCGTGTCGTGATGACTCTCGTTTTTTTATCCACTTAAACCAACCTGCATGGTTATTCGTTAAGAACACTCGGAAAAACCTTTCAAGCTCCCGATTTACTCGTTCGACGATATTTCCTTGTGGGTGTCGTATTGATGAAAACACGGCCATGATACTCTCGTCCTTGAGCTTTTGTAACCAGATCCTAGCCGTGAATTGTGTCCCATGATCGAATTGAATTCTTCGTGGTTTTCCGTATTTTGGTACATAGTCGTCGAAAATTCGTTTGATAACAGTTGACGTATTTGCCTTCTTCATGGGATATAGAGCGACGAATTTACTAAAGGCATCTAGCGTTACAAGGATATGTTTCACTCCACCCACCGATGTAGGTAGGGGCCCATAGAAATCTATGGATACTAAATCCCCCGGTCCCTCCGGTATTATATTCTGCATTGCCGCGTAGCTGGTCTGTACCGCGATTTTATTTCTTTGGCACGTGTCACAGGTGGCCAGGATTCTCCGAACTATTTTTGCCATGTGTGGATACGTGAAATCCTCCTTTAATATCCGCACACACTTTCTCGCACCCAGATGCCCATACATGGTGTGGCACGACTTATTCATATCTTGAACGATACATTTCGGTATTATTAC
This sequence comes from Cylloceria caligata, assembly GCA_963942595.1. Classification (NCBI taxonomy): domain Eukaryota; kingdom Metazoa; phylum Arthropoda; class Insecta; order Hymenoptera; family Ichneumonidae; genus Cylloceria; species Cylloceria caligata. The sequence goes on from OZ012708.1 coordinate 13,944,084, forward strand.
CCGCCAAATTCCGGTTTTTGATTTTTTTTATAAGATTCCCTTTTCTAATCGGTACTTCTGCTCTTCTGTTTTTTCTTTCTCGACGGCCAGGAAATCCATGATGATCCGTAAGTCCTCTTGCTCTCTCTGGACCTCTTTTATGTTCTTTAGTTTTTTAGCCAGCTCACGTGAAATTCTTTCAGCCAACAACCCCGCCACCACTACAACTCCTTCGCTGTCGGTTGAATGCAGATTCTCGTCCTCTCTTACTCGGCTCAAAGCATCCGCTACCACATTAGTTTTTCCTGAGACATACTCTACTTGTACATCGTAGTCTTGAATGGCCAATGCCCATCTCATTAGCCTTCCGGCTGTAAATCGACACGTCTTTAAAAAAATTAAAGCCTTATGGTCCGTCTTGATACGTATCTGGGCATCTCTCAGATAAGTTCTGAATTTTTGTAATGCCCATACAATCGCTAATAATTCTTTTTCGGTTGTCATATACGCGATCTCTGCTCCCTTTAGTGTTCTGCTCGCCAACGTTACCACCTTCACCTCTCCATTCTCATCTTCCTGCGAGAGAATTGCTCCAAGTGCATACCCACTTGCATCTGTTGAGTGAGTGTATGGTTTCCGTGTATCCGGATACCTAAGTATCACTTCTTTACAAAATAATCTTTTCATTTTTATAAATGTCTCTTCCATGGCCTCATCCCACATCCACCGTATACCTTTCCTCAGAAGGTTTAATAATGGTGCCGTCTCATGCGCGTGGCAATTCGTAAATTTTGTGTAAAAATTTATCAGTCCCAAAAATCCTCTTAATTGTTTTATTGTACGGGGCCGTGGATATTCATGTATCGCCCTGATTTTCTCGGGATCCGGTTTTAGACCCTCGGTCGTCATAATATGTCCGAGAAAAGTCACTTCTTTTCGAAAAAGTGTGATTTACTAAATTTCAAAGTCATTCCATGCTGCTAAACTCTCTCAAATAATTCTTGCAAATGACTCAAGTGTTCCTCATATGATGTTGACATGACTAATAAGTCATCGACGAAATTAATAACAAAATCTAGACCCTTGAGAACGACGTCGAGGGCTCTTATCAAACTCGCCGTGCTGGTCTTTAAACCGAATGGTGTAACGGTAAATACATGACATTTTCCGTTATTCTGAAAAGGTGTGTATTTCCGCGATTCCGGATGGAGAGGTATCTACCAGAAACTACTCGTCAAATCCAGCGATGACATTATTGTCTTTCCACCACACCGTTGGAAAATTTCTTCGATTGGGGGCGCATCATTATAATCATTTATTAAATAGTTATTCAATTCACGAGCATCCAGATACAGGCGGACCGAATTATCGCTCTTCGTGACGAGCATCAGTGGATTTATATAGACACTTTCAGATTTGGATTATCCCCATCCTGAGCATTCTCTCAATCTCCTCCTGCACCCTCTTCCGTTGCGTTAACGACACGGGATATGATCGGTGAAAGTATGGCTTCGGATCCTTTAGCAACAGTCGGTGCTGATATTCCGTCATTCTACCAGGCTTCTTATCAAAAATCTCCCTTCTTTCTTCAACAATCTTTTTAAAACGCTTCCTGATTTCCGGCCTTACATCCTGACATTCCTTCATTTTCTCTTCAAACTCTTCCTCTGACAGGCTTATGGTCTTCCTCTTCGGGGTTATCGTTAATCCCCACGCCGGCACACATCTTACTCAGTATAACTGGACGAAAATCTCCTGGATCTAGGTGTCGTCATTTTCCATCCTTCAGTTCTGCGACCACCCGGTCTTCCACTGCCAGAATCCTCTGTTGAGCATCGATCGATATCTTCAAGGCCAACATATCGTCTATCCCAATCAACACCGGTCTTACCAATTTTGGCACGACCAGTACCTGCAGACTGCCACTCGCCCCATACGTTTCCATATTTACCCCATCTCTTGCCCAACGTGGGACTCGACACAGCTAAGAAAGACTGCGGTGGTGAGGTAGGGCGCGCGTAAGACAGAATAATCAAACTAGGAAAAATTGAAGTATGGATCCAGGCGATAGAGCGAATTTCTCAACGGAATTTGAGGAGTTGCGTATGATGGAAAGCTTGGAGGAACAGCATCGGCAGGAGGGGGATGCTGAAGGTGGCGAAGCTTATATATGGGAATCAACAACAGCTGATCACCTGTTGGATGATCGTCGGCAAGTAGATCGAAGAAATATACAGCGTTTCTCGGAAATCACACCGATTGAAGAGAACGAAGATACTGCAGAAGAGTTAGAAAATAACCAGATGGATAGTGAAGACATCAGTATGCCGAGGCCCAACGACAGGACTACGACTATTCCACCGGACCCGATCGGTGTAGGGGATTTGTTGCAATTTTTGCAGAAGATGGAGGAGAAAAGTGACGGGAAATTCGCCGAGATAATTAAGACGCAGCAGGAAATAAGAGGCGAGTGTCTACGTAGGATAACGAGTCTGAAGAAATCCATGAAGGATGAATTGGTCGGAGAAATTGCAGCAGTCGAGGGCCGGACGGACCGGAAGATATAGCAAGCACAGGAAAGAATACAAGAGGAGCAAAATACAACGAATAAATATATACAACGACAAGTCGCTAGTCAGTGGGTGACAGCGGAGAAGCTGGAGAGAAGAACTTTAGAAATGATGGCCGAAATCAGGGCTACACAAGAAATCACCGAGGACCACACCAAGAGAATTGAAAAATTGGAGGAGATGACACGAAGAACGAGTACATCAATTCATTTTGGCCAAACTATTGTAGGGGGTTTAAATGTCACACGATTGTATACGACAGCTCAGAAACCACCCACATATAATGGTGACGGAAAGGAGAGACCAATGCGATTCTTAAAAGAATTTCGAGAATTTTGTATCGCTGGAGGGATTGAGGATACTGAAATTCCACACGCTATCGGAACTGCACTGAAAGGAGTGGCAAACGATTGGTGGCTTGTGGTGGAGGGAGCGGTACACGACCTTCAGACTTTCGAAGAGAAATTTCGTTCGAGATATTGGGCTCGTGACATGCAGGACAAAGTTAAGAAAAATTTGGAATTTGGATCGTTTTATACCGAAGGTCTGGCGCTGACACGGGCCGAATATGCAACTCGTGTTATCGGTAACGCCCGGGATTTGAGCGAAAAGCTGAGCGACGAGGATATAATACGTCGACTCGCGAAGCACTTCAACGAAGAAGTGCGGAGTGCCGTCAGAGTCCGCCAAATTTGCGATATTGATGAATTTTTGGAATTACTGGAGAGCACGGACGTGGCCGGTCCATTGAATTACAGGAGAGTGACTGGTCGTACAGGGGGATACGTGTCACATGAACAGCAGAGGAATTTTTATAGAGGAATGGCACGCGAGCAGACGGCGCGGCCGTATTTTCGAAATGAAAATCGAGAAAATGGTGCGAACAATGGCGGCAATGGTGGTCCATCCTCACCAGGACGCCAGAGTGGTCAGGGGGATCGACAACCATGGCAAAATAATGGGCCATGGCAACCGTCAAGACCCGCTTGGCAAGGAAACAGGTCAGAAGGTTTTCCGAGGCCGGAAAATAACAGACCAACTGGACCTGAGTTGCAGAGAGAGGAGCAGCGACCGAATGGCCAAGTAAGTAATATAAATCGTGGTATACAGGGTCCGTTCGTGGCACATACGACCTCGATAGAACCGTTACCAGAATGCTCGAGAGCGGGAAGCGCTGATTCGGGAAACGCATAAGCGTTGCGCCCGAAGAAAAGAAAAAAATTAACAACAACTTAGAGGAACGGAGCGCAACGCTGAAGCATGGAGGAAGAAAGAGTACGAGACAACGAATAAACGCGAGGAAGAGAGAGAAAAAGAAAGTGAGGAATCAGCGAAGAAGAGTGGAAAGAGACAGTGACAGAAAACAGGCAGTGAGAGAGAGTGGAGAGGAGAATACCGAACGGCGAGGGAAGGCTGAATCCGTGGAAAGCCGAGTTCAGGAAGACGGTAAAGGCTCATTTGTTAATAAAGAAAATATGTGGCCTGAAAACGTTGCTAGAGTTCAGAGAGTACCGGATATCAGAGGGCCAGCACCGAGGGTGGGCGACGAGGAAGAGAAAAAGCAGGCGACGTGTTCGACGCTTATGGAAAATCCACGGGAATTTTCAAAGGAGGAAGTAGGAAGAGTACCGAGCAAGGGATACGACGAGGAGCAGCAGAGGTGTCCAGAAATACCTATGGAGATGGCCGGAATATTTGAAGTCAGTCTAGTAGACAGCGGGAGTGAGGGGTCTGGGGTTTCGAAGGAGTGGTTCAAAGAGAATGAAGAATTATTGAAAGGTTGCCCGATGCTACCAGTGACGTCGACGCAGGTGGTTGGCGCGTTTGGTGGGGAGACTGCTCGGATGAAGAAACAAATTATGGTGAATATGGAAGCATATGGGGCGAGCAGTGATTCGCAGGTGTGGGTTGTGCCGAAATTGTTAAAGCCAGAGCTAATCGGAATCGGTGGAATGTGGACGTTAATTAATTCGATAGACAGTGAACGGTGAATCTTAGCAATAAGAAATAAGATTATCGCAAAATTAAGTGATGGAGTGTGGCGACATAAGGAAATCTACGTTTATGTTAAAAAGAAAAAGAAAAAGAAAAAGAAAATAATGAAATTATGTGAGAGATCTTTGGGGCGAGTTGCGAAAGCAACTCTTCCAAAGATCTCGGGGGATAATATAACAGAGTTACACTCTCTAGCCTATTTTCTTATGTCGAACGGTCATAAGAGCCAAGAGGATGCGAAAACACCTACAAAATTAGACTCGGTACAAGAGTACCGAGGCTTGCGGGCAATAGACCATTGCCCCCGGTAGAAAAATTAGAGCTGTCGCCGCTCCGAAATTCCCTTGCTGAAGTTAACAGCAGGTCAGCGACCAGCTGGCCTTGCTGGGAGGCGAGGGGAAGGCGGTGAGCGCGGCAGCGGCGAACCGCAGAAATTAGGAAATGCGTTATATTCGAAATAAGAGGGAAATGATGACGTAGGGTTCAGCGGAGCGAGGGGAAGGCTATAAAAGGCCGGTGCGGGGAGAGAGAAGCGCTCTCGGCGAAATAGTTTAAACGGAGGAGGTGCGGAAATCGAGAACATAAAAATTCTATAATTAAAAATTAGATAATTAAAAATAATAATTCCAGAAGTTTCTCAAATCATATCTATTTGATAGTCTGCAGTTCCTCCGGAAAAATCAAAACCAGTGAGTGGTGGCTATAGCCAAGGAGGTGCCGAAAGCATAAACGATAACGAATGATAATTGTAGAGATTATCTAATATCTGCAGTGTACGTAATAGATAAGTTAAATAGAGTAGGAGAATTAATACAAGTAAGTGAGTAGATTGTAAGCATTTTGTATTAGAATTAGTGCATCGAAAGAAGAGCGTAGAATAAGATGAAATGGTATGGACTTTTAAAATCGACGATATAAATAAGAGTTGCAGGCATCGTGTACGTAAAAGGAAGACAGAGAGAAAGTGAGACGGGAATAAGTGAGAAAGAATTGTACACAGAGTTTATACACTCTGTCCAAGTAGTGAACTTGTGCGTGAGGCGGTATATGTGTGGATAGCTAGGGAATACCAGGGCGTCAACGCGTCATCAAGGTACGAGCCCGAGAATTCCGAGAATTTATGTTCAAATAAGAACAAATTATAAGAAAATAATCGTAGGAATTCCCGAATCTCAACACAGAGCGGAATATAAAATTAGGAAATGTAGAGGATAAGAAATAGGTAGAATTAAGATGCATAGGATTAATGAATTTAAATATAAGAGTGTAAGAGAAAGAGTTGTAAGTAGAGTTTATACACTCTATCAAAGCAGCGAATGCGTAGCAAGATAGCGAGTGAAGCGAGATACTTATGCAACAGATATACAGTGATACCGTCTGACGAGAAGCGAGAGAAAGCATAATAAGAGTAAAAGCGAAAGAATCGTAAATAAAGCTGACACGCTCTATCGAAGGAGTGAGGGCGAAGCAAAATAGTCAGTGGTACGATATATATCTGCGCATCGAATATACAGTGATACCGTTCTACCGGACCATAACAGACTTCCGAGGAATACTGAGAATTCGTGCACCCAAAATAATATAATAAATTGCGGAAATAATCGCTAGAATTACGAGTTTAAAAAGATGAGTACAAAAAATTTTAATGAACGTAATTAAAAAGTGACGTTTTTATGAAACTGTTTTTTTTTTTAAAAGCATCACTATCAACCACCATGAAGTCTCAATTAATTAGTTATGTGTCGAGCCACAATCCCCACGATAAACAAAAATATATGTGAACGTAAAAAAAATACCGTGACATTTCCCAAACGTACAGTCCCAAAAGCGATTTCGCTACATCGGGCCCCACGTTGGGCGCCAAATGAACGGTAATTTTTATCGCTAACATATATTTTTATTTATCGTGGGAATTTCGGGCTCGATCACAGGACTAATTAGTTTAGACTTCGTAGTGGTTGACAATAGGGCTTTATTCCAAGAAAATAGTCTCATAAAACAAAAACACTTTTCAATTACGGTCACTCGAATTCTGCACAGTGGCTATTTTAATTCCGATTTTTACAATAATTTCGACGATTATAATTTTATTTGGTATGCATATATTCTTGGTATCATCGACGGTTTGTTTTCTCTCCGTGCGGCGGTATTGCTGTACGCTCCAGACACACATATACTCATACCACCAGTCACTTTACTCGCACTCACTCTTTCGATAGAGTGTACCAACTCTAGTTATAATTCTTCCTCTCACTCTCTTATTCAGCGGTATTACTATATACTTGGTGTACCAATGTTTCACTCCACTAGTTATTTTTTCTCGCATTCGCTCTTTCGATAGAGTGTATGAACTCTATGTACAATTTTTTTCTTCCACACTTATTTTGCTCAGGCACTCTCGATTATTTATATCTTCCGATACGAGATTCGCTTATCCATATTTTTTCCTCATATGCATTTAATCCTACTTATTCTTATTTCATTCTACTTGTTCTAACTACTACAATTTCTAATTCTATTTTCTACTCTATACCGAAATTTGGGAATTCCCTCGATTATTTTATTATTATTTCCTCTTATTTGATCCTAAATTCTCGGTATTCCTGGCCCGTGCTTTGGTTACAGGCCTATGCGTTGGTCTTACCTCGTGAGCCACACACACCACCACCACACGCCTCAGATTCTCTTTGGACAGAGTGTAACAACTCTGTTGACCATTCTTTTCTCTCCCAGACTTATCTCACTTTTCGTTCTTTCTCACTTTCTCGCGCAGGAAAAGCGGTTCCTCTGGTTCCTACTCGTTCAAAGTCCACACTTGTTAATTTATTCTCTTATATCCTATTTTCTTATTCCAATGCACTAAGTCTAATAACAATACTTACAGACTACTTAACTACACGTATTTATTTCCCTACGGATCTACTCTATTTTACTTATTGATTTTTAAAATGGTGGTGATTTAATGATTTCCACAATTATGATTTGCTAACGTTCTATGCTTTCGGCACTCCCTCATCCATCGCCACCTTTCACTGGTTTTTTTATCACAATTTCCGTACCTTTACCGTTTGCACGATTTCGCTAAGAGAGCGTCTCTCTCCCCGCACCGGCCTTTTATAGCCTTCCCCTCGCTCCGCCGAACCCTACGTCATAATTTCGCTTTTATTTCGAATATAACGCATTTCCTGACTTCGATGGTTCGCCGCTGCCGCGCTCACCGCCTTCCCCTCGCCTCCCAGCAAGGCCAGCTGGTCGCTGACTTGCTGTTTTCGTCAGCGAGGGAATTTCGGAGCGGCGACAGCTCTAGTTTTTCTGTCCGGGGCGATGGCATATTGCCCGCAAACCTCGGTACTCTTGTACCGAGTCTAATTTTGTAGGTGTTTTCGCATCCTCTCGGCTCTCATGACCGTTCGACATAAGAAAACAGGCTAGACAGTGTAACTCTGTTACATTATCCCCCGAGTTCTTTGGAAGACTTGCTTTCGCAACTCGCCCCAAAGATCTCTTACATAATTTCATTATTTTCTTCTTCTTTTTCTTTTTCTTTTTAACATAAACGTAGATTTCCTTATGTCGCCACCCTCCATCACCTAATTTTGCGATACTCTTATTTCTTATTGCTAAGATTCGCCGTTCACTGTCTATCGAATTAATTAACGTCGACATTCCACCGATTCTGATTAGCTCTGGCTTTAACAATTTCGGCACAACCCACACCTGCGAATCACTGCTCGCCCCATATGCTTCCATATTCACCATAATTTGTTTCTTCATCCGAGCAGTCTCCCCACCAAACGCGCCAACCACCTGCGTCGACGTCACTGGTAGCATCGGGCAATCTTTCAATAATTCTTCATTCTCTTTGAACCACTCCTTCGAAACCCCAGACCCCTTACTCCCGCTGTCTACTAGACTGACTTCAATTATTCCGGCTATCTCCATAGGTATTTCTGGACACCTCTGCTGCTCCTCGTCGTGCCCCTTGCTCGGTACTCGTCCTACTCCTTCCTTTGAAAATTCCCGTCGATTTTCCATAAGCGTCAAACACGTCGCCTGCTTTTCCTCTTCCTCGTCGCCCACCCTCGGTGCTGGCCCTCTGATATCCGGTACTACCGGAATTCTAGCAACGTTTTCAGTACACACGTTTTCTTTATTTTCACATGTGCCTTTACCGTCTTCCAGAACTCGGCTTTCCACGTATTCAGCCCGGCCCTCGCCGTTCGGTGTTCACTTCCCTATCTTCTTCCACTAACTGTTCGCTACTGTTACGTCAAAATCGCGGCCTATCTTACGAACCCACGAATTTAACATAGATTTCACGTTTCGGTGTATCTTTTCCGTGCTCTGGTCAAGGATAATAAATTCTCCCTTTACCACACCCGACGAGAAAATACCGAAGACGCAAGCCCGTTTTTGAGTCTAACCTCGCGGAAAATTACTCGGGATAGGGCTGGAGTGCGTTTTGTTCTTGGTTGGGGATAATCACTTCACGAATAATGGGGAGGGACTTGAATGACAATTTCACGCGGAGCAAGGTTTCACTTTAATTGGTAATTGAAAATTATACCTACGGTTGTTTGTTGCTGTGGTTCTTGCTATTGAACGTTGGTTGGACGTAGATTAGTGTAGTCAGACAGACTCAAAATCGAACGTAGGCGTTGGTGCGTATTAATAATTATTTATTGAAATAAAACTACATGAGTAGTTGAATGTTGCACGTTCAATATTCCCGACTTTGCACGGGTTAATAATTATAAGTACTGTACTCGTACTCTGTACTACTCGAAACTATACTTTGTGAAAATTCAGCCGCGGTGAAAAATTATCGTTCTGTACTACTTTATTTCCCGGCAAACAGTACTACTTGCTGCCTTGGGAAAAGTCTAACTCACTGCCGGCGACTTATTGACTGCCAGGCTAGTGATTAGTCCTCTACTTGACCCCCCGTGAAACTGTCGGTCGAAGTGTCCCGTGAAAAAGTCTTACTTGACTCCACGTGAAAAAGTCGGTCGAAGTGTCCGCCGCTGATTTTCGCGGCCTTTTATAGGGCTCCTGAGCGTCGAAAATTCTTGTCGTCAAGCGCGTAAAATAAGAGAAGGGATAGAACCCTATCCTGATTATAAGAATTTCCTCGTGGTCTATCTCGACCATACACGTATTCATTCCCCTTACTCCGCAGAGTAGCTTCTCGACATGCAGAGCCATAGATCTATGCAAGTGCATCGGTATGGTGCGCTCTGATTTGTCCGCGCGATGTGCTACACAGAGGACCACGCGATTAGGTGAGGGAACGCGTTCGAGGCGTTTTTTCCCTGAAAATGAGGCGATTTTTACCACACCGCTTCTTGGCCTACTTTCGATAGAGTTTCCTAGGCTAGGTAATATCCTTATGCTCGCTTCTATGTAGATGTGTCTATGGTAATGGCTTAGTTTTTCAGCGTTCGTACGGAACTTAATTAAATCCTTCACATGAAACCACTAGTAATAATTTTGTTACCGGTTCTGTAGTTAACTTTGACGTATGCAATCTAATTTCTGCGTTAATCTCTTATTAGTATAAATGGTTTTGTTGAGTTAGGGCTTATTCCAAGCATCATTGGTTATTCGTTAAATTAGTGATTACTCTACTTATAGCTAATAAGTTTTCTTAGATAATTTGTTAGTTAGACGTTAGATTTCTTATAGTTAATAAGTTTTCTTAAATAATTTGCTAATTAGACGATTATTCTCGTGCTATAGAAACGAGAGCGAGAGAGAGAGAGAAGGATTTTACTTGAGAGCGACTCGTCTAACCTGGTTACTCGTACATTTCGTTCGTACGCAAGTCGGCTAGATCGCCGTTCAGCCCTAGCGATAAGGCGTTCATCGTGGCGCAGAGAGTCGCCCAGCCTCGCTTTCCTGCAGAGGAAGCTTTATTGAAACGTGTTACCGTTTTCTCTCTTTCTGGATTCGTTTTACTTTTAGTATTTACCTGTAAAACAATCTTAACATTTCATTTTATCCTGTCTATATATGTGTAATGTATTCCATATAAATAACTTGATGGTAAAACAAGTATTTCCATGCATGGACACGAGAGAGAGCGAGGGAGTTCTTCTCTTGAGAACGACTCGCCTAATTTGGTTACTCGTACATTTCGTTCGTACCCAAGTCGGCTAGATCGCCGTTCAGCCCTAGCGATGAGGCGTTCGTAGTGGCGCAGAGAGTCGCCTAGCCTCGCTTTCCTCCAGAGGAAGCTTTATTGAAACATGTTATAGTTTTTCTCTCTTTCTCGTTTAGTCTTACTTATGGGTATTCAGCTGTAAAATAATCTTAACATTTCATTTTATCCTATATATATATATGTGTAACATATTCCATATATATAATTTGCTGGTAAAACAAGTATTTTTATGCATGGAAATGAGAGAGAGCGAGAGAGTTCTTCTCTTGAGAACGACTCGCCTAGCTTGGTTACTCGTACATTTCGTTCGTACGCAAGTCAGCTAGATCGCTGTTCAGACCTCGCGCAAGGCGTTTTCGTTGCGTGGAGAGTCGGCCAGCCTCGCTTTCCTGCAGCAGAAGCTTCATTGCAAGTCAATTTTAGTCTCATCTCTTTCTCGTTTTTCTGTCTATTTTTCCCTATTTTACCATAAATTAATCCTAATATTTCCTTTATCCTTTCTATATAGGCATAACATGTTCTATATATTTATGATGGTATTTTTACTATAAATTCCAATATTTTACGAGAGACATATTAATATAATCCCAAGAGAAAAGGGGAATTAATCCTGATACACTGATCTTTCTTCTATTACCCGACTATACTTGGTAAGCTCATTAATTCGATGTGGGTTGTACTCGTTTTCGAGTGACAACCCTGGGTAGTTTCCATATGGAAGCATAATTGTTCTTTTTGCTGCTGATATTTTACCTAGAGTATTCGTGTGAACATTTTAATAGTCATAATTCTTTCGTTTAAATCAACAGTTCCTCCATTTTTGTTAATTGTTTCGCTCAGTTAATAATTGTTCGTGATTTCATCATATTTGTAAAGAGAGAGAGAGAGAGAAGATTTCAGGCAAGAGCGAGAAGAAAGGGTGCGGTCGCTTGGTCACGTGATAACGTTCCCTCCAACCGCTCCCCTATGACCAACAACGCCCCGACGGCGACTAGCCGAACCCCTGGTCTAGGATTGAGGGTAAGGCCGCGCTGAATCATAGATCCATAAATGGCAGTCGATAACCGGGTCTACGCAGTAGATCCCATGGTTTGAAAGTTTGCCTTTTGACCGGGAGCGCCGAAAAATTCCGTCTTTACAAGATAAATTTTTCCCTGGAGACGGTCGGTAGGGCCGCATCTTCACCTTGTTCCGATCTCCGTCGCTAAAATCGCTCTCCTCTCCTCTTAAGAAGTTCGAGAATAAAAGAAAAATGTGAGAGGTTACTTTTACTGTAGCGAAACTAAAACAGAAGAACTTTAACGTAATCGAAATGAAAAAGATAAACGCGACGTTACGTCAGGACGTAACACTACTCCTGCACTGTTCCTCTTTTCTTCGCTGATTCCTCGCTCTCTTCTTCTCTCTTTTCCTTGCGTTCATTCTTTGCCTGATACTCTTTCCTTCTTCATTTTTAAACGTTGCGCTCCGTCCCTCGATGTTGTTGTTTATTATTTTTTTTCCTTCGGGCGCAACGCTTATGCATTTCCCGAATTGTTATTCCCTACTCTCGAGCATTCTGGTACCTGTTCTCTGGGAATCGTGTGTGCGACGAATGGACCCTGTCCACCACGATTTATATTGTTTAATTGATTATTTGGCGGCTGCTCCGGTCTCTGCAGCTCAGGTCCAGTTAGTCTGTTATTTTCCGGCCTCGGAAAACTTTCTGACCTGTTTCCTTGCCAAGCGGGTCTTGACGGTTGCCATGGCCCGTTATTTTGCCATGGTTGTCGATCCCCCTGATTACTCTGGCGTCCTGGTGAGGATGGACCACCATTGCCACCATTGTTCGCACCATTTTCTCGATTTTCATTTCGAAAATACGGCCGCGCCGTCTGCTCGCGTGCCATTCCTCTATAAAAATTTCTCTGCGGCTCCTGTGACGTGTATCCTCCCATTCGACCTGCCACTTTTCTGTAATTTAACGGTCCCGCCACGTCAGTGCTCTCCAGAAGTTCCAGAAATTCGTCAATGTCGTAGATCTGGCGGACTCTGACGGCACTCCGTACTTCTTCGTCGAAGTGCTTCGCGAGTCGACGTATTATATCCTCGTCGCTCAGCTTTTCGCTCAAATCCCGTGCGTTACCGATAACACGAGTTGCATATTCGGCCCGTGTCAGTGCCTGACCTTCGGTATAAAATGATCCAGATTCCAAATTTTTCTTTACTTTGCCCTGCATGTCACGAGCCCAATATCTCGAACGAAACTTTTCTTCAAAAGTTTGAAAGTCGTGTACTGCTGTCGTGTACCTTCGACCACGAGCCACCAATGATTTGCAACCCCTTTCAATGCCGTTCCGATCGTATGCCGAATTTCTGTATCTTCAATCTCTCCTGCAATACAATATTCTCGAAATTCTTTTAAAAATCTCATTGGTCTTTCTTTCCCGTCACCATTATATGTTGGTGGTTTCTGGGCTGTAGTGTATAGTCGAGTGACGTTCAGTCCTCCTCCAATAGTCTGTCCGAAACTCATAGACATATTGGTTCTCCGTGTTGACTCTTCTAATTTTTTAATCCTTTCATTCTGGTCCTCGGTGATCTCCTGTGCTGCACCGTTACAATGTAACGGTAATTTTTATCGCTAACATATATTTTTATTTATCGTGGGAATTTCGGGCTCGATCACAGGACTAATTAGTTTAGACTTCGTAGTGGTTGACAGTAGGGCTTTATTCCAAGAAAATAGTCTCGTAAAACAAAAACACTTTTTAATTACGGTCACTCGAATTCTGCATAGTGACTTTTTTAATTCCGCAATTTTAGCAATTATTTCGACGATTATAATTTTATTTGGTATGCATATATTCTTGGTATCATCGACGGTTTGTTTTCTTTCCGTGCGGCGGTATTGCTGTACGCTTCAGACACACATATACTCATACCACCAGTCACTTTACTCGCACTCACTCTTTCGATAGAGTGTACCAACTCTAGTTATAATTCTTCCTCTCACTCTCTTATTCAGCCGTATTACTATATACTTGGTGTATCAATGTTTCACTCCACTAGTTATTTTTTCTCGCATTCGCTCTTTCGATAGAGTGTATGAACTCTATGTACAATTCTTTTCTTCCACACTCATTTTGCTCAGACACACTCGATTATTTATATCTTCCGATACGAGATTCGCTTATCCATATTTATTCCTCCTATGCATTTAATCCTACTTATTCTTATTTAATTCTACTTGTTCTATCTACTACAATTTCTTATTCTATTTTCTACTCTATACCGAAATTTGGGAATTCCCTCGATTATTTTATTATTATTTCCTCTTATTTGATCCTAAATTCTCGGTATGGCTGGCCCGTGCTTTGGTTACAGGCCTATGCGTTGGTCTTACCTCGTGAGCTACACACACACACAACCACACACCTCAGATTCTCTTTGGACAGAGTGTAACAACTCTGTTGACAATTCTTTTCTCTCTCAGACTTATCTCACTTTTCGTTCTTTCTCACTTTCTCGCGCAGGAAAAGCGGTTCCTCTGGTTCCTACTCGTTTAAAGTCCGCACTTGTTAATTTATTCTCTTATATCCTGTCTTCTTATTCCGATGCACTAATTCTAATAAACGATACTTACAGACTACTTAACTACACGTATTTATTTCCCTACGGATCTACTCTATTTTACTTATTGATTACCTAAATGGTGGTTATTTAATAATTCCCACAATTATTATTTGCTAACTTTCTATGCTTACGGCACTCCCTCATCTATCGCCACCTTTCACTGGTTTTTTTTATCACAATTTCCGTACCTTCTTCGTTTGAACGATTTCGCTAAGAGAGCGTCTCTCTCCCCGCACCGGCCTTTTATAGCCTTCCCCTCGCTCCGCTGAACCCTACGTCATCATTTCGCTTTTATTTCGAATGTAATGCATTTCCTGACTTCGGCGGTTCGCCGCTGCCGCGCTCACCGCCTTCCCCTCGCCACCCAGCAAGGCCAGCTGGTCGCTGACTCGCTGTTTTCGTCAGCGAGGGAATTTCGGAGCGGCGACAGCTCTAGTTTTTCTGTCTGGGGCGATGGCCTATTGCCCGCAAACCTCGGTACTCTTGTACCGAGTCTAATTTTGTAGGTGTTTTCGCATCCTCTCGGCTCTTATGACCGTTCGACATAAGAAAATAGGCTAGAGAGTGTACCTCTGTTACAAGTCTCACCACACACACAGCATCACTTTTTTCGCCGTCAAACCTGGCTTCGCGAACGCTTGTGATGGCTCACCATCCCTTGTCTACGATCTTTGATACTTCCGATTGTCGTACGTGATCCATTTTTAATCACCGGTTATGACACGTTTCAGAAATAGCTCGATTTCATTGCGTTTCAGCAGCGCATCGCAGATGTTAATTCGGTCTATCATGTTTTTCGCGCTCAACTCATGAGGAACCGATACATCAAGCTTTTTGTTGTAGCCAGCTGTGTGAAAATGGTTCAAAACAGTTTTGTGGTCAATTCCTAGCTCCATACCAATATCGACGCTGCTGATATGCTTATCTTGCTGGACTTTTTCAAGAATTTTATCAGCTTTTTCAGTGATTGGACGACCAGAGCTTTTACATCAAAATTACCAGAATGAAATCGTGCGAACCATTTCCGCGCAGCAGATTTTGATAAAGTATCTTCACCGTACACAACACAAATTATTTCACAAGCCTGTGCAGCGTTCTTCCCTTTGTCGTAAAAATATTGCAAAATATAGTGCAATTTTTCATTACTTTCCCCATTTTCAAACACAAACAACTTTCTAACCACTGCTCCAATTTCAATGTTTATACACTCAAAGTAACGCTCGGAGTGTCCCCTCTCCAACGAGCGTTTAGTGGTGTCGCTGTGATCTGTGTTTCCTGACTTATTTCCAATTGATGCCATCTATCGGGAAAAACGCCACGAACTTTTTCCCAGACTCAATATAATTCCCCATTTATGGAACGAAAAATTATCACTAATATTACGTTTAAACGAAAAAAATGGGTAATGGAAATCGAATTTGTAACGACTATGCCAAGAAATATTAAATACGCACTGAAGATTAGGGAAAAAACGTATGCACTTTAACTGCAGGGTCAATCGAATGTTTTAATGACAATAGTTTTTCAATACATAAGAGCAATATTGGTGATACTGTATTTTTAAAATATCATATTGCGGTAAGATCGATAACACTATGTCCATCATATTATTTTGATGTAGTGTCACCAAATTTATCGATTAACAAAAAACTAAAATCACACAAGGCCCGTCTTTCAAGTCAGTCCAGCTATATTGAAGTAAATATACTTTCCAATAATATTGGTATCACTACAATAATATATAGATGTATATAATTGAGATAGCATCACCAATATTACCGGTAAGTTGTAACACGTTGAATCTAGTATCATAAAAATAACCCATCTTCTAAGTGCCTAACCAAGGTATGATTGTTAGGGGCTAATATTATTTGCGTGTCACAGAAAAATCCAAATTAAAGTACCGATATATCTACAGGAATTTCAAGGAATATTCAAAATATAATTCATGGGACAATACTGCATGAAACTAAAAGCTACAAATGAATGTTAGCACATAATTATTAGACATTAATTATTTACAAATCAGTAAGCAATTAGGTTTCTTATCCCAATACTGTGCAGGATCGCGAGTTGATACGTACCGTTGATGCAGTGCTTTGGTCGTGTAGATAATAGGTGTGGGGGAGCTTCAGCACTGAACGACCTTCATGAACTTTAATCCTCCTTTACGTTTCGGCCCTTTGGTCGGGACCATCCCCATAAATGTTTTATTTACATTCTATAAAAGTGACATGACAAGAACAATTTTTTATAAAAAACAACAATAGAGGTAGTATACCTTTTCTATGCTATTCATTTTGTGTTGCAAATTTACTATATAATATGTTTTTTGTGTGCTATTTAGATATAATAATTGAATTGAATCTATGCTACTAGCAATGAAGGATAGTTTGGTGTCCCTCTCCGATGTTGATGAAACTCACGTATATTGTAGAGCATCAAAAACTAAAAGACACGTATTTATTTTATCGGCGGAAAAACATTTCTAAGGGGTGAAATCACCCTTTAAAGTTAGGGGTGATTATGCAGTTTCACCCCTGCAAGTGAATTTTTTCTTCAACTTCACGTGGAATTTTTTTTGTCTTCAATGAGGGGTATTTTGGTTTTTGTTTCATTGAAATCGATTGACGCCTTCTGGGTGAAACTGCATAATCACCCCTCGACATGCCTAACTTTGAAGGGCGATTTCACCCCTAATAAATGTTTTTCCGCCGATAAAAAAAAAAAGGTGTCTTTTAGTTTTCGATGCTCTACAACATACGTGAGTTTCATCAAAATCGGAGGGGGACACCAAACTATCCTTCCTTGTAAGTCACCTTTATAACTGTTTCAAGAATGTTGTACATATTAATAATTCGAAAATTAAATTAAATCAGGCAAGAAAAGAAAAATTATAATATTAAAATTATAATGTTCTATATGAATAATTAACAAGTTATCTAGACGCGGTTTAAGTAGTTAAGCTAACCCGGTTCAAGCACACCACCTGGGCAGGTGTAAATTTACCTGTGCTTGGTCAGTAATTATCCTAGAAACCCACTTTACCCACAGATGGTAATGACCGCCTGTCGATAATTATATTATGTCGAAATTGTTGTCTGCTAGATGGTGCTACAGTCGGATAGATCAAGATCGATATTTCCATAATGGTTGCATGGTATCCAGTTAGATGGCGCGAGGTTCTATGTAGACTTACTGTAGTCATGTACTGACCCAGCCTCCCCTACAGTCGGTAACTCACTAGATCATGGTCGATAAATGCACCTGCATCTACCACACCAGCGAGCACACTGTACCGATCACTGTAGATAAGTGACCTACTAACTCACAGTGAGACCTTGCGGGGTATTTGGGATTGGGATATCCTGATATCGGGATATTGGGAGATTCGATACCTTTGTTGATATTTTACCGACAGTCAGAAATTATCTTACGTCAGTAATTATCTGACGTCAGTACTGTTATAGATGGAGCCACAGTCGGATTCTATAGATCACGCTCGATATCCATGGAGACTTTATCATGATAAGACAGACTTTCGCTCTGCTGTCATCGCTTTCGGATAGAGTGCGCCACAGGAGGATTCGAAAGAATTCGAGATAAATACATTTGGTATATAAAAACTTGTTTTAATTCTTTAATGTTACAGATAATGCATTTAATCTAATAAAAACTCTTAACGGTAGATTAATATATATCATATAACTATATATATATATAACTATAACTATATATATATATATATTGAAACGTTTCGCGATTTTATTAACTTTTATTTTTCGCTACGGTGCGCGTCTTTTCGGCGGTAGAGTGAAATCGCGTGGTTTTTACTTTTTATTTCGAGCCTGGTCTGTCCTGAACCATCGGTGAGGACTGGTGGCTCGAGGTAGGTTCGTGCTCTGGGCTTCATGTAAAGAGTGATGTTTATGGATTTATGAATGTGTATGATAGATTCTATTATTGTTTATTCTTTTTATTGTTTGTGTAAGAGACCTCAGGTTGGATTTTTTTATGAGTTGCATCGTTCGTGGTGGACATGCGGTTCGTCACCCTTTCATCATCAGTCTTTTATATTTGAAGGGTAATTCTCTGTTCCTTTTCTTTCTGTTGTGCTTGAGGCGTTAGTTGTTTGCAATGTTTTGTGAGGAGACTGGAATGGAGATTGATGGTTCAGGATGACGATCTCGTGTCATTTGCACGGATTTTCTTAAGAATCGTGTCCTAGCGCTATTCTACTTGCCCCCGTGATTTCAGAGATAGAATAAATTCCAGTGTTTCGGTTTTGACTCTAATGTTCGTATGACGATGCGGTCTCGTGATACGGAGCTCAACACTCAATTTATGTACTTTCGGGTTGTCGATTTTCTATGTGATGATTAACATTCCGTATGCGGATTTATTTCCGGTTTGTTTAGGGACGTGACTCTATTATTCGTAAAGCGATGAGATATTGCATTTACGGAGCTTAACACTCAATTTATTTAATGTGGGTGGTCGCGGTTGCTGACGCGTGATTTCTTAAAACTACGTAGGTGGAAAATTCCAACTTTATTTGGGTTTTGACTCGATCATTCGTAAAGTGATTAGATATCACATTTACGGAGCTTAACACTCAATTTATCTAATTTGGGTGATCGCGTTTGTTAATGCGATTTCTATAAAACTACGTACGTTGATTTGGTCGGTTAATTACGGGCATTCAGGATACATTTTGTACGGAGCTTCTCGTTCATTGGTGTATTTGTTTTCTACCTGTGTCTATTTGATCTTAAGGGGGTGGGGCCTGCTTAGTCACTACTGCCTGTGCTTGTCCTCATATGGGGCGTTCTGTGGTACCGTCGTAAGACGTACCGGTCGGCCTTGTTTTTGAATCATTGGACGTTTGAACTAGTGGTTTATTGTTCTGATATTCCATAGACCGGAGTAACCGTGTGATTTGCCTTTCAAGGCTCCGCCCTACTGATGTTTACGCGGTCAGCTCTAGAGGGGACTCGCGAGTGTCGTACCGTGAGGTAGTGTGTGTGTGAATTTACCTACCTATCTTACTTGCCTTTGTTATTGTTTGGGTCCCTAGCTATAGCTTCGCTGTTCGCACAAGACACCAGGTTCGCAGCTATGACCAGCTAACTCTTCCTGTGCCCCAGATACTGAAGCCTTTGTTCACGATCAATTAAGCCACCTTATCGTGCCATTAAGGGGCTTACGATTCGGTTTCTTAATGATTGTGCAGCCGAGGTATTCGTAGGTTACAGGTGGTAGCTGGTGCTGGCCCTGCCGTGGTCCCACCCACGCAGGTACACCCTACGAATCTAGTGCGCGGTGCACTTAGTCGGGATGCCACTCCCTTGACCTTGTATCACTCGTGCTTCTTCACACTCCAAGAGACGGATAGCCGCGACACCGTGCGTGGGGACCCGTTAGTGGAGTGTGCCCTGACGCTGTGAGTAGGGGCGGCCAAACGCAGTGCAGGGGAGCCTTACTCCTCACAGAGTATCCTGATGAGTTCGTTTACTCAACTGACGGCCAAGCGCAATGCAGGGGAATCAATTGAGAAAAAGAACACTGATTCTAGCATGGTGTGTCCCAAACTGTTAGTTATTGTTATGTATCGGTTCGTTCGGTCAAACGACGGCCAAGCGCAATGCAGGGGAATCGATTTGATCGAAAGAACGCGTATCTGTTACATGGAGATTTTACGTGTAATTTTTAGATGCTAGGTAGGCTGTCGAGCAGCACTTCGTCTTGACTTATTAATTTTGACAAGAGCCCCGAGGCTTGTCCCGTCGCGGTTTATATAGGTTGTCGGATGGACCCCGGGGGGTGTTTTGTGGTAGGTCACGTGATGTTTGTCGCAGTTCAATCACTAGGTGAGAGAGGTGCGGGGTGACGTGTACGTGTACCGTTATTTCTTGAATTTCTGTTCTTAGCCGGGCTTTGTCCTTCTAGGGTTTGAAACGAGGTTTCAGCGAGGGTGAATTTCGTCAGACAACGTTATATTCCTACCTGCTGGAGGTTCAAACTTTTTACAGGTGGTTTTTGTAGTTTGGTCATGGTTTTTCTATATTTTAGGCCCATATGGGTCCTTCCCTGCTTCGTATGCCGTTGTCTGTCTGTTTTATTGATAAGTATTTGCCAAGGATAATTAATTATTGTTAATTATCTCTTTCTTTGTGAGTTTTTCACAGATTTCTCACTGATTTTCACGTTATTCTTGTTTCCGTGTATTCTCCTGTGTAAGGATTGTCTTTTCCTATATTTGTTTCTTAGTTTTTGTAAAAGATAGGTTTGTTTTATGTGTTTTTCTTAATGTTAATGTTTTATCTGTGAGTGGGGGTACGTGGAGAAGTTTCATGCGAAGGTACCCTTTTGATCTGTCTCGGTGTTTCGTAGAATCTCGAGAATTCCATGAATTATTTTCTCTTTTCGCCGTGCTGTGGTGTTCTCGGTGTTCTCGCCTTTCGAGTAGTATGGCCTATTTGGGTGGTGCCGACTGCGTTAGGCTTGGCCCGGTCTTAGTATAGGGCGGGGGCTATTGCGCGGGTCTAGTGGGCCCGGCAGGTGCTTGCTGTTCCGCCTCCTGTCTACTTGGCTTCGTTCGGGGGAGGTTCCCTTTGCGTGCTCTGTTTTGTTTACATGGTGGTCTTCAGGCTAGGCGGGCCTTTTATTTACGCCATTGTTTTTAAGGTGTGTACTTACGAGTCTACGTGCGTACCTACTTGTCACTTCTGTTCTCCTTGTCCGGTGGGTGCTTCTTTTGAGATGTTATGGAGTGTTTTATCTTCCGATAACTACTTGTTGACTTTGTCTGGTTTTGGTATGTTATACCAGGTGTATGCATAAGTTTTTTCCGGTTTTTTGGTAAAAAAAACACGTAATTTTCAAGGGAAATTAATTTTTGTTTTATTCAAAATATTGGCCATCGACTTCTACACATTTCGCCCATCTTTCAGGTAACTTATGAATACCATGCCAGAAAAACTGCTTGTCTTTTGCGGCAAACTATTCGTCGAGCCATTTTCCAACTTCCTCGAAATTGCTGAAGTGCTGCTCTGGGAGCGCGTGCCCCATTGATGCGAAGAGGCGATAGTCAGATGGCGCCAGGACTGGCGAATACGGCGGGTGCGGAAGGATGTCCCATCCAAGCGATTTCAAGGTGTCTTTCACTGCTTTTGCTGTGTGAGACGGCGCATTGTCGTGTAACAAAATCACTTTGCCATGTCTTCTGGCCCATTCCGGTCGTCTTTCGATTAATGCGTGGTTTGAATTAATAATTTGTTGGCGATAGCGTTGTGTATTAACGGTTTCGCCGGGCTTCAAGAGTTCATAATACACAATACCGCTCTGGTCCCACCAGACACAGAGCATGGTCTTCTTGCCGAAGCGATTTGGCCTTGGTGTTGAAGGACCGGCTTCGCCAGGTGAAAGCCACGATTTTTTCCGCTTCGAGTTTTCAAAATAAATCCATTTTTCGTCACCCGTCACAATTCGATGTAAAAATGATTTCCTTCCATGGCGTTGAAGCAGCACTTCACAAGTGACTTTGCGATTTTCTATTTGACGTTCATTCAAATCGTGTGGGACCCATTTACCGAGTTTATTGATCTTCCCCATTACTCGTAAACGTCTGCTGATTGTTTCTTGTGACACATGTAATGCTTTTGCTAATTGCCGTTGAGTTTGAGTTGGGTCATCATCCAATAACTCCTGCAATTGCTCGTCTTCGCATTTTTGTGGTCTACCAGAGCGCTCACTGTCTTTCACATTGAAATCACTACTTTTAAATTGTCGAAACCATGTCTCACATGTTCTAATCGATGGAGCGTGTTTACCATATGTTTATACCAGCAAACGTTGACTTCCAGCAGCCTTTTTCTTTTGATTAAATAAGAAAAGCAATGCCTGCCGCAAATGCTCTTTTTCAGCATTATTTCCAAAGGTATTTCGAAAGGTAATTTTTTTCTTTTTTTCGTAGCTTTTTAGTCTTTTCATGGCTAAAATGATGGGTTCATATAATTTAATGCTTTTTTTGACTATTTTTATGTACTATTATGTTAAAAATAAAACTTTTTTTATATGCTTGGCTTATAATTCCATCATTTTTCCATACTTTCGTTGAAAAAAGTTTTGCTATATTATTCTAGCGCCTGGTAAAGGTATTGCGGAGGCGATAACCCATTCTGTAGGTGGCGACACTGGTTGCTTACAGGTGAGTGAAAATTATTTTGCTTTTTCGCGTTTTTTTTTCATTTGTCGTTGCTTTTTATTGTAATAAGTTTCCTTGATCTAACAGTTTTTGAAGATGGGTGAACGAAATGCAAGGCAGGTGATGCACGATCTACGCATCCGTCGCCCTGATGTGTTTTACGACGAAGAAAGTGAAATTGAATCCGATGGAAATAAAGTTCACGATGAAGTGCCCGACGAGCAGGGTGCCGATAAGGATCCTGATTTCCACGAACCAAAAATACGAGACGTTCACGAGAGGGAGAAAAATAACGAACCTAAGCCACAACCAAGACCGGCAGGCCGTCGACGATCTGTTATCAAAGGGAAAAACAATGTAAGGTGGCCCACGATCGCACCTGAAACCCGTGGACGCCGTTTGTTTCGAGTTCACTTTCCGTCAGTGAAAGAAGAAGCAAGGCACATTACAACACCCTTCGAAGCTCGGGCCCTATTATTTATTCCAGAGATGCTCGAAATTATTGTTCAGCATACAATCAAGACATCGAGAAAAGACGAGAAGTGGACGTTGACAATCAACCTGCAGCAACATTTTGCGGGTATATATAGATGTAGCCGAAGTGAAAGCTTTTATCAAATTGTTATATTTTACCGGTCTGGAAAAGCACAACCACACAAATTTAGAAAATCTGTGCAACCTTCAGTTTTGGTATAATTTTTACCGAGCTATTATGCCGGAACGTCGATTTCAGTATCTTCTACAAAATCTTCGGTTCGCCATGAATACTCAAAATGCAAGAAGAAAAGAACACGCTTTATCCCCCATAAAAGATACGTGGAACGCATTCATTGCTAATTGCAAGAGGTATAATTCGGCATCTACTAATCTACTAATCTATCGACGAACAACTTCCGGGATTTCATGGCCGTTTCGGAGCGAGAGTATACATTGCTAATAAGCCGGAGAAATATGGAATGAAAATTGTCACCTGCAACGACGTGCACATGCTAAATGCTGAACCGATGTATGCTGTATGTTGGGAGGGTAGAAACAGCCACAGAAGACACCGTGCCGAGTTATTACAACAATTGACTGAGCAGATACAGAATTCTGAATGCAACGTTACCTGTGACAACTGATTTATATCCGTCAAGATTGTTCGAGAAACGAATTACTAATTGATAATGGTTGGCACATGATGATGCTTGGGAAAAAATAAGCCCGAAATACCAGCGACTTTTACACAAACAGCTGCTGTTGGCACGGTGCGGTACGCCTACGCCGATGGAATAATGTTACTTTCTTACTGCAAAAAAAACAAGGTAGTTTTGCGATTTTCCAGCTTACACAAAACTGACCGAATGATTGAAGAAATTGGCAAGCCAGAAATCGTGGTTTATTTTTACAATGCCACAAAGGGTGGAAGGGACACGTGTGACCAGCTCTGTAAAAATTATACAACAAACCGAATCACCAAGCGATGGCCTATGCACCTCTTTTTAGGGATGCTGGTTCAAACAGGAGTAAGCAACGCTATTTTGTACAATTTGAGGGAAACCAACCCCATTTTGAATCGTCGCTCTTTTCTGAAGGAATTACCTTTCTGTCTAATGAAGCCTCATTTAGAAGATCGTCTTCGAAAAACCACCTTACGCAGAAGCATTATAACCCTGATTACTAGCAGATAACTTTAAGCATAATATTTTTAAGCAGATAAGATTACCTGATAACTAGCAGAATGGATAAACTGTTGAAGCGAAAACGGTGTTTTGTTTGTAGTTGGAAAGACAACAAAAAAAACAATGTACGTACTGATGTGCGTCGTGCGAATTGCCGGTGTACGAGAATCACCGAACGCATTTTTGCTACAATCGCGCTTCGTAAATATCTTTTTTCATCAGTAATTATTAATCATATCTCATAATTTTTATATTTGCTATAATAAACTCTCATTTTATGCCGAATAATTACCGTTCTATATACTCATGACCAGTCTGCATCCGTAAAATATACCCCACTTTCAGGTGCTGAAATAATTCAAATTTTTGGAGCAAATTTCTTAAATATTTGTTTATTGCAGAATTACAAATGCAGTAATGTCTCAATTTATTCGCAGATAACATGCTTCACAATGTTTATTACAGAATTACAAACACTGTATCTCGACAATTATAGTGTACACACGGGGGATTGACTATTTTTTTTAAATTTGGTTATTTACCCATGTTTTTAGGGCCGCCATATTTCGTTTAAATACACCGGTATTTCTATCTAACACACCTTGAATATATTTAAACGATGGTAATCTGCTTTCATCAATGAAATCCTTAAATTCCCGAAAAGCAACATTTCTCTCCTCTGTCGTCCAGCGTGCACGCTTACATTTTCCATATGGAGATGCTGAAACAAATATCAATAAATTAATTTTGCATATGTTATTTTTTTTTTATTGGAATGGTTTTTTACTTTACTTGATCGATTTTTTCGCCTTTTATTGGCACCGTTGTCGAAGGATTCATCGTCGCGCACGCTATTGATGGATTTATTAAATTGTCCACCGGATTCGTCCACTTCAATAGGATGTGTGCTGCATTCTTCATCAATATCTGAAGATTCACTCAAATTGTTCGAACGCCCTTGAACAGTTTCGAGCAATTTGGTCATGTTCAAAATCTCTCGGACAATTATTGGCTGCCTATAATGGTCTTTATGGATTTGCTTCGAGTGTCCCAGGAAATTTGCTAGTTCCGATATTTCTTCATCCGATAAATTGAAATTGACGCACGTAGTAGCAACATGCTTTCGTAGAATTGTTCCTCGCAATGTCTGTGGGTTTGAAGCGCCGCAGTTTTCAGCATATCGTCTCATCCATTCGTAAGCGCGCAGATACTTGTAATCACCCTTGAGGGTTCCGGGTATACCAAACAGATATGGATTGTTTTTATCGACTTTAGCCTGCTTTCTGTATGCCAACAACAAATCAATGCATTGACGTACATCCGCATGCACTAAAACCGAAACCGTACGATTCAGTTTACCACGGATCGTAAATCGAACATAGTTCGCAGCAGCTTTCTTTTCTTCGGCTGAAAATGTTTCATACCCGTCACCGATATTATGCTGGCTAATTTTTTCGTGGGATCGATAGTCTTCTATCAAAATTCGCTCTGTTTCTCCAGGACGACGACGATTAAAGAGTTGAAGCGACACCAGCACAGACGACGCTAAGTCCATCCAAGCTCAATGACAAAATTGATCTTCCAAAGTCATGTAATTTGTCTTTATTTTGTCGCGAAGATACATTTGAAGTTTGGTGATATCTTCTTTTGAAGGCAATATTATTTTTTTCCTTCGTTTTTCTCTGGAGAACGTTTCTAGAGCTGTGCGAGCTATACTTGATCCGTTATCTTCCGTTAATAATTTTAGAAAATCTTCTGTCCACGATTGTTTGTCTTTATCTTGGTTTTTAATACATTCAGAAATACACAGCTTTCCGACTTGCTTGAGTAAAGTACCCATAGATGTCGCAACTGATGGTACTTTGAATCCCGTTTGGGTTTCGTTCAGTCCTGCGAGCGATTGAATAGCCGATATGATTGCATCATAATTCTTGGGGTAAAATATGCTGAAAAAGTCAGAAACCTCCTTCGTTTGTTGACGCGCTTCGATTAATAATCGTCCAAGTTGCCTTAGTTTCTGCCGTATCATGTCATAAAAGTGAGGATCCTTATATTTTTGGCAAAGCTTGTTACCATAAAGAATTATGAGATGATCGTACCGTATCGCTTTCACGATGACATCCTCGTGCATAGTAGGAAAAACTCGTTGACGCAAAACATTACTCGCTGCATGATGGATGCGACCTACCTTAGATTTTGAACCTATCATTATGTTTCTGCGGCTTTTATCTCTCTTTTTTACGCATCGTCGAACGTGATGGCGTAACGAAGTTTTGGCGTAGTCCCCTAGACACCCTGAACACGTCGCAAAATCTGTTGCACCTTTACGATATCGAGCATTTGGTCTTCTTACCACTTTGCTTTCGCCAGTATTTAAAGCTCGATTTGTGTTAAACAAGAAGTGCCCTTTTTTGCGAATTACCGACATTATTCGTTTTCTTTCGACAGATCCCTTTGTAAATGATAATAATTCAGCAACATCCTCTTCAAATTTATGTTGTCGAACTATGTGGCGACTAAGCTTTGCTTGTTCCGTATGACAATAACAGCAATAATCTTTCTTGGTTCCCGACTCCACCGTTGCAATGACTAAATCATGATCATCTGGAGCACTGTGTCCCTCGATATTCGCAGTTTGTGAAAATGAGTGTGCGGTGGTGTTGATTG
This sequence comes from Cylloceria caligata, assembly GCA_963942595.1. Classification (NCBI taxonomy): domain Eukaryota; kingdom Metazoa; phylum Arthropoda; class Insecta; order Hymenoptera; family Ichneumonidae; genus Cylloceria; species Cylloceria caligata. Next base: position 13,970,940 of record OZ012708.1, read on the forward strand.
ACTTGTTAGAATCGTTGTATGTATCTTTTGATTTATTGATACGATCTTTCAACGAATGGTTTTTTTCACCATTCTCTTCTCCACCACTCTCGTCCGATGGACTTGAATCAGGGACGTAATCAGAATCGTCAAAACTGCAATTTTCGTTATTGATCGGGACGGTTTCTTTGAATCGGTCTTCTGAAAAAATTCGCAATCAATTAGTAATAATATTTTTCGAATGAATTACAAGAATTTTTTTTCATATGCTTTTTTAGCATGAAAACCCATTTTTTACGTACGTTACAAATTTTCTAAATTGATTTGAATTCTAAATAATAAATACCTTCTTCATTGATGAATCCAGAAGACTTAGCGGCGATATCGTCTAACTTTCTAGAGTGCCTGGTTATAAGCCGAAAAAGTGATCAAGAAATTATTCAAAACAATTACTCTCCAGCCAGATTATTCAACTCTAGATTATTCAACAACCATTGAAAGAATGAAAATTTATACGAGTATTATTTACGCACATTGCACCTTCTGGTGTAAATGTTGCTGTATCATTTTCGTCACCGACTGGGTACTCTTGATATGTATAGAGAACTTTTTCCCAAATTGAATCGCTGGTGTCAACCAAAACTTGTGCTGCTTTGTTGAGGGACGTACTCATTTCTGTAAATAATATTATACATCGGTATATGTTCTGAATTTCTTCTTGTTTAAAAATTTTAGTTATATGTATTAAATTAACCATCTCCAGATAAAAACCCAATATCTATTGATGACGAACCGAGTTCACAACTTGAATTGACCAAGTTTCGAATATTTGGCAGCAACACACTATCAACTGTATTTTCTTTAATCATGTCGTGAATATTGATAATTCGGTCATCGACTATAACGGGCATTTTTCGACTATTAGCTGAGACCTCTGCCAGATGATCTAGTAAACATACATTCATCTTATTTACTAGCCTTCAAAATTCTTATAAAATAACCACTTCATGAAATCTGGATTTATTAATTAACCTGCCAAAAAACGATAAAAACCAGGCAACAAAAAAAGTATTTGTTACGAATTTGAATAAAATAGTTGATTTACGAACCTATATCCGGGCTATATTGATTTCCGTTTACATTGCCGAGCAGTACATCATTTGTCTGATCAGTAATGAGTAAATCCTTTTCATCAACTTCATTACTTTGAGATAGTATCTTCTTTTCTGTTTCGAGTCGCGATTGTTCATTTTCATTTTCTATGTATAAGTAAAAATTTCTTTTAATTTAAGTAAATTCAATGTTAGTAATATGATGAATATAACGTAATTATACAATTATAAAATGGATTTTCTTTAGACCTGAAAAATTGATTGCCAATGCTATTTTTCTAACGAACTTTCCAAATGTGTTTTTTTTGTAGTATCCAATATTTTTATTAACGTATTATTCGTTATAATTTTTTCTTCTTCGTTAATTCAGGCGGTCAAACAATAATAGATGCAGAATTCAATTTAATAGTTAATTCTATTTATTCAAGTTAAAAATTAAAAAAAGAAATTTCGAAACGAAAAGTCGATGAGAATTCCGGTGAACACGTTCACATATGTACCTGAATTAATGTAAGCTGTGTTTGATGTTTTATTTGCGTTCACATCGTCGATAAACGTATCGTGTTTCTGCTCGTTTATCGTTGAATCCATTATGTGCTTTTTATTTCCTTGAGATCCCGTTTTCTTTTCTTTTTTGTTAATCGAGGCACATTCATTTTTGTATCCTACTTAATAAAGACAAAAGATTCCTCAATTTTTATGTTTTCAGAAAAACATCAACAAATCAGAATTATATACCTATTTATAGATAATAGATATTTTTATTATGCAAACAGGTTCGATTGCTTATTTTTTGAAACAAATTGAAGTTATTTTTAAAAAATGGATATTTATGTTTGTCGTAATATTTTACATCTCAATCAATTACTATTTGTTATCATTCTTGTATGTATATTAGCTCAGTCAACTAAACACGTAAGAATAAAATTTAGAATACAAAGGGTTAATTCGAAATTCAAATCAACCGTTAACACACGTACCAGTATTCATGTGAGATGTATTGGATTTTGTTTTTAAATTTACATCATCGTTGCCTACACCGTTCTGTTGCTCGATGTTTTCATTACTATCCACATCTCCACTTGCTAATTCTTTCTTCCTTTTTAAAAGAACTTCTTTGCTACCTACATTACATGAAATTATAAAATGTACTAAAATGTTATTCAATAAAAAATAAATACGTTATAAATCAAAGAATGGAAATCAATAGAATAGACAAAAATTAAATAGAATACAATACAACGAAAAAAAAAATGAATCAAATTTTAAAAAATCAATTCAATTTAGTTAAGGTAATGTGCTACATGCCGTCGTTCTCTCTCAGATTGACATGCCTGAGAGAAAGATAGCAGAATTTTCCCATAGTGAATTTTTCCACCGCGAATGATCATTCGGATAAAAAATAAGATCGGCGAACTGTTGAATTGTAAGACGCAATTAATTGTTTTGCTCTTTTATTTAAAAGATCAATGGTGACAAACAAATTTGTATTAAAGTGTTTGTTACCGACCGAGGGGCAGCACATCACTTACAATAGGAATAAATAAATTGTCATATAATAGAATGAAAAAAAAATTCAATAAAGTCCAATAAAAAACATTAATAAAATGTAATCGAAAAAAAAATTCATAAGAATCGTATATAAAGAAATAAAATTCAATAAAATAGAAAAAAATACCCATTAAAATTCTGTTGATTTTCTAATAGTAATTACTAATTTTTTCTTCCCTTTCAAAAGAACTTCTTTACTACCTACATCACATGAAATTATAAAATGTACTAAAATGTTATTCAATAAAAAATTAATACGTTATAAATCAAAGAATGGAAATCAATAGAGTAGACAAAAATTAAATAGAATACAATACAACGAAAAAAAAAATTAATCAAATTTTATAAAATCGATTCAATTTAGTTAAGGTAATGTGCTACATGCCGTCGTTCTCTCTCAGATTGACATGCATGAGAGAAAGATAGCAGAATATTCCCATAGTGAATTTTTCGGCCACGAATGATCATTCGGATAAAAAATAAGATCGGCGAACTGTTGAATTGTAAGACGCAATTAATTGTTTTGCTCTTTTATTTAAAAGATCAATGGTGACAAACAAATTTGTATTACAGTTTTTGTTACCGACCGAGGGGTAGCACATCACTTAAAATAGGAATGAATAAATTGTCATATAATAAAATAAAAAAAAAATTCATAAAAATCGTATATCAACAAATAAAATTCAATAAAATAAAGAAATATATTCACTAAAATTCTGGTGATTTTCTAAGACTTACAAATTCTCAATTCTTATGGTTCACCCAAAAAAAACCAAGAAATATTCCAAATCACTATCCAAAACAAAAAGAGAAAAATCAAAAAATGACATTTAATAGAAGAAAAAGTCAATGCAATTCAATGAAATAGAAGGAATGAATGGAATTCCATATAATGGAAAAAAATTGTAAATCCAGAAATAAAGTGTAATAAAATAAAAAAATTTGCATAATATTCTAACGCCGGTACAATCGTTTATTTTTACGGTTTATTTTGTAATCTAATACTTACCATTAACTTGTAAAATTTTGCCAGCAAAACGGGACCCTTTGTAACGAATAATATGTTCATTTCCTTTTACCGAAATGTCCGTTTTTTTGCAAACGTGATACGACTCGTCGTGAAACCGTATTAGCGCGAATATTTTTTTCTCACTTGTTGGCACGATCACACAATAGCACTAAATTGGAGATGGTCATAAGTCGTCCGAATGAGCCACTACCGTATCTAAAGATTTCGACACCTGATTGATGAAGAATCCTTACAACGACTGCTTCCTACTGGCAATATTTGAAATCCTTCTCCTACTGCACCCAAACTCCACTGCGGTTGAGATGGGAAAGTGGGGGACGCGTGAGCGAATTTTTATACTTTTTGCAACATTGTAAAATGAATCGCGCGAATTCTGTATACGACCGGAATTTTCGTGGAATCGATTGTTTTGTCGCTTCTTCAGGTTTTCGAGAATAGAGAAAAAAATCACCATTCGAAAATTTCACTCGATGACAAGGTTGTAACGATAAATGTAATGGTGCATCACGCAATCCCTATACGACCGGAATTTTCGTGGAATCGATTGTTTTATCGCTTCTTCAGGTTCTCGAGAATTCAGAAAAAAATTACCATTCGTGAATTCCATTCGATGACAAGAGAAAAAAATTACCATTCATAAATTCCACTCGATGGCAATGTTGTAACGATAAATGTAATGGTGCATCACGCAGTCCCAAACAATTATTTTCTAAATCGTATTTCCCTTATAAGCGTAGTCTACGTAAAAGAACTTTGAAGATATCGATCCGTTTATAATAAATATATTATTCGCTTATTCCCGGTCCTTACATGTACCCATACATCAAACATTGAACTCGTAATGTACATTGATAGAATGATATATACCAGTACCGTCACTGTTGTGTATTGGTTAATATGAGGACCAAAGATTGATGTCGATATGTACAGTCCTATAATGTTATATACCAGTACCGTCGGGGTTGTGCTAATGGTGAACATAGGGACCGCGGTCCCCATTTTTATCACTACGCCCAGGAGATGGTGTATTGGCATGTAACGGTACCGTTACTACCCCGTAGTGGTTAATATGGAGACCCGTCAGAAATTCAACGAATACATTGTAGTCGTTAGAATTTTTTAAACTTTTCTGTTATGTATGTATCATGTGAAAATTTGGAAGAAGATGGTATAACGGCAACAATGAAAAATGTTGGTTTTTTAAGATCAGTCGAACGTTTGTCTCGTCGAAGTGGATCTCAAACAGAACTTTCAATACATTGTATGAACTATTTCCTGGAATATATCTTTACAATGGCAATGTGTAATGTGTAATGAACTTTACAATTGTACGATGTAATGCCAAATAAGCACGTTTATCTGTTTCCGTTAGGCTAAGATAGTTTGAAGATGTTTTTTGTTAAACATTCCATTTCCTAAATGTAATGTCTATTTCAAGACAATGCCTGACTGATCTACATTCTTTTTATTCAATCTTTTTCTCTACACCATATTCTCCGCTTCCTTAGCAAAATGCAAAATGAGTATATTTTTTCGGCATCGGAAAACCGAAAAGCATTGTTCCGAAACTCCATAGTAGAATATAGGTTCAAGCGAATGTATTGAATTCTGTTGTCACCAAGAGATATTCTTTGGTCACTCAACAGGGTACAATCGATGCATACATCTATTGCGGTTTTCACATGTACCCATACATCAAGCATTTATCTCGTAATGTACATTGATAGAATGATATATACCAGTACCGTCAATGTTGTGTATTGGTTAATATGAGGACCAAAGATGGATGTCGATATGTACAGTCCTATAATGTTATATACCAGTACCGTCGGGGTTGTGCTATTGGTGAACATAGGGACCGCGGTCCCCATTTTTATCACTACGCCCAGGAGATGGTGTATTGGCATGTAACGGTACCGTTACTACCCCGTAGTGGTTAATATGGAGACCCGTCAGAAATTCAACGAATACATTGTAGTCGTTAGAAATTTTTAAACTTTTCTGTTATATACAGGGTGATTCAAAAAAAGTGACCGACCCGCAGTATGCTGATAGCTGAGGTCATTTTAAGCACAATTACTTAGCGGTTTTCCGAAAATCTCAAAAGTTTATTAATGAGATACAATTAAAGTCAAATAATAAATGACCAATCAGGAGCACATACGCTTCCCGCGCCGGAAGTCGGCAAATGTTCGATGGAAACCGAGACCTCGGTCTGCGGCAACGTCGGACGGGATAGTATAGTAGAATGACGCATGTCATTTGTTCATTCGCATGGGTTTTTTTATGCGCGATCGAAGAAAATAATTGAAAGGTGATGTGCTCGTGATGCGTCCCAAAGTGAAAAAATGGGAATAAAATGTTAATAATACTTTAACCAGATGTAATTATTTATTATGTCTTAACCTTTAAACGTTCCAAATAGTGTTTGTAATTGTGTTTTGTTCTCTTTAAATAAATAATTGTACATTGAAATGTGTGGCACTCTATAACTGTTATCTCTATGATAATAATTAAAATGCAATGAATCTCCCAGGCAATGGTTCATTTAATACAGTATTTAATTATGATAAAAATTATGATGTGTTCATGACACAAATTATAGCGTATAAAAAGTCACAACTAGCGAATGCCTTTCGCCACTAGAAATGAGATATGTAGTAGGTATGCGTGACAAATGTCATATTTCGCACCTGACAATACAACTTGAAGCTTCAAATTATTAACGACAGCTTCATTAATATGAGGAGATGTTTTTACCTTTATAAGAAAAGTTAAGTAACACTTGATACATCGATGCATGGCAGAAGAGACTGCGATGCTACCAAAGGTGCCAAATCTGTCTGAAGCAGTTGCATTAGGACCAGAAGACGCTTCCATCAACATCGATTATCGGTTTTTATCTCAGTCACGCGAGATTCAACTCCTTATAAGCGAACGATTCCAAATAATAACCCTTAAAAATATTATACCGTCAACCGTAATATGCTACGAGTATTTACGTGTTACCGGCATAACATCTTGTAACTGGACCGATTTTTTTTTTACTACATTTACAGGGACACCGAAAATTGCCCTTCGTCTTAACTTGCTCTCTCCTTGATCACAAGCTCCTCTCACCTTGATCTCACCTCACTGTCGCCGTCCGCTCACCTTGAATTGACTTTCTTCGCACCTCACTATCATCTCGCTATCACCTTATACTTACTAACCACCAACAATTTGGAGACTCAAGCAGCATCGGCAGGGCAGGGCGATTGATTTTGTCGTGCGTAGCTATAAGAAAAGTATAATAGAAAAGTCTTATAGATGTTGATGGAAGCGTCTTCTGGTCCTAATGCAGCTGCTTCAGACAGATTTGGCACCTTTGGTAGCATCGCAGTCTCTTCTGCCATGCATCGATGTATCAAGTGTTACTTAACTTTTCTTATAAAGGTAAAAACATCTCCTCATATTAATGAAGCTGTCGTTAATAATTTGAAGCTTCAAGTTGTATTGTCAGGTGCGAAATATGACATTTGTCACGCATACCTACTACATATCTCATTTCTAGTGGCGAAAGGCATTCGCTAGTTGTGACTTTTTATACGCTATAATTTGTGTCATGAACACATCATAATTTTTATCATAATTAAATACTATATTAAATGAACCATGGCCTAGGAGATTCATTGCATTTTAATTATTATCATAGAGATAACAGTTATAGAGTGCCACACATTTCAATGTACAATTATTTATTTAAAGAGAACAAAACACAATTACAAACACTATTTGGAACGTTTAAAGGTTAAGACATAATAAATAATTACATCTGGTTAAAGTATTATTAACATTTTATTCCCATTTTTTCACTTTGGGACGCATCACGAGCACATCACCTTTCAATTATTTTCTTCGATCGCGCATAAAAAAACCCATGCGAATGAACAAATGACATGCGTCATTCTACTATACTATCCCGTCCGACGTTGCCGCAGACCGAGGTCTCGGTTTCCATCGAACATTTGCCGACTTCCGGCGCGGGAAGCGTATGTGCTCCTGATTGGTCATTTATTATTTGACTTTAATTGTATCTCATTAATAAACTTTTGAGATTTTCGGAAAACCGCTAAGTAATTGTGCTTAAAATGACCTCAGCTATCGGCATACTGCGGGTCGGTCACTTTTTTTTAATCACCCTGTATGTATCATGTGAAAATTTGAAAGAAGATGGTATAAAGGCAACAATGAAAAATGTTGGTTTTTTAAGATTAGTCGAACGTTTGTCTCGTCGAAGTGGATCTCAAACAGAACTTTCAATACTTTGTATGAACTATTTCCTGGAATATACCTTTACAATGGCAATGTGTAATGTGTAATGAACTTTACAATTGTACGATGTAATGCCAAATAAGCACGTTTATCTGTTTCCGTTAGGCTACGATAGTTTGAAGATGTGTATGATAATGATTGTGAGTACATTGTAAATATTTGATAATGTTCCAACAAAAGTATTAAGACCTCTAAGATAGACACTAACTGATGCGGCAAAGCACTATGAGAGAAATTAACAAGTGCGCAGAGTAAGCGCCTATTTAGACTGAGTAAAACATAATAAATAACAATGAATATAGTGCTCTGCACAGTGAACCTGTATCACTTGAGTATTACTACGCTGTTGGTGGATAGCGGGTTGATGCATTCGCACGTAGCATGTGGAGTGACAGATGCGAATATTAAGGTTAAGGTTCCTGGTGACAAGTATAACTAATTAAATGAACTCAGTAATTTAACAATAATAAATTCAACGTTTATTGAAAGTATGTAACATTGGCTGCATGAAAAAATACCTGTTGATTGTGTTTAATATATTACTGTGATTGGTCTGGCCTGCGTGTTGATGTACTGTTGGTGATTGGGTCTCAGGCCTCTGAGTTGCCTTGGTGATTCCGTGTGGTTGATCCTGGTGATAAGATCTGATTGTAGAGCTCGAATAGTGCCACACGGCAGTCTATGAGAGTCCGGGCGCCGATGATCGGTGCTGAGCAGAATGGCGTCGGTGCAGCCAGCGAGTGAACCACGCCGTTGACGTTTATGTGATTGGTTCTATGGTTCTGGTGATCTGCTATGATTTTCACTAACACTGAGTTGAAACACGGGTGATTTGACCAAGAATGTACTACACTATAGAAATGAATGCGCACTAAAGTGATTAGAACGAGTGAATATCTCTGTGAGTTTACGCGGGAACGTGTACTACGAGCGACTCGAGTGAGAACAATGGCCACATCCGTCGACCACGCGGCAGAGTATCAAGAAGACGGACGTGCGTCACAGCTTGCTGGTGATTTGCTGTCAGCGATGGAAGGCGAGACTTGTGAGTGGTCTTGCCGATGGGGCCACGCTAACAGCGTTGGCCGCTTGAGTGAGCTTCGATCGAGGATGTGAGCAGATGGACAATATGCATGAGTGCGCGGTCGATAAATCGATATAGCATACCTGCGAGCTATACCATATGACGCGAGGCGTCAGATGATTGTGACTGTAGCGTGTGCATGAGTTGAGTGTGTACTTGGTAAGCGTGAAAACTGAACAAGATGTTTTTTGTTAAACATTCTATTTCCTAAATGTAATGTCCATTTCAAGACAATACCTGACCGATCTAAATTCTTTTTATTCAATCTTTTTCTCTACACCATATTCTCTGCTTCCTTAGCAAAATGCAAAATAAGTATATTTTTTCGGCATCGGAAAACCGAAAAGCATTATTCCGAAACTCCATAGTAGAATATAGGTTCAAGCGAATGTATTGAATTCTGTTGTCACCAAGAGATATTCTTGGGTCACTCAACAGGGTACAATCGATGCATACATCTATCGCGGTATTCACATGTGCCCATACATCAAGCATTTATCTCGTAATGTACATTGATAGAATGATATATACCAGTACCGTCACTGTTGTGTATTGGTTAATATGAGGACCAAATATGGATGTCGATATGTACAGTCCTATAATGTTATATACCAGTACCGTCGAGGTTGTGCTATTGGTGAACATAAGGACCGCGGTCCCCATTTTTATCAATACGCCCAGGAGATGGTGTATTGGCATGTAACGGTACCGTTACTACCCCGTAGTGGTTAATATGGAGACCCATCAGAAATTCAACGAATACATTGTAGTCGTTAGAATTTTTTAAACTTTTCTGTTATGTATGTATCATGTGAAAATTTGAGAGAAGTTGGTATAAAGGCAAGAATGAAAAATGTTGGTTTTTTGAGATCAGTCGAACGTTTGTCTCGTCGAAGTGAATCTCAAACAGAACATTCAATACTTTGTATGAACTATTTCCTGGAATATATCTTAACAATGGCAATGTGTAATGTGTAATGAACTTTACAGCTGTACGATGTAATGCCGGATAAGCACGTTTATCTGTTTCCGTTAGGCTAATATAGTTTGAAGATGTTTTTTGTTAAACATTCCATTTCCTAAATGTAATGTCTATTTCAAGACAATACCTGACCGATCTAAATTCTTTTTATTCAATCTTTTTCTCTACACCATATTCTCTGCTTCCTTAGCAAAATGCAAAATAAGTATATTTTTTCGGCATCGGAAAACCGAAAAGCATTATTCCGAAACTCCATAGTAGAATATAGGTTCAAGCGAATGTATTGAATTCTGTTGTCACCAAGAGATATTCTTGGGTCACTCAACAGGGTACAATCGATGCATACATCTATCGCGGTATTCACATGTGCCCATACATCAAGCATTTATCTCGTAATGTACATTGATAGAATGATATATACCAGTACCATCACTGTTGTGTATTAGTAGATAAGCTAGGCCGGTTCCAGCACACCACCTGGGCAGGTGTAAATTTACCTGTGCTCAGTCGGTAATTATCCTAGAAACCTATCATGATACTTTACCCACAGACGGTAATGACCGCCTGTCGATAATTACCTTATGTCGAAATTGTTGTCTGCTAGATGGTGCTACAGTCGGATAGATCAAGATCAATATTTCCATAATGGTTACATGGTATCCAGTTAGATGGCGCGCAACGTTCTATGTATACTTACTGTAGTCGTGTACTGACCGAGCCTCCCCTACAGTGCGGTAACTCACTACTAGATCATGATCGATAAATGCGCCTGAATCTACCGCACCAACTACCGAAGCACACACACACACACACACTGTACTACCGATCACTGTAGATAAGTGACCTACTAACTCACAGCGAGACCTCGCGGGGTATTTGGGATCGGGATATCCTGATATCGGGATATCGGGATATTGGGAGATTCGATACCTTTGTTGATATTTTACCGACAGTCAGAAATTATCTTACGTCGGTACTGTTATAGATGGGGCCACAGTCGAATTCTATAGATCACGCTCGATATCCATGGTAAGGGAGACTTTATCATGATAAGACAGACTTTTGCTCTGTTGTCATCTCTTTCGGATAGAGTGCGCCACAGGAGGATTCGAAAGAATTCGAGATAAATACATTTGCTGTGTAAAAACTTGTTTTTATTTTTTTAATATTACAGATAATGCATTTATTCTATAAAAACTCTTAACGGTAGATATATATCTTACATGTATTACATTTAACCTAAAAAATTCTTAACTATAGATCTTAAATATCTAACTATGAGATTGATGTTGATTAGATACAAATGTTTGATACACGTTTGATTGCATTACCACTTATTACATTATAATCAACTATTCGGTCATATAAGATTAAACAGTAGGCCGTGGTTCCCGCTGGAAAATTTGTCTTAGACTCAGATTCTAGACGAACATCTACTGGTGCTTGTTTTAATGCCTCATTCTGTTTTGAACAACCAATTATAATTAATGCAGCATACTTGATAAAGTTTTTTCGATGAAACCACAGTCGGATTCTATAGATCACGCTCGATATCCATGCTAAGGGCGACTCTATCATGGTAAGGCTGACATTATCATGATAAGACAGACTTTCGCTCTGCTGTCATCGCTTTCGGATAGAGTGCACCACAGGAGGATTCGAAAGAATTCGAGATAAATAGTGCATCAACTTATATTATTGATCTTAGCTGCATTTTTAACTTTAACTATTTTTACTCCCTCCAATTAGCAGATCTAATGCTAGACCAATATTTTTTTTCATTGGTTAAGTTAGTCCCCACTTTTTCTATCGATGGCCTATATAAACCAAGCTGTAACGAAGAGAATCATTCAAGTGTGAACCCCACGACAAGATGTATAAACAAAGGGTAAGTTTTCTATCGCTTCACTACATAGTGTAAACATATATATTTCATAGATTTCTATACCATTTTTTTTTTTAATTTTCAGATTTCGATGAACTGCTGGGATGAGCAACTTAAATATTGGCGAGACCCTCGCCGTCCGATTCTGGAAATGCCTTTACCGCCATTCGAGGAGACAAGGAAAAAATTAAAAGTGAGTATTTACTAATGAATTTCCAATTTTTTAATATTGCTATTAAATTTTAATTATTCTCTACTTCTTATTTTGCAGATACCATTCGAAATAGAGTATCAGGATGGGAAATTAAGGACGCATCCATGGAAGGTGCTGACCACCAAGCCCGAGATCCCCTTGCTGATGAGGATGCTATTCGCGCCACCGCCACCACCTCCGCCAATGCCATCTCCTGAGCCAGCACCGATGCAGCAGGCTGCAGCACATAAGCCGGAGATATTCAATGCAATAATCGCGTTGGACTTGCTGCGAGTGCTGATGGAGTCGCCACCACCCCCGCCTGCGTCTCCTACGCCAACCACGATGCCCTCGCTGGAGATCGCGTTCGAGAGCATGCAGCAACCACCGCCACCTCCCGAGCTGGACCCGTTGGAGATGCTGATATCACCGTCGTCGTCTCCTGTACCAACCTCGATAACCGAGCTGGAGGTGATTGCACAGCAGCAGCAATCATTATCACTGCAACCGAACCTGGGGATGCCGCTGCTGCAAGATGATCTATATCTCACCAGCGAGGATGAAGATGGTGCTATGCTGCAGCATTCAACTGCGATGCCGAAGCCAGCGGTGACGAAGCCAGCGGTGATTGAAAAAAGAAATGTTTACGTTCCTCTTCGCCGTCAAGTGTCGGCAGTAAGCATTCAAGTGGAAGAGGCAACGGTTCGCAAGCGCACAAGACCTGCGCTTTGTTGTCCAAGGATTCGTCGCCCACTACAATCGGTGAATCGTCAACCGACGTTGCCGTCGCCGATGCTGCCAGCTATAGTTATCGAAGCTTCATCGAGTCAGCGGCGAGACAGTGTTGAGACAATCCCCCTACCACCGCTACCACAGCCACACTGCAAGAGGACTGCAGCAACCAAAGGGCCTGAGAACGTTCCCCCGCATCGCATGACGATGGTTATAGACCCGCGACCAATTGAACCATTGATGCGCAAACGTGCTCGGACTTACGTGCCGAAAGACCGATTTGGCACTATGAGAAAACAGTTTATGAATCGAATGAAAAGATTTTAATTTTTTATGTAAATATAATATTAGCGTCAAATTTTTATAGATAAAGTAAATTTAATATTAATATTTTGTAATCTAGTTTTTAATATTTCAACGCAATAAAAAAAAAAGTGTTTAATTCTATACCTCAGCTTTTGTCATTATTAGATATTAATTAAAAAATAATATAGACCATTTAAAATTAGAAAATTTTTTTTTCTCAATTGCGAGCCAGAGAGCTTAGAGTCAGAGAGCCTAATGCTTCACACGTGTCATCTTTACAACCCTCTCAGCTAAGTCGACCGTCAACTGCCCTCTCTCCATTGCTGTCCAGAGAAGGGGTGTGCTGATGTTTTGGGCCCGTGGCGTTCCACACGGAGATTATTTTAAACATCTTTACTGAGTCGCGAAGGGGGATATATTGGGAGAACATCTGCACCAACAGAGATGCTCGATAATCCACAGGCGGTTATTGCGAGCACGTCTATACCGACCGAGATGTTTTGAAATCTAATCGATACCAGCAGAGAATTTATCATGGCTCGATATTAAATATCAGCTTCATTGAAACCACTGCTGATAATCGAACTTATAGAGTAGAGCAGTTATCCTGAGAACAGCGACTATAGTTAATTCGTCAATGATTTTTCGTCATAGTCTTTTAATTTCAGCTCGATTTCTAGTTCGGAAGAGAAGGAGGGGGCGGAGGGGGAGGAGGAGCAGTAATTAAAGAACAATTTTTTAACTTATAAAAATAACATAGAATTTTTTATTGTCGAGTGTACAGGGCTCATGAGTAAGTATTTACAGTGAGAAATCACACTCGTCGTAGTAGCCTTTTAGAGTAGTTGTATCATTTATGATGCAGTTGACAGTTGAGTTTGCGATGATTCCACTAGATGACGCAACCGACGCCATCTGTTTGCGCAAGTCTAGAAGCCATGTTTTCATCATACACACGTTGTGAGCTGCGCAGTGGGGAGTCCAATTCATGATTGGATGATTCGTACATGTGATGTCAGTATTAGTTGGTAATGCTGCCAACGCGGGACATCCTAGGTCTTCAATATTGTAAACGTTTGGAAGAATCCTATCCAGCCAACGTTTCTTCTCTAAGCCCTTGGTATAAATCTTGCTCGCATCGCGTAGAAGACTGATAAGAGTCTCGCTGATTTCATCATATGGTATATCACCATTAACCCAGGGAATGCCATGATAATTTGCTTCTAGCCATCGATTTTCGCTCTTGTATTTGGCTGGCAGGAAACTCCATTTGTGTGGCGGTTCAAACAGATAGACTGATGGTAAGGAGTCATCTTCGAGAGGAATGACTGCCATCTCTTTGAATACGAATTCATTAAAAGGGCGCTTGAAGCCTTGGACGTCTACTATGTACTCCATGATGAATAAAGTGATGCCAACAGTCACGCTTCCAGCTCTTTTATACCCGTTTGTCGCCTCTACTGCGAGCTATTGTACAACCATGAACGATGGATACATTCGAGGATATCAACCAATCAGCAACGACTTTGTAGCCTTCCCACCACTTTTTTAGATTCAAACGCAGACATGAACAATGAATGTATTCATGAATATTGACCAATTAGCTACGAGTTCGATACATCTCAGTACTTTTCGTGGGGATAAATACAAGTTCTTCAGCAAGAGAGACTCATTCCGAAGCGACCGTTTAATTTACTCCAAAGTCACTCTCTCTTTAAAGCAAAGTATTTCGAAATACTTGGATCAGAATGGATCTCCAGGAGCGCAATGCAGTCATGAAGACGTGGGAGGATATCTTGGAGCTTCTTCAAACTCAAAAATCAGATGAGATCGCAGAGTGGATCAAACGGCTTGCTGCAGTCATCAAATCCATAGAAAAATTATTGGTGGGAGCCACAGTTGCCGAACGTCAGAAGTATCTGTTCATGATTGGTTTCCTGAAAGGTATTGAAATCAAACTAGAACGTTTGATAAAACAAGGTTCAGGCTTGCAGAGGACTGATGAAAAAGGAATCTTGGATCGAGTGAGATGGTCGAACCTACTATCGGCTTTCAATGAGCGCATCAAGACTGGAGTTATCACCAACTTAAAGCACATCGATATCAATCTATTCTTGGAAGATTGCTTAACACTTTTCCATGAAGAAATAAAAAGTATCATGAAGATTGAGAAGATGGCAGTCAAGGTATATGCAGTACTAGCAGCAAAATTTAAGGTAATGAAGAATGATGAAGAAATTGTTGAAATGAAGCACTTCAACACGAAGGCTGAAGCGATTTATCCAGCAACTTCAATCAAAGATTGGTTTACTGTCAACATCCAAGCATCGATTCAGAGAGAAATTGAAGAATTTGAGCTACAAGATTCCGGATGGACGCTGTATTCTATCGTCAATCTCACACTAAACATCAACATGTTGAATCCAATGCGAGGTAGCTCCTATATAGATCTCCCAATCGAGATTCAAAATAAGAATGCATGCGTCAACGTGAAAAATACTGACAACATGTGCTTCAAGTGGGCTGTACTATCAGCATTACATCCGGCAGTACATAATCCTAATCGAGTTTCTACATACGAGAGATATACGCATGAACTCAACTTCACTGGTATCGACTTTCCAGTGATGCCGCATCATTTCAGCAAATTTGAGAAGAATAATGGCATATCAATCAACGTCTACATTCTGAAGAAACGAATGAGAAAGTTCGTGACCACTCCTCTGCATGTAACGTCTACGAAAAAAACTCTGCATGTTAACCTTCTTCTCATGCAAGATCACTACGTGGATGAGGACGAAGAGCAAGAAAACGAAGATGCTAACAGCGTATACCAACTACCGAGATTCCATTACGTGTGGATCAAACACTTGTCTCGTTTAGTCTCGATACAGCTATCGAAACGTATTCACAAGCATCATATTTGCGATCGCTGCCTGCACTACTTTCGTAACGAAGGCAAGCTTACCGCACATGAAGAAGATTGCAGGAAGATAAACAAATGCAAGGTTATCATGCCGTCAGTAAAGAAAAAAATTCTTCGCTTTAAAAATCATAGCAATAAAGAGAGAGTACCGTTTATTGTCTACGCGGACTTTGAATGCTTACTCAAACCGATCCGAGATGAAAACGCGTACCAAAAGCATGAGGCGTTCAGCATTGGGTATTACCTAAACTGCAGTTATGATATCTCGAAATCGAGCTACTGCAGCTACAGAGGTGTGAAGCCTGCGGAATGGTTCGTGAGGGAGCTGCAACAATTGGCCACGGACCTCGAAGAGCTGTACATGAATCCTAAGCCTATATCGAAGCTGTCATTCGAGCAGAGAACGCAGTTTCATATGGCAACTACGTGTCATATTTGTAACAGGAATTTATCCAGCAACGATCGAGTCCATGATCACTGCCATTTGACTGGACAGTATGTATTTTAGTAACCCTTTTTCATTCAAATAATAATAAAGCTTGAAAATACAATACATATTTATGTGCACCTAGATACAGAGGACCAGCACACAACGAGTGCAACTTACTTTATCAAGACTCACGAGTGATACCCGTGGTCTTCCACAACCTCACGGGATATGATTCACATTTTGTTATACGTGAAATCGTAACATGCTTCAATGGTCGCGTGGATATACTGGCACAAACGAAGGAACGTTACATCGCCTTTCAAAAGCACATTGATGGAAGCGATGTGAGTTTTCGATTCATCGACTCGTTCCGCTTTATGGCTTCATCGTTGGAAAAACTAGCTTCATACCTTACGGAATTGAAGATTGTTAGACGCGAATTTCCACAACTTCCCAATGATAAAATTGAGCTGCTATCGAGGAAAGGTGTCTTCCCATATGAATACGTTGACGCTGTGCAGAAACTGGATGAGTATAATCTTCCAACTAAAGAAGATTTCCATAGTACGCTGAATGACAGCGATATCACAGACGACGATTACGAGCACGCAAAGAGAGTGTGGCAAGAGTTCAACATTCATGACTTGGGCGAATATTCAGATCTCTATCTGAAAACTGATGTTCTCCTCTTAGCCGATATCTTTGAAAATTTTCGCGACAATTGCATCAGAGCGTATGATCTGGACCCTGCGCACTACTACACAACACCAGGATTCACGTGGGACGCCATGCTCAAGTTCACACAGATTGAGTTGGAGCTTTTCACGGACTTGGAGATGCATCTGTTCGTTGAACGAGGAGTGAGGGGCGGCGTGAGTCAGTGCTGCAACCGTTATGCCAAAGCGAACAACAAGTATATGAGCAATTATGAGCCTCAAGAGCCCACCAAGTATCTCATGTACTTTGACGTCAACAATCTTTACGGTTGGGCGATGATGGAATCGCTCCCATATGGAGACTTCACATGGGTGGAAAATCCAGAAAA
Organism: Cylloceria caligata; assembly: GCA_963942595.1. Classification (NCBI taxonomy): domain Eukaryota; kingdom Metazoa; phylum Arthropoda; class Insecta; order Hymenoptera; family Ichneumonidae; genus Cylloceria; species Cylloceria caligata. The sequence continues at coordinate 13,988,509 of OZ012708.1, forward strand.
TATTGATTTTCAAGCGATTGAGGACGATGCATTAGAAGGATACATCCTGGAAGTCGATCTGGATTATCCCGTGAGCCTTCATGATGCCCACCGAGACTTACCACTATGTCCTGAACACAAAAGTGCACCAGGTTCAACGCAGATCAAACTGATGACAACATTAGACTTCAAGAGCAACTACGTTATCCACTATCGGAATCTAAAACAGGCGCTCAAGTATGGTCTACAACTCAAACGTATTCATCGAGTGTTGAAGTTCAAACAGAGGCCGTGGTTAAAATCCTACATTGACTTAAATAGCGATATGCGGAAACAAGCAACGAATGATTTCGAGAAAAATCTCTTCAAGCTCATGAACAACGCAGTGTTTGGCAAGACGATGGAAAATGTTCGTAAACATGTGGATATAAAACTCGTCACACGCTGGGATGGACGTTATGGTGCTGAGGCCCTTATTGCGAGACCAACATTCCACAGCCGATCAATCTTTGAAGAGAACCTCATTGCTGTACAGCTTTTGAAGACAGAGGTATATCTCAACAAACCAATCTACATAGGGCTCTGTGTGCTGGACTTGTCGAAAGTGTTAGTCTACGATTTCCACTATGATTACATGAAAACGCAATTTGCCGATGATCACTGCAAGCTCTTGTATACCGACACCGACAGTCTACTCTATGAGATTCAGTGCCCTGACATATATGATATCATGAGACGTGATATCCGGAAATTCGATACCTCTGATTATCCAGCTGAGAATCAATTTGCACTACCTCAAGCAAATAAAAAAATCGTTGGATTGATGAAGGATGAGTGCAATGGGCAGATTATGACAGAATTCGTTGGTCTACGCAGCAAAATGTATAGTGTTCGAGTAAATGGCAATGATTATATGAAGAAGGTAAAAGGTGTGAAAACGGGCGTAGTGGAAGCAACCATAACCTTCAATGATTTCCATCAATGCCTTTTCGAGGGAACAACACAGTGTCGTGAGCAACGAGTCATAAGGTCACGCATGCACATTGTCTATACAGAGAAACAAGTAAAGCTCGCATTGAGTCCGCATGATGATAAACGATATTTATTTGTTGATACCATGGATACGCTGCCTTGGGGGCACTACAGGATACCGCAAGACATGTCGAAACCGACTTCAATCATGTCGTAACCAACCTACTCCCTACTCTTGCATACACACCCCACTCTTACATACATACTCTAGTCATCCAATCAACGACTTCAATTTCCTTCTCCGCGACTGCCTGCTGTGGAAACCCAATCAGTGACACGAATCTCCTTCTCCATGGTAGATCGGTGGTGGGTGATACCACTATATGAAGAGTGTGACTGCAGCTAGTTCCATCAGATCTTCATCGTCAACTGTTCACAGCATCTACACGTTGATCCATTGATACCTTGGGGATACTAAAGGATACTAAAGGATACTAAAGGATACTAAAGAATACTTCAGAACCTGAACCAGTCTTGTATTGGAAGCAGTTCACAATCAACTCTATCAGACGGAACTCGCATCAAACACATTGGAACCTGTTGCTCATCAGTCCCACATATTCGTTGTCGTCGTCGTCAGACGAAACGTACATCAAACGTATAGCAGGCTAAAGAAATCTACGCCAATAATATTGGAACCTGTTGCTCGCCACTATCACATACGCGCGTCCATCTTCTACAGTCAACTTCATTGGGCATTCATGATGGATATTGATGCACTCAACAAACTCGCTGGTCAAGACGATTACCTCCCAACGAAAAGAATCATTGATCTACGAATCAACGAAATACATAAAGTCACCGATTTACGTCAAGTGACGACTAAATATGGTCAAAAAACTGTTGCCACTCTCAACAATGAATTCCAAATCTTTCTGCCTAAACGTGTTTCTGCGGCATTTGAAAAAGATCAGGCTCTATTCAGCCGCATGAAGGAAACGATCACACATGGTACATTGCATCTAAACTATATTGAAAAAGAGAAGAAAAATCAAATCGAATTGGTTATTTTGTAATGTGTTTATTTTATAATGAATAAAAAGATATTTGTTAATATACATAAATGTCGACTCATTATTTCATTCCTGTAGTTAATTCTGCGTTATTTATCCAACTATTATGTGAATTGGTAAATCCCAACCATTTGACATAAGCACGATTTCCATGTTTCTTGAGAATCTTCTCCACGAGATAGGTATCTGGATAATTAGCCTTCAGTAATTCTTCATTATAAAAACCATCAGCGATGGGTCTATCTTGGTAGTCCTTCAGCTTGTACGTTGCAGGTATCGTCCTCATTACTCGACTCACAGTGAAAATTTTCGTTGACCAATTGGGCGTGTAGCCTTTCTCGAAAACGTGTTTGTTCTTGCTCACTCGCACCTTGTCACCGATTTTGAATTTCACTACACAGTTTCTTCGTTCATTGGTAGTAGAAAAACGTTGAATTAGCGTTTCAACAGCGTCCGCTGTGACGTTCCTCGGTTTCATACTAATAGTTCGATGCTTCGTGTCATTGTATGTCGCCACGAGATCATCTAAAATGTCTATCCATTTGTAAGATCCGTGTAGACTAAATTTCATCCACATTTTATTCTTAAGGGTACGATTAAAGCGCTCCACTATAGATGCTTTAAGATTACTATATGTGGAATAGTGATTGATGTCATGACGTTTCATTAAATTCTGGAAAGTCTTATTATGAAATTCTTTACCTAGATCAGTCTGGAGATTGGTAGGTACTCGTCCATCTTGAAGAATTGAATCCATAGCTGCGGTAACATTCTGACCGGCTTTGCGCTTCACTGGTACAGCCCATGCAAACTTGGATAGTACATCGATTATTGTAAGCAGATATCTGTATCCTTTGTTTTCTCGAGCGTACGGCTGCATCTCAACAAGATCAGCTTGCCATGTCTCATCAATATCACGTATATCAAACTTGCGTCGTAAATAATTGCGACGCGCAGGCGTATGTAATTCTTCTACTAGTCTTCGATGCTCCATGTCGAGGAGTGTGCCTGATTAACGCTTCAAAGGCTTTAGTGTTACGGACTATCAAGTCTATATAACTCTAAAAATATTTATTTCAGTATTCTTTGATGGCTTGATCTTGAAGAATCTCTTGAGGAGTGTGCGCAAGCAAGGAACCAATAGCCTTTGCATTACGAACTGCTAATTCTAAAGTCGTAGCAATGTTTATCTCAATATGCTTTATTCGCTCTTTTACTTGCTCTTGAAAAACCTGTATTTTCAACTCTAAATCATCCAATTGCTCACGTTGATGAGTTGTAGCCCGAAGCAATGTACTTAACTCCTGTTGAATTAGTTGTCTAGCGAGATTCAAATTGACAGCATCATTTGGTTCACGTGATTCACCAACGTTGCTGAGTCTCCTATTTTCAATGTCGTAGTTTCCGCTTGCAGTGAGTTTGAAGCCAAACCCTGGTGGACCCCGTGAGCCCTTAGTACATCCAAAATACCGTCCGAACACGTCGACGCTCATTATTCAACTGAGTATATTCACGCATGTGTCACTGCTAATAAACGATTCCTGCTTCACGCAATTCCTCAATGAGTGAAATGATTTCATTCGTATGACTGGGGTTGCCTGCTGAACTTTCAGCTAGCAATAAACGTAATCGATCTACCAGCTCATTGGGGTTATCCCAATACACATAATCCATTCGTGTATCTCGTCGTGCAATCTTGTATTGTGGTAATGAACCACCAGTAGATTGCCTCTTTCGAGTTGATGTAGAAGCACCAATTATTGGAGCTATATAGGATTTATATTTTTTACTGTTTTGTCTGTGGACTAACTCATCAGAATTATAGTGTTTTTTGTGTGCATTTGTTCTCAGCACAATTTTCCCATAATTGTTTACATCTTCATTGCTTATGAAATTCTGATTGGGATCTTTTCTGAACAGCAGTTCAAGCAAACCAATGGTCTTATCATACTTGTTGTTGGTGTCATCATTAATAATAACGTATTCGTTACCAAAACTTACGGTGGAATCGCCAATCATAAGTGTGCCATCTGGCAGCTTTCGAACTCCATAAGTCATATCGAGATACTTTTTACGATTTTTATCGAGTAAGTTCAAATATTTCTCAATAGCTGAATATGGTTGGTCAGATTTTTTCTTTGTTGATGCTTTCACATCATCATCATCATCATCATCGTCATCATCATCATCATCATCATCATTATCTGTGAATGCAGTTTTAAATGAATTATCCTGCTCTTCATTTTGAGATGTATCTTCCTCGCCCTCCTCCTTCTCATCCTTCTCTTTCTTGGGAATCCAGTTTTTTTTTATTTCATGCGTATTTGTGTCAGTAGCACTAACAAGTTTTTTAAGCGGCTTCACGATTGGTTTGAATGTTTCATCCCAAGCTTTTTCCATAATCTGCTTACCAGCTTTTAAAAGCTTGTATTTATGTTTAATAGCATTTCTAACTTTTTCTACTTGACAAAGTGTCTTTCTCTCGCGACGAAATTCGTCAGCGATGTTATCGCTTCGACTGCTCATGATGATCTGATTAAGATTTACTCTTTACGCATGATATATTTGTAGCAAAGCAGTCAAAACCTTTCCTGTATCTACCACAGTCGAGCCCTTGACGATCTTTATCAATTACTAGGAACCCATGATTGGTATCATTCCAACATTTCGAGCATAAGTCTTTAAACTGCGAGTACGTCATGTCAGTATTTACGTGATCATCATAAACATGCTTGAGATTAATATCATCCTGCCGAAAGATTACAAGCATGTTAACGTTATCACGTACTAAATGCTTAGGTATTTGTGCATACGACTGACACAAGTAGAAGCAGTCAATATTCTTATGTCTACCCATACAGTAAAAGGCTCTAACATTATCTTGTTTCTCGCAGGCTATATCATCAAATATCATGATTGAATTAATATTAGCTTCTTCGGGTGATACTACTTGATCATGTTCACCAAAGGCAAAAAATCCAATACCCTTCATAGGCTGCAGAAGTTTTTCGAGAAACTTATACTTTGGTTGATTCAATGATTTCGAGTATATGTATACATTTTCAAATCTCAATCCATTTGGATGTGTAATCAGAGTAAGCAATGCATTGGTCTTTCCACAATTTGATGGACCACAAAAAACTGCTCGGATACTGTTGGGTAATAGTGGACCATGACGTGTGCATACTTTTTTCCTTTCAGCTAGCCTACCAAATTCATTACCGGCAGCGAGAGCGGTTGCTCTCTGAAATCCATGTTGGCAGCGACTGATGGTTTAGAGTATAAATACTGTGCTTATATACTCCGAATCTCATTCGTTCACTGCTCTTTCTAGTGTAAGCATCATGCCTAAAGGTTGCGGTCTGCTGAATAAAGTCCTCAACAAACTACCTATCGAGCTTCATTTACCAGGCTATCAATACTGTGGACCAGGCACAAAACTAGCGGAACGTCTTGCTCGTGGTGATCCTGGGATAAATCCTCTAGACGCAGCCTGCAAGGAACACGATATCGCATACTCACAGAATCGTGAAAACATTGCGGATCGCAACAAGGCCGATAAAATTTTAGCTGACAAGGCTTGGCATCGCGTATTTTCAAACGACGCTCGTGTAAGTGAAAAGGTTGCAGCCTACGCTGTTACAAACGCCATGAAGATAAAGGCTAAGCTTGGCATGGGTATAAATAAGAGGAAGAGAAAGACCAAACCTCCAACCACGCTTTCCAAGATAATAAAAGCTGCCACAAAATCGACTGGTTCTAACACACAAGAAATTATTCGATCGGCGCTAAAGAGTGCTCGTGCTGCTGTCAAGACAGCTGGTGGGAAAAAGAATGTACGCGTGCCTCGTATTCTGCCAGTACCGAAAAAAGTTGGAGGATTTTTGCCTCTTCTTATTCCACTATTTGCTGGATTAAGTGCAACTGGCGCATTGGCTGGTGGTGCTGCTGGAATAGTAAAAGCCGTAAATGATGCGAAAGCTGCAACACAGCAATTAGCGGAAAGTCAAAGGCATAATAAGACGGTTGAGGCTATCGCGCTAGGTAAAGGTCTCTATCTCAAGCCACACAAAACTGGATTTGGTTTCCATTTCGGAGCGAATAAAAAAAAAAAAAAACTTCAAAGTAAGACTGCCAAACCGTGCTCTGACAGACACTGATCTACTTAAGTATGCACGTGAAATTCCTAATTTTCGTGGTGTATTTATGAGGAACGACTTACCATCAGATGCACCGCATTATCGTGAATCTGGAATAATTAATCTCGACGATAAAGATGGACCAGGTACTCATTGGGTGGCTTATCGGAAAAATGGTCGAAATGTTGATTACTTTGATAGTTTTGGTGATCTTCAGCCTCCCCACGATCTAATGGATTATCTCGGCCTCGATAATGTTATCAAGTATAATCATAAGAGATATCAAAATTTTGATACATATGAGTGTGGGCATCTATGCCTAAAATTCTTATATAAGGATCTGTAAGTGATGCTTATTGTATCAGTCTAGTGTGAACCATCATGGGAGATTCATTGACTCTCAGTTTATCTGGAACAACATCTATATTAGAGGCACAATACTTTCCGCCAATTGAGCTCTCACCTAGCAAGAACTATCACCTTGGGCTAGTGGAATTACTATCTTTTAATTCTATACCCAACGTCGATACTGGGAAAAACAAGATCTATGTGGGTAAAGAAGTGATTGTGTTACCTACAGGAAGTTACGAGATTGAAGACATTGATGTGTACTTGCAAGAACAGCTTGCATCTAAACATATTACCATTAGTTTGAAGCCTAATAACAATACTCTACGAAGCGTGATAAAGTGTAGTGAAAACATTGATTTTCGTCCACAAGACTCGATTGCTAGACTACTTGGTTTTACACATCGAGAGTTACCCGCTCATATCTCTCATAGCTTGGAATTACCGGTTGCTATTCTGAAAATCAATGCATTGCGAGTTGAGTGCAATATTACTTCGGGAGCATACATCAATGAGCATAAAGTTCATACGATCCATGAATTCTTCCCGGCAGTGCCACCGGGGTATAAGATCATTGAAGTTCCATCACACGTCATTTACCTTCCAATAGCCGTGAGGATCATTGATCATCTGCAATTACGCATAGTCGATCAAGACGGAGAACTAGTTAATTTTCGCGGTGAAGTTATCACCATTAGACTACACATTAAAGAAGCCAAATAGCTAATCATGGGAATCATCTTCAATAATAATAATAATAATAATAATAATGCCAATAACGTGACGCAGGCATATAAAAGAGGACTAAAATGTCATCGAGTAACCAGTCACGCTCGAGCCCCCAAGACGATCACACGTCGCAACGCTCAATTCCTAAAAAGTCTAGGGCTTCGAGTTATTGTTGGTGGCAGAAAATAACGTGCGTAATATTTTGCTGCAATGGAAGGAGCGTTACACGTGCAATCAGCCGTCGCATTCGACGAATCCGTAACGCATTATGAGATACATGCACATCAACCTTATACATCAACCTTCAATAACAGTGATGAAATCCGCATATCCATTCAACATCAAGATCTATGCCTCTTGCCCTCACGAAGTACTCTACATGTGTGTGGTAAATTGTCGAAAGCGACCAGTGCTGCTGTGGTAGCAACGAAGCTGGTGAACAATGCTATTTTACATCTGTTTGAGGAAATTCGCTACGAGATCAATGCCATTGAGATTGATAGATGTAAGAATGTTGGTATAACTAGCCTCATGAAAGGCTACACATCCTTCAATCCTGGTGGAAGCGCAATGATTGAAAATGCTGGCTGGCTTGACGTTGAGGAAACCAAACAGCTCACTAATGATACTGGCCACTTTGATGTTTGTATCCCACTCTCCATGATACTTGGATTTGCTGAAGACTATCAGAAAATCATTATCAATATAAAACATGAGCTCATTCTCACGAGATCACGAACGGATACTGACGCAGTTGTGCAGACTCCTCTTGCAGCTGGCGGTTACGAGAATTTCAAGATTGAGCTTACACGAATTGAGTGGTTGATGCCATATGTGATGTTGTCAGACAAGTATAAAATACGTTTATATAGTCAGATTAAACGAGACATCACTATGAGTTTTCGCACTTGGGAAATGTATGAGTATCCCCTGCTTCCAAGCACAACGAAACATAATTGGACAGTCAAAACATCGAATCAATTGGAAAAGCCTCGTTTTGTAATTGTAGCTTTCCAAACCAATCGGAGAATGATTAAAAATGCAAATGCTAGTTACTTCGATCACTGCAACATTGGCAATGTGAAGCTATTTCTTAACTCACAACATTATCCATACGGTAACCTCAATCTTGATGTAAATCACAATCAATACTCTGTATTGTACAACATGTATGCCAATTTTCAAGCCATATACTACAACAGAGATCGAGAACCCCTGCTAACAAGGAAAAACTTTATCGAGTATGCTCCATTAATTGTAATTGATTGCTCAAAACAGAACGAGGCATTAAAACAAGCGCCAGTAGATGTCCGTCTAGAATTTGAGTCTAAGACAAATTTTCCAGCGGGAACTACGGCCTACTGTTTAATCTTACATGATCGAATGGTTGATTATAATGTAATAAGTGGTGATGTAATCAAACGTGTATAAAACATTTGTATCCCAATCAGCATCAATCTCATAGTTAGATATTTAAGATCTATAGTTAAGAATTTTTAGACTAAATGTATTATCTGTAAGATATATATATATTAATCTACCGTTAAGAGTTTTTATTAGATTAAATGCATTATCTGTAACATTAAAAAATAAAAACAAGTTTTTATACAGCAAATGTATTTATCTCGAATTCTTTCGAATCCTCCTGAGGCGCACTCTATTCGAAAGCGATGGCAACAAAGCAAATGTCTGTCTTATCATGATAAAGTCTCCCTTACCATGGATATCGAGCGTGATCTATAGAATCCGACTGTGGCTCCATCTATAACAGTACCGACGTCAGATAATTATTGACGTAAGATAATTTCTGACTGTCGGTAAAATATCAACAAAGGTATCGAATCTCCCAATATCCCGATATCCCGATATCAGGATATCCCGATCCCAAATACCCCGCGAGGTCTCGCTGTGAGTTAGTAGGTCACTTATCTACAGTGATCGGTAGTACAGTGTGTGTGTGTGTGTGTGCTTCGGTAGTTGGTGCGGTAGATTCAGGCGCATTTATCGATCATGATCTTGTAGTGAGTTACCGCACTGTAGGGGAGGCTCGGTCAGTACACGACTACAGTAAGTATACATAGAACGTTGCGCGCCATCTAACTGGATACCATGTAACCATTATGGAAATATTGATCTTGATCTATCCGACTGTAGCACCATCTAGCAGACAACAATTTCGACATAAGGTAATTATCGACAGGCGGTCATTACCGTCTGTGGGTAAAGTAGGTTTCTAGGATAATTACCGACTGAGCACAGGTAAATTTACACCTGCCCAGGTGGTGTGCTGGAACCGGCCTAGCTTATCTACTTGTATTGGTTAATATGAGGACCAAATATGGATGTCGATATGTACAGTCCTATAATGTTATATACCAGTACCGTCGAGGTTGTGCTATTGGTGAACATAAGGACCGCGGTCCCCATTTTTATCAATACGCCCAGGAGATGGTGTATTGGCATGTAACGGTACCGTTACTACCCCGTAGTGGTTAATATGGAGACCCATCAGAAATTCAACGAATACATTGTAGTCGTTAGAATTTTTTAAACTTTTCTGTTATGTATGTATCATGTGAAAATTTGAGAGAAGTCGGTATAAAGGCAAGAATGAAAAATGTTGGTTTTTTAAGATCAGTCGAACGTTTGTCTCGTCGAAGTGAATCTCAAACAGAACATTCAATACTTTGTATGAACTATTTCCTGGAATATATCTTAACAATGGCAATGTGTAATGTGTAATGAACTTTACAGCTGTACGATGTAATGCCGGATAAGCACGTTTATCTGTTTCCGTTAGGCTAAGATAGTTTGAAGATGTTTTTTGTTAAACATTCCATTTCCTCAATGTAATGTCTATTTCAAGACAGTCGCTTGACCGATTTAATTCTTTTTATTCAATCTTTTTCTCTACACCATGTTCTCTGCTTCCTTGTGTATATTTTCGGAGCGGGCTAAATCGGAAAACAATTTTTCGGAACTCTATAGTAGAATTTAGGTTGTATAAATCTACCGCGGTCTTCACATGTACCCATACATCAAGCATTGGTCTCTACATGTACATAGATAGAATGATATATACCAGTACCGTCACTCTTGTAAATTGATTAATATGAAGGCCAAAGATTGATGTCGATACATACAGTCTTATAATGTCATATACCAGTACCGTGACTACGCTCGGAAGATGGTGTAATAGTATATACAGTAGCGGACAAAAGTTTAAGACGATGAATTACAATTTGGTTCATAGATCTGTCATACAAGTACTAACGTTTCTTTCGGCTTGTTGTTTTTTTACAATACATGTGTACGTTTGACCTTCATAATGTAGAAGTCTCGGTCGTCATATGTAAACAATATAGATTATACAATTTTTTTTTCTTCCAACCATCTGTAAACAGCGGACATTAGTTTAAGACGATCTGTCGAACAAGATACCCGTAGTCGATCCACGCAATAATTTGATATATTAATACTGTAAATAGTTTGTGATGTATCATCCAGTGTCTTAAGTTTAATTACGTACGAAAAGAGTATGGGTAAAGCCCGTAATTTGTCATCAACTGAACGAAAACTAATCGTGTCTCTACGGAAGCAAAATGGGACATTTTCTTCAATTGCAACTCAAATGAATCGATCAGAAACTTCTTGTAAGCAAGCGTGGTACAAGTTTGTGAAGACTGGGGACTATTTTGATTGACCAAAAAACGGTAGACCGCGGAAAACCACGCCAACGCTGGATCGTCGGATTCATCGATTAAGCGAGAGAGATCGTTTTCGTTCAGCAGTCGATATCAGAGCTCAAATATCTAGTAATAATAATGCACAAATTAGTGTAAGAACTGTCCGAAGACGATTAGACGAATTCAATTTGAAAGCACGAAAGCCACGGAAGAAGCCGATGCTCAGTAAAAAGAATAAAAAATTACGACTGCAATTTGCTAAGGCTCATCGGCATTGGACAAGTGAGGATTGGCAAAATGTGCTATTTTCGGACGAATCCAAATTCAACCGAATTTGTTCTGACGGGATACTGTATGTAAGACGTCGAATTGGCGAAGATTTAAATCCTCGATGTGTTTTACCGACAGTTAAGCATGGAGGTGGAAACGTAATGGTGTGGGCATGTTTTTCTCGCAATGGTCCTGGACCAATACACCGAATTAATGGAATCATGGACCGTTGTCAATACTTGGATATATTGAAAAATACTATGTTACCGTATGACTACGAAAATATGGGTGATAATTTTATTTATCAACAAGATAATGACCCAAAGCATACGGCTCGGGTAGTGAAAAGTTTTTTTCAAGATGAAAAAATCACTTTATTACCGTGGCCGTCGCAGTCGCCGGATTTAAATCCAATTGAAAACTTATGGTGTACCATAAAAAGAAGGGTTCAAAGAAATAAACCAAAAAATTTTGACGATTTGTACTCTTCGGTTGAAAAAACGTGGAATGAAACAGCTGTGTACGACTGCAAAAAATTAATTGATTCGATGCCTCAAAGATGTGCTGATGTGATAAAAAATAATGGACTGTGGACAAAGTATTGAAGGGAGGAAAATATCTGTATATTTTCTACCAAAAAATATTTTTTTACGTATAGTCTTAAACTTTTGTCCCCGAAGATATCAAACAAATTTATGTTTTCTTTGTTTATTGTATCTAATGTTGTTACGCGCAAAATTGAATTTATGTAATAAATATATGAATTAATGATTAATTAGCTAATACAAAAAAAAATCCACTGAGTCAATTCTTTTCATAAAAAAATCAACGATTACTTTTTTTTTCCTCTCCGTCTTAAACTTTTGTCCGCTACTGTATCTCTGTCGTACTTTATAAATCTGAAATTAGAAACAATTTCACCCATTATTACCGCGACATATTTTGAATATTCTGTTCTTAATTTCAATATATTAACCAGACCATTTCTTTTATTACATATTTTTTATTATGCCGTTTCCACCTGATCTTCCGCACGAAAAAAATCGCATAATCAGCTAATTGCGGTGGAGTACATAACCCCCGTTTCTTACCTATAAAGGCAATCAGCAGTTGAAAAAAACACTGCAAAATCTACTATACGATTTACATTTAATCGAATAATTAAATCAGTTTCGTCACACAAAAAATACTAACCCCTCCACCTAGATCTTTCTAATCTTACTAGGGGAGGGGATACTTTCGGCGAGTTGTGTATTTGATAGATGTATTGAACATTTTGTCCTGAGTGTCAAAACGGAGTTCGAAACACGCTAACGTCTGTTTTGATACTGATATGTACGTTTACATAAAATCTAGTTGTGAATGTCGATATCGTATCGATGTATATTAGCATCGTCATTGTTTTATAGTGGTTGTTACTCATCATGTAATTTGCGAAAACTTTAGAATAATACCTATAAATCGTAAGACAGATTTGTTACTTTCCCAATCGGAATAAAACAATGCACCTGAACTAGCTTGTAGAGCCTACTATTACTAAATCGTATACAGATTTACTACTTTTTTATTAATTTTTATTATTATTTATAATACCAAACACAACATAAAATGAATTTGACCTTTCATAATTTTACGAAAGAATCATGCGATGGTTGTACATAGTATACGACGAGTGCGGTTAGAAACATAACCACGACGGCTACGAACCTGTTGGATTAATTTTTACGCAAATGATTTCAATACGTTACGTGTGTGTCCATCTATATGGGCGTAATTATAAATTTTGCCACCATATCTTATCTATAAAGCTCAATATAGCATCTCTAATCCATAAAGTTCAATACAGCAGTGTGCATAACTATTCATTTTTCAGGAGTGCTATCCCAGTATACTTTTGGCCTATAAAAATGAGAAGTCCTGATAATATACGTTCTAGCTATAAAATGAGCGGTCCTCATAAGAAACGTTTGAAATACCAGGACCGGTGCGGATTTTGACCGCAGCATATAAAAAAATAGTGGGACCGGCCCCGTATGTGCCAAGTGTCCCCCTTTGTACCACTGCGGTCTGAAAATGGTCCTGGAAACTACCCTGTCATATATATATATATATATATATATATATATATATATATATCTCATAGTTAGATATTTAAGATGTATAGTTAAGCATTTTTTAGGTTAAATTCATTACCTGTAATATATATATTTATCTATCTGTATGTATCTATATATATCTTATATATTTTATATATAGATATATATAGACAGATAAATATATATATTACAGGTAATGAATTTAACCTAAAAAATGCTTAACTATATATATCTTAAATATCTAACTATGAGATTGATGCTGATTGGGTACAAATGTTTTATACACTTTTGATTACATCACCACTTATTACATTATAATCAACCATTCGATCATTTAAGATTAAACAGTAGGCTGTGGTTCCCGCCGGAAAATTTGTCTTAGACTCAAATTCTACATGGACATCTACTGGCGCTTGTTTTAATGCCTCATTCTGTTTTGAACAATCAATTACAATTAATGGAGCATACTCGATAAAGTTTTTCCTCGTTAGCAGGGGTTCTCGATCTCTGTTGTAGTATACGGCTTGAAAATTGGCATACATGTTGTACAATACAGAGTATTGATTGTGATTCACATCAAGATTGAGGTTACCGTATGGATAATGTTGTGAGTTGAGAAATGGCTTCACATTGCCAATGTAGCAGTGATCGAAGTAACTAGCATTTGCATTTTTAACCATTCTCCGATTGGTTTGGAAAGCTACAATTACAAAACGGGGCTTTTCCAATTGATTCGATGTTTTGGCTGTTCAATTATGTTTCGTTGTGCTTGGAAGCAGGGGATATTCATACATTTCCCAAGTGCGAAAACTCATAGTGATGTCTCTTTTAATCTGACTATATAAACGTATTTTACACTCGTCTGACAACCTCACATATGGCATCAACCACTCAATTCGTGTAAGTTCAATCTTGAAATCCTCGTAACCGCCAGCTGCAAGAGCAGTCTGCACAACTGCGTCAGTATCCGTTCGTGATCTCGTGAGAATGAGCTCGTGTTTTATATTGATAATGATTTTCTGATAGTCTTCAGGAAATCCAAGTATTCTGGAGAGTGGAACACAAACATCAAAGTGGCCAGTATCATTAGTGAGATGTTTGGTTTCCTCGACATCAAGCTAACCAGCATTTTCAATCATTGCGCTTCCACCAGGATTGAAGGATGCGTAGCCTTTCATGAGGCTAGTTATACCAACATTCTTACATCTATCAATCTCAATGGCATTGATCTCGTAGCGAATTTCCTCAAACAGATGTAAAATAGCATTATTCACCAGCTTCGTTGCTGTCACAGCAGCACCGGTCGCTTTCGACAATTTACCACACACGTGTAGAGTACTTCGCGAGGGCAACAGGCATAGATCTTGATGTTGAATGGATATGCGGATTTCATTACTGTCATTGAAGGTTGAGGTATAAGGTTGATGTGCATGTATCTCATAATGCGCTAGGGATTTGTCGAATGCAACGGCTGATTACACGTGTAACGACCCCTTCATTGCAGCAAAATATTACGCACGTAATTTTCTGCCACCAACAATAACTCGAATCCCTAGACTTTTAAGGAATTGAACGTTGCGACGTGTGATCGTCTTAGTGACTCGAACGTGACTGGTTGCTCGATGACATTTTAGTCCTCTTTTATATGCCTGCGTTTATTATTATTATTATTATTATTATTATTATTATTATTATTATTATTATTATTATTATTATTATTATTATTATTATTATTATTATTATTATTATTATTATTATTATTATTATTATTATTATTATTATTATTATTATTATTATTATTATTATTATTATTATTATTATTATTATTATTATTATTATTATTATTATTATTATTATTATTATTATTATTATTATTATTATTATTATTATTATTATTATTATTATTATTATTATTATTATTATTATTATTATTATTATTATTATTATTATTATTATTATTATTATTATTATTATTATTATTATTATTATTATTATTATTATTATTATTATTATTATTATTATTATTATTATTATTATTATTATTATTATTATTATTATTATTATTATTATTATTATTATTATTATTATTATTATTATCAGGGGTACAAATTGAAAATGCGGGTTTGATAACAGATGGCGTTACTAACGCTATACGCATCAGGCAGTACTGTGACTATGTTCATGTCAAAGCTACGTCTTATAGCTTTAATTTTCAGTATGTGTCAATTTGTCGCAGTGTCAAATTCATAGTTTTTTTGAGCTCTCAATATGTCGAGTTTCGTGCCAACAAAACAGCATTTGCGGGAAGTTTTAATTTACTTCTTTAATTTGAAGAAAAGTGCTGCTGAAGCACATCGATTGGTCTCCGAGGCTTATCCGAGTCATGTTCCATCGGTTTCAACGTGCGAGAGATGGTTTGTGCGGTTTAGAAGTGGTGATTTTGACGTTGAGGACAAAGAGCGGCCGGGCCAAGTGAAAAAGTTTGAGAATGCTGAATTGGAGGCAATACTCAATGAAGACTCGTGTCAAACTCAACAAGAGCTCGCAGATTCATTGGGAGTGACACAACAAGCCATTTCCCATCGTATAAAAGCCCTCGGAATGATCCAAAAGCAAGGACATTGGGTGCCGTATGAGCTGAAGCCGAGAGACGTCGAGCGCCGTTTTTTTGCATGCGAACTGCTGCTCGAACGGCAAAAACGGATAGGTTTTTTGCATCGCATTGTCACTGGTGATGAAAAGTGGATCCATTACGATAACCCGAAGCGCAAAAAATCATATGGTTACCCCGACCATGCATCATCATCGACGGCCAAACCAAATATTCACGGCGCCAAGCTCATGCTCTGTATTTGGTGGGACCAGCTGGGTGTGGTGTATTATGAGCTATTGAAATCGAACGAAACCATCACAGGAGCACTATACCGAACTCAATTGATGCGTTTGAGCCGCGCACTCAAAGAAAAACGGCCACAATACGAGCAAAGACACGACAAAGTAATTTTGCAACATGACAACGCTCGGCCACATGTTGCAGCGCCGGTCAAAACATACCTACAAACGCTGAAATGGGAAGTCTTACCCCACCCGCCGTATAGCCCAGATATTGCTCCTTCCGATTACCACCTTTTCCGATCGATGACACATGGCCTAGCTGACCAGCGCTTCCATTCTTACGAAGAAGCCCAAAAATGGGTCGATGACTGGATAGCAGCCAAGCCGGCCGAATTTTTTCGCGACGGTATCCGTAAATTGCCAGAAAGATGGGAAAAAGTTGTGGCTAGCGATGGACAATACTTTGAATAATTCATTTGTTACCATTTTTTCAGAATAAACGTTCAAAAATAGAAAAAAATCCCGCATTTTCAATTTGTACTCCTGATATTATTATTATTATTATTATTATTATTATTATTATTATTATTATTATTATTATTATTATTATTTTACAAGGAGTTGCGGAATCCTTTTTACGGATATCCCCCAGCCTTTCGAACTGGGGGGGTATGTGGGACTCCCAAAAAAGTAGGCCTACCCACTAAACCGCCCTCTCCTTGTTGCCCTCCCCCAGACCAGGAACTATTTCGATATTACTTCTGGCTGGGGGTTCTGTCTGTGTTCGTCCGTTCGTCTTGTTGTCTGTAACCTGTCGCGTCACGTCAGTCCGTCTGCTCAGTTAGGTGAGGCAGCCGTCTACGTTTTTTCGTCGCAGTATCGTCTCTGTATAGGTGGCAACTAGTTGCCACCATTCTGTTGAGTGGAGCATCACCTGGACAATGTTGTCCGGGGTGATGCTACCAACAATCGTCTCGAGTTCTAGTCGCAGTTCTGTCCAGTGGTCACACACAAAAAATGTGTGCTCCGCGTCGTCTCGTTCGTGTCCGCAGTACTTACAGTCTGGCGTCCGTACTCTGTTCATGTTGTAAAGGTACCTTCGGAAGTAGCCGTGTCCGGTCAGGAGCTGGGTAACGTAAAAATTCACGTCCCCAAACTCCCTTCCGATCCACGGTCTCAGGTCCTTTACACGTCGTCTCGTCCAGTTGCCTGTGCGTTCTTCTGTCCATCGGTCTTGCCAAGTCTGTATTGTCCTGTTGCGCTCCGCAACTGCCGCATCCTCCCTTCTTATGTCCGCGCTTTTCCCGTAGATCCTCTTTCGCTCGAAAGCTAGGAGGTCCACGGGGATTACGCCGGCCACCACCAAAACTGCTTGTGCAGATACAGTTCGATAGGAGCAGGCGATCCTCAGCGCACCCCGTCTTTGTACCGTCGTCATCGCGTGGCAGTACTTCTTTGTCTTCAGGGCATCTGCCCAGATCTCCGCGCCGTAAAGGAGGATCGAGTGGGCCGTCGCCATTAAAAGTCGTCGTTTGCCCGGTCTCGGTCCAGTCGTGTTAGCCATCAGGCGGCTTAGGGATGCTATCCTCTCGGTCGCCCTCTGAGCTGTTTTCTGTATATGAGGCCAGAAGGTCATCTTCGTATCCAGAGTTACCCCTAGATACTTGACTTCCCCCCCGGCCACGATTTTGTCCGTCCCGACCAACATAGGAAGTCTCGTCTGTATACGTCTTCTACTAAGGAACGTCAGTTCGGTCTTTTCTGTCGCGAGTTGTAGTCCGTGATCCGTCATCCATCGTCCCACTCGTCGCATCGTCTGGTTCAGTTTTAGCTGTGCCAGATCCGGAGACCGCTCGGTGATCACCGCCGCCACGTCGTCAGCGTAAGCGACGAGTAGTACGCCGAGCGGCATTTCCAGCCTGAGCAAGCCGTCGTAAAGTCCGTTCCAAAAGTCCGGTCCCAGTATGGACCCCTGTGCAACCCCGGCGGTGATTTGCCTCGTCACTGGTCCTTCAGTCGTCTCGTACGTAATCTGTCTGTTTTTCAGGTAGTCCTCCACCACCCGAGCCAAGTAAGCCGGAACCCCGAAGTTGCTTTCAAGCGCCTCCAGGATATCGACCCACCTGGCCGAGTTGAAGGCGTTCCTGACGTCCAAGGTTGCCAGCAGAACGACAGGTCGTGCTGCGTGGCAATGTCTTTCTAAGTCCAGGAAGGAGTCAACCACTTTTTGGATCGCTCCAATCGTCGATCGACCCTTCCTGAAGCCGAACTGCAGGTCTGAAAGGCCTCCACTGGTTTGTATCACGTCCGTCAGTCTTGGTCTCAGTAATTGTTCGTAGAGTTTACCCGTCGTGTCGAGTAAACTCAACGGCCGGTAGGCTGACGGCGTATTGGGGTCGCCCTTACCTTTGGGGATAAGAACTAGCCTTGCCGCCTTCCACCGGTCGCTAAACGTGCCCGTCGTCAAACATGTGTTATACAGGTCGAGAAATATCTCCGGCCTCAGATTGACCATCAGCCGGATAATCTCCGCCGGTACTCCGTCTGGTCCCGGTGCCTTACCAGTCTTCATTGCGTTGGATGCCCTAGTGAGCTCCTCCGCCGTGAAGATGGGGGCTGCCGGTGTGTCCGTATCGTCTGTAACGTCCGTCCGTATCAGGTGTGTTGGAAACAAGCCGTCGACGATCCGTCGTGTGGATTCGGCTTCTTTGATTTCTGGTGGTACCCGGGCCCCTAGTTTACCGGTCACGATTTTGTAACCAGTGCCCCAGGGATCCTGATCCACCTCCTCGCAGAGCCTCCTCCAGCAACGCGTCTTGCTGTCTCGTATGGCGCTCGTCAGTTTCTTCCGTGCTGTCTTATATGCGGCTTGGAGGTTTTCCCTTTCGGGTCTTCCCCCAGCCCTCGTTACGAGTCGTCGGCTCGCCAAGCAGACCCTGCGCAGCTCGGCTATTTCGTCCGTCCACCAGTATTGTGGCTGTCTGTTCTGTCGATGTCGTCGTTTCGGCATTGTGCTATTGCACAGCCGGTCCGTCAGTTTGGCCGTCTCGTCCGCGAGTCTTTCCGCCCTTCGCCGGCCAATCAGTTCAGGGGGGACTTTCGTCATTGGTGCTGGTGCTGCCGCCAGCTCCTCCGAAAATTTTCGTAAGTCGAGTTTGTTGAGGTTCCACCTCGGGGGGTACTGGGTCCTCGTCCGTCTCGTCGCCGTTTGTCCTGCCACTTCGAAGACAATGTACTGGTGATCGCTGGCCGTATAGCCGTCGAACACCCGCCACTGTCCTATCCGTGGCGATATTCTGTCCGATGTCATTGTGACGTCAGGGATGGAGTTTCCAAACCCTGGTCGTCTGTACGTCGGTACGTTTCCCGTATTTGCTACAACCAGGTCTAGCCTTGCGGCCATCTCCAGCAGCAGCCGTCCACGTTTGTTCGTTGTTGTCATTCCCCACTCGATCGCCCGCGCGTTGAGGTCTCCCCCGATGATAACGTCTCCAGGCAGATTCCTGATTCCGTCTTCAAGGAGCGCCACTTTCCTCTCGAAATCCGCCGCGGTGCAGTTGGGTGTCAGGTAAACGCTGACGTAAGTGACGGCGCCGACCCTTGCCCAGACGTAATCGTCCCCGACACCGCAGTTAATTATTCGAGATTGGGCAGCGCCCCTTACCCAGATAGCTGTGGTCTCTGTCTCGTTCGTAATGTACGTTTGTGTCGTTCTTTTCCTGTACGGTTCGCACAGGATCAGAATGTCGGCGTCATGTTCGTCAGCTATCTGTGGTAGTAGCATGTCTGCTGTCCTACTCCTGTTCAGGTTTCCCTGAACTATTCTGTCCGTCTTCCGGCCTGCTTCCTGCACTCCTCCAGCGCAGCTCGGAACACCGCGCACCTCCCGGAACTCGCGAGGTGCGCCGCGTCCTTGTGCTTTGCCTCGGCGCACAAAGGACAGGCCGGTTTGTTTTTACAGTCCGTTGCGTAGTGTCCCGTTTCGCCGCATTTCCTGCAGCTTTTTGTCCGGTCCGTGTTCGTGCAGTTGACCTTGACGTGTCCGTAGCCAAAGCACTTGTGGCATTTCGTCACTGTCAGTCGTTTTCGGACGTGGCAGTGCACCCATCCTATCCCGACCCGTCCCCGCCGAAGCAGCACCTCGGCTTCCCGCGACTCCACATCGCAGACCGCCATGTACTGCTCGGCGCGATTCGGGCCAAAGATGTGGACCCCGAAGTCGCCGTCTCGTCCCGTTTCTCGTCTCAGCGCCTGGATCACGTCATCCGCGGTGGTGACGCAGTCCAAGTCCATGATTTCCAGTTGCGCCCTGGAGGTCATGGTCCTGACGGTGCCTGTGTCTCCGACCGCGTCCTGAATTGCGCGCTGAAACTGTTCTCGTCCGTCCGTGTCTGTCTGTATCTTGATAAGACACCGTCCGTCTTTGGTCTTCCTTAGAGCCGTCACCTGCACGTGACTGCTCGTCGGGTCGACCGTCGTCCTAATCTTCCGCACCATGTCCGAGTACGTGTTGTCTTTCCCAGGCTTGACCAGCACAGCCGTTCCCCTATGTTTGGGGGCCGGTCTGCGCTTTTCAGCCCGGGTCGGTGCGTTCGTCTCGTCCGTCCTGTTTTTCGGTTCCGTCGTTTTTTTTTCCTTTTTTGTTTCGTCACGTTTGTCCAGGCTCCATCGTCCTCCGTCCTTGGGGGTCGCTTACGCGGGGCCTCCGGAGGGGTCTTTGTCGCCTCCCGTTTACGCTTTGACGGTCGCGTTGTCGGTTCGTGTGTCTCCGTTTCTGTTTCCGTCAAGTCGTCTGCCGCCATTTGTCCCTTTGAGTCTGTCCTGTTCTGTATGCTTAGTGCAGCGTCGGCGGCCTCGAGAACCGTCTTTATGCCGGTTTTCACTGCCATATTCATGTTTTTTTGTATTGCCGCTGCCTCGGCCATTTTCGTCGCTGTCCTCTGTATGAGCATTAGTAGCTCCGTCACGTCAGGTTCGTTCTGTCGTAGTGTTGTGGCGTCCGTTTTTGTATCTTTCATCTGTCCCGTCTGTGTGCGCGTACGTCTGTTGTCACTGTCGTGAGTAGAGGCCGCAGAGGTATAGCCTACCCCGCTCCCTGCACTCGACACGCTGTCCGTCCTGTCCCGTCTCGGAAGGTGCAGTGTTGCCCTGTCCGTATTTTTTGATAGTCGTACCCCTGACGGAGTACCACTATCGGTGTTTGTTTTTATTTGTTGAGTTTTGTCCATGTTGTTCCCACGAGTAGCCAGGAATGGGCGTCCGCCCCCACAGAGCCTGATTGTGGGGGTAAGGCTTCATACTATGAGGTTTCGCCCGGTTCCCCATAGGCATCGTGCGCGACACTGTACCCCAGTGCCATTCAGCCCTCGGCACGCTGGCTCCCACCTTGGCTTGGGCAGAGCTGGTCCGCGACGGGGTTTTTGTCCACCTGATCCGGTTTTCACGCCAGCCCGGTTTCCTTATGGCGCCCGTTAACCGGGGAGCGCCGTGGCCGTTCCTGGCGAGGTTAGAGTCGTCGGTAGACGATCCCCTTCCCCGATACGGTCGGGCCACTTTGCGCCCCGGCCCTATCACGGGCAGCTCCTAGATTTTCGTCCACCCCGAGAATTCTCGGTACCTTCCATATCTGGAAGGCGTCCCCCTATCCGCGACCTGGGGAGGCGCCCGATGCGGGATCATCAACCCGACACGGGCTTATTATTATTATTATTATTATTATTATTATTATTATTATTATTATTATTATTATTATTATTATTATTATTATTATTATTATTATTATTATTATTATTATTATTATTATTATTATTATTATTATTATTATTATTATTATTATTATTATTATTATTATTATTATTATTATTATTATTATTATTATTATTATTATTATTATTATTATTATTATTATTATTATTATTATTATTATTATTATTATTATTATTATTATTATTATTATTATTATTATTATTATTATTATTATTATTATTATTATTATTATTATTATTATTATTATTATTATTATTATTATTATTATTATTATTATTATTATTATTATTATTATTATTATTATTATTATTATTATTATTATTATTATTATTATTATTATTGTTATTATTATTATTATTATTATTATTATCAGGGGTACAAATTGAAAATGCGGGTTTGATAACAGATGGCGTTACTAACGCTATACGCATCAGGCAGTACTGTGACTATGTTCATGTCAAAGCTACGTCTTATAGCTTTAATTTTCAGTATGTGTCAATTTGTCGCAGTGTCAAATTCATAGTTTTTTTGAGCTCTCAATATGCCGAGTTTCGTGCCAACAAAACAGCATTTGCGGGAAGTTTTAATTTACTTCTTTAATTTGAAGAAAAGTGCTGCTGAAGCACATCGATTGGTCTCCGAGGCTTATCCGAGTCATGTTCCATCGGTTTCAACGTGCGAGAGATGGTTTGTGCGGTTTAGAAGTGGTGATTTTGACGTTGAGGACAAAGAGCGGCCGGGCCAAGTGAAAAAGTTTGAGAATGCTGAATTGGAGGCAATACTCAATGAAGACTCGTGTCAAACTCAACAAGAGCTCGCAGATTCATTGGGAGTGACACAACAAGCCATTTCCCATCGTATAAAAGCCCTCGGAATGATCCAAAAGCAAGGACATTGGGTGCCGTCTGAGCTGAAGCCGAGAGACGTCGAGCGCCGTTTTTTTGCATGCGAACTGCTGCTCGAACGGCAAAAACGGAAGGGTTTTTTGCATCGCATTGTCACTGGTGATGAAAAGTGGATCCATTACGATAACCCGAAGCGCAAAAAATCATATGGTTACCCCGGCCATGCATCATCATCGACGGCCAAACCAAATATTCACGGCGCCAAGCTCATGCTCTGTATTTGGTGGGACCAGCTGGGTGTGGTGTATTATGAGCTATTGAAATCGAACAAAACCATCACAGGAGCACTATACCGAACTCAATTGATGCGTTTGAGCCGCGCACTCAAAGAAAAACGGCCACAATACGAGCAAAGACATGACAAAGTAATTTTGCAACATGACAACGCTCGGCCACATGTTGCAGCGCCGGTCAAAACATACCTACAAACGCTGAAATGGGAAGTCTTACCCCACCCGCCGTATAGCCCAGATATTGCTCCTTCCGATTACCACCTTTTCCGATCGATGACACATGGCCTAGCTGACCAGCGCTTCCATTCTTACGAAGAAGCCCAAAAATGGGTCGATGACTGGATAGCAGCCAAGCCGGCCGAATTTTTTCGCGACGGTATCCGTAAATTGCCAGAAAGATGGGAAAAAGTTGTGGCTAGCGATGGACAATACTTTGAATAATTCATTTGTTACCATTTTTTCAGAATAAACGTTCAAAAATAGAAAAAAATCCCGCATTTTCAATTTGTACTCCTGATATTATTATTATTATTATTATTATTATTATTATTATTATTATTATTATTATTATTATTATTATTATTATTATTATTATTATTATTATTATTATTATTATTATTATTATTATTATTATTATTATTATTATTATTATTATTATTATTATTATTATTATTATTATTATTATTATTATTATTATTATTATTATTATTATTTTATATTATTATTATTAAAGGTGATTCCCATGAATAGCTATTTGGCTTCTTTAATGTGTAGTCTAATGGTGACAACTTCACCACGAAAATTAACTAGTTCTCCGTCTTGATCGACTATGCGTAATTGCATATGATCAATGATCCTCACGGCTATTGGAAGGTAAATGACGTGTGATGGAACTTCAATGATTTTATACATTGGTGGTACTGCCAGGAAGAATTCATGAACTTATGAATTTATGCTCATTGATGTACGCTCCTGAAGTAATATTGCACCCAACTCGCAATGCATTGATTCTCAGAATAGCAACAGGTAAATCTGAGCTATGAGAGATATGAGCAGGTAACTCACGATGTGTAAACCAAGTAGTCTAGCAATCTAGTCTTGCGGACGAAAATCAATGTTTTCACTATACTTTATCACGCTTCGTAGAGTATTGTTATCAGGCTTCAAACTAATGGTAATATGTTTAGATGCATGCTGCTCTTGCAAGTACACATCAATGTCTTCAATCTCGTAACTTCCTGTAGGTAACACAATCACTTCTTTACCCACATAGATCTTGTTTTTCCCAGTATTGACGTTGGGTATAGGATTAAAAGATAGTAATTCCACTAGCCCAAGGAGATAGTTCTTGCTAGGTGAGAGCTCAATTGGTGTAAAGTATTTAGCCTCTAATATAGATGATGTTCCAGATAAAATGAGAGTCAATGAATCTCCCATGATGGTTCGCACTAGACTGATACGATAAGCACTACTTACAGATCCTTATATAAGAATTTTAGGCATAGATGCCCACATTCATATGTATCAAAATTTTGGTATCTCTTATGATTATACTTGATAACATTATCGGGACCGAGGTAATCCATTAGATCGTATGGAGGCTGAAGATCACCGAAACTATCAAAGTAATCAACATTTCGGCCATTTTTCCGATAAGCCACCCAATGGGTACCCGGGCCATCTTTATCGTCGAGATTAATTATTCCAGATTCATGATAATGCGGTGCATCTGATGGTAAGTCGTTTCTCATAAATACACCACGAAAATTAGAAATTTCACGTGCATACTTGAGTAGATTAGCGTCTGTCAGAGCACGGTTTGGCAATCTTACTTTGAAGTTTTTTTTTTTATTTGCTCCAAAATGGAAACTAAATCCTGTTTTGTGTGGCTTGAGATAAAGACCTTTACCTAGCGCGATAGCCTCACCCGTCTTATTATGCCTTTGACTTTCCGTCAATTGCTGTGTTACAGCTTTCGCATCATTTACAGCTTTAACTATTCCAGCAGCGCCACCAGCCAATGCACCAGTTGCACTTAATCCAGCAAATAGTGGAATAAGAAGAGGCAAAAATCCTCCAACTTTTTTCGGTATTGGCAGAATACGAGACACGCGTACATTTTTTTTCCCACCAGCTGTCTTGACAGCAGCACGAGCACTCTTTAGTGCCTATCGAATAATTTCATGCGTGTTAGAGTCTGTCGATTTTGAGGCAGCTTTAATTATCTTGGAAAGCGTGGTTGGAGGTTTGGTCTTCCTCTTCCTCTTCTTTATACCCATGCCAAGCTTAGCCTTTATCTTCATGGCGTTTGTAACAGCGTAGGCTGCAACCTTTTCACTTACACGAGCGTCGTTTGAAAATACGCAATGCCAAGCCTTATCAGCTAAAATTTTATCGGCCTTGTTGCGATCGTCAATGTTTTCACGATTCTGTGAGTATGCGATATCGTGTTCCTTGCAGGCTGCGTCTGGAGGACTTATCCCAGGATCACAACGAGCAAGACGTTCCGCTAGTTTCGTGCCTGGTCCACAGTATTGATAGCCCGTTAAATCAAGCTCGATAGGTAGTTTGTTGAGGGCTTTATTCAGCAGACCGCAACCTTTAGGCATGATGCTTATACTAGAAAGAGCAGTGAACAAATGATGTTCAGAGTATATAAGCATAGTATTTATACCCTAAACCATCAGTCGCTGTCAACATGGATTTCAGAGAGCAACCGCTCTCGCTGCCGGTAATGAATTTTGATAGGCTAGCTGAAAGGAAAAAAGTACGCACACGTCATGGTCCACTATTACCCAACAGTATCCGAGCAGTTTTTTGTGGCCCATCAAATTGTGGAAAGACCAATGCGTTGCTCACTCTGATTACACATCCAAATGGATTGAGATTTGAAAATGTAGACATATACTCGAAATCATTGAATCAACCAAAGTACAAGTCACTCGAAAAACTTCTACAGCCTATGAAGTACAAGTTTCTCGAAAAACTTCTGCAGCCTATGAAGGGTATTGGATTTTTTGCCTTTGGTGAACATGATCAAGTAGTATCACCCGAAGAAGCTAATATTAATTCAATCATGATATTGGATGATATAGCCTGCGAGAAACAAAATAATGTTGGAGCCTTTTACTGTATGGGTAGACATAAGAATATTGACTGCTTCTGCTTGTGTCAGTCGTATGCACAAATACCTAAGCATTTAGTACGTGATAACGTTAACATGCTTGTAATCTTTCGTCAGGATGATATTAATCTCAAGCATGTTTATGATGATCACGTAAATACTAACATGACGTACTCACAGTTTGAAGACTTATGCTCGAAATGTTGGAATGATACCAATCATGGATTCCTAGTAATTGATGAAGATCGTCAAGGGCTCGACTGTGGTAGATACGAGAAAGGTTTTGACTGCTTTGCTACAAATATATCACGTGTAAAGAGTAAATCTTAATCAGATCATCATGAGCAGTCGAAGCGATAACATCGCCGACGAATTTCGTCGCGAGAGAAAGACGCTTTGTCAAGTAGAAAAAGTTAAAAATGCTATTAAACATAAATACAAGCTTTTAAAAGCTGGTAAGCAGATTAGGGAAAAAGCTTGGGGTGAAACATTCAAACCAATCGTGAAGCCGCTTAAAAAACTTGTTAGTGCTACTGACACCAATACGCATGAAATAAAAAAAAACTGGATTCCCAAGAAAAGGAAGGAGGAGACAAAGGAGGAGGGTGAGTAAGATGCATCTCAAAATGAAGAGCAGGATAATTCATTTAAAGCTGCATTCACTGATAATGATAATGATGATGATGATGATGATGAGAAAGCATCAACAAAGAAAAAATCTGACCAACCATATTCAGCTATTGAGAAATATTTGAACTTACTCGATAAAAATCGTAAAAAGTATCTCGATATGACTTATGGAGTTCGAAAGCTACCAGATGGTACACTTATGATTGGTGATTCCACCATAAGTTTTGCTGACGAATACGTTATTATTAATGATGATAACAACAACAAGTATGATAAGACCATTGGTTTGCTTGAACTGCTGTTTAGAAAAGATCCTAATCAGAATTTCATAAGCAATGAAGATGTAAACAATTATGGAAAAATTGTACTTAGAACAAATGCACATAAAAAACACTATAATTCTGATGAGCTAGTCCACAGACAAAACAGTAAAAAATATAAATCTTATATAGCTCCAATAATTAGTGCTTCTACATCAACTGGAAAGAGACAATCTACTGGTGGTTCATTACCACGATACAAGATTGCACGACGAGATACACGAATGGATTATGTGTATTGGGATAACCCCAACGAGCTGGTAGATCGATTACGTTCATTGCTAGCTGAAAGTTCAGCAGGAACCCTCTGTCATAAGAATGAAATCGTTTCACTCATTGAGGAATTGCGTGAAGCTGGAATCGTTTATTAGCAGTGACACATGTGCGAATCTACTCAGTTGAATAATGAGCGTCGACGTGTTCGGACGGTATTGTGGATGTACTAAGGGCTCACGGGGTCCACCAGGATTTGGTTTCAAACTCACTTCAAGCGGAAACTACGACATTGAAAATAGGAGACTCTGCAACGTTGGTGAATCACATGAACCAAATGATGCGGTCAATTTGAATCTCGCTAGGCAACTAATTCAACAGGAGTTAAGTACATTGCCTCAGGTTACAACTCATCAACGTGAGCAATTAGATGATTTAGAGTTGAAAATACGGGTTTTTAAAGAGCAAGTGAAAGAGAGAATAAAGCATATTGAGATAAACATTGCTACGACTTTAGAATTAGCAGTTCGTAACGCAAAGGCTATGGGTTCCTTGCTTGCGCACTCTCCTCAAGAGATTCTTCAAGATCAAGCCATCAAAGAATACTGAAATAAATATTTTTAGAGTTATATAGACTTGATAGTCCGTAACACTAAAGCCTTTGAGGCGTTAATCAGGTGCACTCCTCGAAATGAAGCATCAAGAAATAGTAGAAGAATTACATAAGCCTGCGCGTCGCAATTATTTACGTCGCAAATTTATATACGTGATAATGATGAGACATGGCAAGCTGATCTTGTTGAGATCTAACCGTACGCTCGAGAAAACACAGGATACAAATATCTGCTTACAATAATCGATGTACTATCCAAGTTTGCATGGACTGTACCGGTGAAGCGCAAAACCGGTCAGAATGTTACCGCAGCTATGGATTCGATTCTTCAAGATAGACGAGTACCTACCAATCTCCAGACTGATCAAGGTAAAGAATTTCATAATAAGACTTTCCAGAATTTAATGAAACGCCACGACATCAATCACTATTCCACATATAGTAATTTTAAAGCATCTATAGTGGAGCGCTTTAATCGTACCCTTAAGAATTAAATGTGAATAAAATTTAGTCTACACGGATCTTACAAATGGATAGACATTTTAGATGATCTCGTGGCGATATACAAAGACACGAAGCATCAAACTATTAGTATGAAGCCGAGGAATGTCACAGCGGACACTGTTGAAGCACTAATTCAACGTTTTTCTACTACCAATGAACGAAGAGACCGTGTAGTGAAATTAAAAATCGGTGACAAAGTGCGAGTGAGCAAGAACAAACACGTTTTCGAGAAAGGCTACATACCCAATTGGTCAACGGAAATTTTCACTGTGAGTCGAGTAATCAGGACGACACCCGCGACGTACAAGCTGAAGGACTACCAAGATGAACCCATCGCTGGCGGTTTTTATAATGAAGAATTACTGAAGGCCAATTATCCAGATGTCTATCTCGTAGAGAAGATTCTCAAGAAACGTGGAAATCGTGCTTATGTCAAATGGTTGGGATTTGACAATTCACATAATAGTTGAATAAATAACGTAGAATTAACCACAGGATTGAAATAATGAGTCAGCATTTATGTAAAGGGTGGTTAAATTTTAAGGGCCGATGTTGATTTTGAATAAAACATAAATTATTTAGGAAATTATTGTCAATTCTTTTTATTATGATAATATGGTATGGTTCAATTATGTATGGAACAAAATATCGGCCAAATGGCCGCCGCGACCTCGGCGGCACACCTCCATCCGATGGTCAAAATTTTCGATGACGCTTAGGCATAATTGAGGTTCTATGCCGTTAATGTGCCGAATTATCTCATCCTTTAGCTCTTGAATTGTTGCTGGCTTATCGACGTACACCTTTTCTTTCAAATAACCCCAAAGAAAGAAGTCCAACGGTGTCAAATCACATGATCTTGGCGGCCAATTGACATCGCCACCACGTGAGATAACACGGCTATTGAATTTGTCGCGCAAAAGAGCCATTGTTTCGTTGGCTGTGTGGCAAGTGGCACGGTCCTGTTGAAACCACATATCGCCCACATCCATATCTTCCAATTTGGGCCATAAAAAGTTCGTTATCATCTCACGATAGCAAACACCATTCACAGTAACTGCCTGACTGGCCTCATTTTGGAAAAAATAAGGCTCGATGATGCCGCCAGCCCATAAACTGCACCAAACAGTCACTCTTTGTGGGTGCATTGGTTTTTCGACAATCACTCTTGGATTATGATTCGCCCAAATGCGGCAATTCTGCTTATTGACGAATCCACTGAGGTGAAAATGTGCCTTATCACTGAAGATGATTTTCTTCGAAAATTGATCATCCACTGTTGCCATTTCTTGCCACCATTCTGACCATTGACGACGCTTGGAATGGTCAAGAGGCTTTAGTTCTTGAGTCAATTGCACCTTATAAGCGTGTAAATGCAAGTCTTTATGCATAATGTTCATCAACGACGAGCGTGAGAGGTGCAATTGTTGGGCACGACGACGAGTTGAGGTGGACGGCTCTTCAGCCACACTATCGCGAACAGCAGCAATATTTTCTGCAGTACGAGCTGTACGAGCATGCACTGGTGTTTTAATATCTCCTACAGACCCGGTTTGGTCAAATTTTTGCACCATATTTCCGATTGTACGCACATTTGGACGATTAAATTAACCGAAAAAATCACGAAGTGCACGATATGCATTTTGATTTGAACGCCCATTTTCATAATAAGCCTAAATAACTTTAACGCGTTGCTCGATTGTGTATCTTTCCATGGTTCAAATTGAGTTAGTCTGAAATTGAGAAATGTCAAATGAAATGCAGAAAAAAACTTGACGTTTAGGTGTGGTTCACATTCAACATCGGCCCTTACAATTTAACCACCCTTTATAATAAAAAATGTCTTTTTTATTCATTGTAAAATAAACACATTACAAAATAACCAATTCGATTTGGTTTTTCTCCTCTTTTTCAATATAGTTTAGATGCAATGTACCATGTGTGATCGTTTCCTTCATGCGGCTGAACAGAGCCTGATCTTTCTCAAATGCCGCAGAAACACGTTTAGGCAGAAAGATTTGGAATTTATTGTTGAGAATGGCAACAGTTTTTTGTCCATATTTAGTCGTCACTTGGCGCAAATCGGTGACTTTATGCATTTTGTTGATCTGCAGATCGATGATTCTTTTCGTTGGGAGGTAATCGTCTTGACCAGCGAGTTTGTTGAGTATTTCAATATCCATCATGAATGTCTAATGAAGTCGACTGTAGAAGATGGATGCGAGTATGTGATAGTGGTAAGCAAAAGGTTCCAATACTATTGGTGTAGATTTCTTTAGCCTGCTATACGTTTGATGTACGTTTCGTCTGACGGAGTTGACTGCAGAAGACGACGACGACGAATATGCGAGACTGATGAGCAACAGGTTCCAATGTGTTTGATGCGAGTTCCGTCTGATAGAGTTGATTATGAACTGCTTCCAATACAAGTCTGGTTCAGGTTCTGAAGTATCCTTTAGTATCCTTTAGTATCCTTTAGTATCCTTTAGTATCCTTTAGTATCCTTTAGTATCCTTTAGTATCCTTTAGTATCCTTTAGTATCCTTTAGTATCCTTTAGTATCCTTTAGTATCCTTTAGTATCCTTTAGTATCCTTTAGTATCCTTTAGTATCCTTTAGTATCCTTTAGTATCCTTTAGTATCCTTTAGTATCCTTTAGTATCCTTTAGTATCCTTTAGTATCCCCAAGGTATCAATGGATCAACGAGTAGATACTGTGAACAGTTGACGGCGAAGGTCTGATGGAACTAGCTGCAGTCACAATCTTCATATAGTGGTATCACCCACCACCGATCAACCATGGAGAAGGAGATTCGAGTCGCTGATTGATCAACGGGGTTGCATCCAAGTCTCTGATTGGGCTTCCGCAGCAGGCAGTCGTGGAGAAGGAAATTGAAGTCGTTGATTGGATGACTAAAGTGTGTATGCAAGAGTAGGGAGTAGGCTGGTTACGACACGATCGAAGCTGGTTTCAACATGTCTATCGGTATCCTGTAGTGTCCCCAAGGTAGCGTATCCGTGGTATCAGCAAGTAAATATCGTTTGTCATCATGCGGACTCAATGCGAGCTTTACTTGTTTCTCTGTATAGACAATGTGCATGCGTGACCTTATGACCCGTTGCTCCCGACACTGTGTTGTTCCCTCGAAAAGGCATTGATGGAAATCATTGAAGGTTATGGTTGCTTCCACTACGCCTGTTTTCACACCTTTTACCTTCTTCATATGATCATCGTCATTCACTCGAACGCTATACATTTTGCTGCGTAGACCAGCGAATTCTGTCATAATCTGTCCATTGCACTCATCCTTCATCAATCAAACGATTTTTTTATTTGCTTGCGGTAGTGCAAATTGATTCTCAGCTGGATAATTAGAGGTATCGAATTTCGGGATATCCCGTCCCATGACATCATATATGTCAGGGCACTGAATCTCATAGAGTAGACTGTCGGTGTCGGTATACAAGAGCTTGCAGTGATTATCGGCAAATTGCGTTTTCATGTAATCATAGTGGAAGTCGTAGATCAACACTTTCGACAAGTCCAGCACACAGAGGCCTATTTAACCATGCCTCTGTTTGAACTTCAATACTCGATGAATACGTTTGAGTTGTAGACCATACTTGAGCGCTTGCTTTAGATTTCGATAGTGGATAACGTAGTTGCTCTTGAAGTCTAATGTTGTCATCAGTTTGATCTGCGTTGAACCTGGTGCAATTTTGTGTTCAGGACATAGTGGTAAGTCTCGGTGGGTATCATGAAGGCTTACGGGATATTCCAGATCGACTTCCACGATGTATCCTTCTAATGCATCGTCCCCGATCGTTTGAAAATGAATATTTTCTGGATTTTCCACCCATGTGAAGTCTCCATATGGGACCGATTCCATCATCGCCCAACCGTAAAGATTGTTGACGTCAAAGTACATAAGATACTTGGTGGGCTCTTGAGGCTGATAATTGTTCATATCCTTGTTGTTCGCTTTGTCATAACGGTTGCAGCACTGACTCACGCCGCCCCTCACTCCTCGCTCAACGAACAGATGCATCTCCAAGTCCGTGAAAAGCTCCAACTCAATCTGTGTGAACTTAAGCGTAGCGTCCCACGTGAATCCTGGTGTTGTGTAGTAGTGCGCAGGGTCCAGACCACACGCTCTGATGCAATTGTCACGAAAATTTTCAAAGAGATCGGTTAAGAGGAGAACATCAGTTTTCATATAGAGATCTGAATATTCACCCAAGTCATGAATGTTGAACTCTTGCCACACTCTCTTTGCATGCTCGTAATCGTCGTCTGTGATGTCGCTGTCATTCAACGTACTATGGAAATCTTTTTTAGTCGGAAGATTAAGCTCATCCAGTTTCTGTACAGCGTCAACGTATTCATATGGGAATATGCCTTTCCACGATAGCAGCTCAATCTTATCATCAGGAAGTTGTGGAAATTCGCGCCTAACAATCTTCAATTCCGTAAGGTATGAAGCTAGTTTTTCTAACGATGAAGCCATAAAGCGGAACGAATCGATGAATCGAAAACTCACATCGCTTCCATCAATGTGCTTTTGAAAGGCGATGTAACGTTCCTTCGTTTGTGGCAGTATATCCACACGACCATTGAAGCATGTTACGATTTCACGTATAACAAAATGTGAATCATATCCCGTGAGGTTGTGGAAGACCACGGGTATCACTCGTGAGTCTTGATAAAGTAAGTTGCACTCGTTGTGTACTGGTCCTCTGTATCTAAGTGTACATAAATATGTATTATATTTTCAATCTTTATTATTATTTGAATAAAAAAAGGGTTATCAAAATACATACTGTCCAGTCAAATGGCAGTGATCACGGACTCGATCGTTCGTGGATAAATTCCTGTTACAAATATGACACGTAGTTGTCACATGAAACTGTGTTCTCTGCTCGGATGATAGCTTCGACATAGGCTTAGGATTCATGTACAGATCTTCGAGGTCCGTAGCCAATTGTTGCAGCTCCCTCACGAACCATTCCGCAGGCTTCACACCTCTGTAGCTGCAGTGGCTCGATTTCGAGGTATCGTAACTGCAGTTTAGGTAATACCCAACACTGAACGCCTCGTGCTTTTGGTACGCGTTTTCATCTCGGATCGGTTTGAGTAGGCATTCAAAGTCCGCGTAGACAATAAAAGGTACTCTCTCTTTATTGCTATGATTTTTAAAGCGAAGAATTTTTTCCTTTACTGACGGCATCATAACCTTGCATTTGTTTATCTTCCTACAATTCTCTTCATGTGCTGTAGGCTTGACTTCGTTACGAAAGTAGTGCAGGCAACGATCACAAATATGATGCTTGTGAATACGTTTCGATAGCTGTATCGAGACTAAACGAGACAAGTGTTTGATCCACACGTAATGGAATCTCGGTAGTTGGTATACTCTGTCAGCATCTTCTTTTTCTTGCTCTTCGTCCTCATCCACGTAGTGATCTTGCATGAGAAGAAGGTTAACGTGCAGAGTTTTTTTCGTAGACGTTACATGCAGAGGAGTGGTCACGAACTTTCTCATTCGTTTCTTCAGAATGTAGATGTTGATTGAAATGCCATTATTCTTCTGAAATTTGTTGAAATGATGCAGCATCACTGGAAAGTTGATACCAGTGAAGTTGAGCTCATGCGTATATCTCTCGTATGTAGAAACTCGATTAGGATTATGTACTGCCGGATGTAATGCCGATAGTACAGCCCACTTGAAGCACATATTGTCAGTATTTTTCACATTGACGCATGCATGCTTATTTTGAATCTCGATTGGGAGATCCATATAGGAGCTACCTCGCATTGGATTCAACTTGTTGATGTTTACTGTGAGATTGATGATAGAATACAGCGTCCATCCAGAATCTTGTAGCTCAAATTCTTCAATTTCCCTCTAAATCGGTGCTTGCATGTTGACAGTAAACCAATCTTTGATTGAAGTTGCTGGATAAATCGCTTCAGCCTTCGTGTTGAAGTGCTTCACTTCAACAATTTCTTCATCATT
The DNA here is from genome assembly GCA_963942595.1 of Cylloceria caligata. Lineage (NCBI taxonomy): Eukaryota > Metazoa > Arthropoda > Insecta > Hymenoptera > Ichneumonidae > Cylloceria > Cylloceria caligata. The sequence goes on from OZ012708.1 coordinate 14,022,961, forward strand.
CTTCATTACCTTAAATTTTGCTGCTAGTACTGCATATACCTTGACCGCCATCTTCTCGATCTTCAAGATACTGTTTATTTCTTCACGGAAAAGTGTCAAACATTCTTCCAAGAATAAATTGACATCGACGTGCTTTAAGTTGGTGATAACTCCAGTCTTGATGCGCTCATTGAAAGCTGATAGTAAGTTCGACCATCTCACTCGATCCAAGATTCCTTTTTCATCAGTCCTCTGCAAGCCTGAACCTTGTTTTATCAAACGTTCTAGTTTCATTTCGATACCTTTCAGGAAACCAATCATGAACAGATACTTCTGACGTTCAGCAACTGTGGACACCACCAATAATTTTCCTATGGATTTGATGACTGCAGCAAGCCGTTTGATCCACTCTGCGATTTCATCTGATTTTTGAGTTTGAAGAAGCTCCAAGATATCCTCTCACGTCTTCATGACTGCATTGCGCTCCTGGAGATCCATTCTGATCCAAGTATTTCGCAATACTTTGCTTTGAAGAGTGTGACTTTGGAGTAAGTTGAATGGTCGCTTCGGAATGATTCTCTCTTGCGGAAGAACTTGTATTTATCCCCACGAAAAGTAGTGAGATGTATCGAACTCGTAGCTAATTGGTCGATATTCATGAATGCATTCATTGTTCATGTCTGCGTTTGAATCTGAAAAAGTGGTGGGGAGGCTACAAAGTCGTTGCTGATTGATCGATATCCTCGAATGTATCCATCGTTCGTGACTGTATAATAGCTCACGGTAAAGGCGACAAACGGGTATAAAAGAGCTGGAAGCGTGACTATTGGCATCAGTTTATTCATCATGGAGTACATAGTAGATGCCCAAGGTGTTATGCCGGTACCGGGTAATTGGATTATTCGGTATTCGGTATAATATTAAAAAGTTATTATTTTCGGGATCGTTTGCCGATAAGGAGATGAATCTCGAGTTATTGATGAAAACACGAATTTATGTAAAACGAAGTGTTTATTATAGGCAACGGTAACTTTCCGTTGTCTATTTAAAAGTCAAAGTAAGAAAGTACAATAAAAAGTTATTTCGAGTCTTTACGAGGAACCAACCCGTTCTATCTTCAGTCTAAATTAATTCTGCCTTTTCGTAAAGCAGTTGCTAACTATCTTTACGAAAATCCCTTAGTTTGCGTTTTTAGTGTTGGCCTATCGTCGAACGCCAAGCGAGTCGCCTCATGCTGCGTCGGCGTTCCTGGTGTCGATCGTACGATCGGGCATTGGACTTTGTTTCCTGTCTTGAACGAATTCCAATGTTGCTTTGCTATGGAATATTCCCGAATATACGAAGTACGAATATTCCGCGGCACAACATCCCTCCTCCTTTAGAAGGAAAAATTTTTTCTCTAAAAAATTTTTTTCTTCGATTGGTTTCCCGTATTTCCTCTTACAATTTGTTACGGTTTGATGTTATGACAATACAATAAAATTTTTCATTTTTTCATTTGTAACGATGAAGTTTTTCTTTTTGCTTCTTATCGTCTTTCGTGCCGAGCAAGTCGTTCTCGGTTGGGGGGACCGGTGCATACTCTGGCCAGCTCGGATCGCAGTTGCTCCTCTGGCTGTTGTCGTCCGAGCGGCTCGAGGTTGATGTTTACCTCGGCTGCTGCCGGGGTCGTTGTCTCGCTTGTCCTTGTTGGTGTTTGGTTTCGTTGGTACCTATAACATTTAAACAGAACATAGCCAACCAAGGCTATTGGTGCTACTGCACCCAGTGAGTAGAAACTCAGATTGTGGATATGTTGCATCCCGTCTCCGACAGTATTGAGGTTGTCTATGATTTGGTCTGCTCGAGCTCCAAGCTTTAGAAGTTCTTCCGGGTCTCGCAGCACGCTCTGTAATGGAACTGTCCTCTTGGTCTGCGTAGGGGGTGCCTGAACTTCAATTTCCGTTAATTTTAAATTGAACGACGGGAGATAGTTTTTTCGGATGATCTGCGATGTTCACCCGATGGTTTTGATGCTGAAATCTCGGGCGGTTACTATACATACGCCTACCAAAGCCAGTATTCCCGTATTATTTAACATTTTAAGCCGAGTGGGATTTTTCCCACAATTTTTCTAGGGTTGGCGCGACGTATAGCCATCACCCTTGCTGTTGCATTAGGACGATGAGGGGATGGGTTAGTTGAATAACCCTTTTGGCGCATTTCTCGCCGTTATCTGTCTTCATTTTCGCTGTAGGACTTTCTGTGCTCTATTCAGCGTTGGGACTAGATTGTCTACGCGTGTCTTCTTCCTCACTCTGAGGCTTATTAACATGTGTATATCAACCGAATAGAGTACGCACGTTATTCTTTTTACACTCTACGCTGAACACTATCGTGTGTCAGTATTAATATGCTATACATTTTTCGTGGTGCTTTTCTGGCACGGTCACAGTATTCCGTCCCCTCCGGATTGCATAATGAAATTGCAATTTCTTTTCAATTGTTTCGTTCAATATATTTTTCCGATATGTATACGCTCTTTTTTCTGTTGATAAAATTAGGTCTCCTAAGACCTCTTCTACTTTATTGGAGCTCCCTACCCTGCGTCCTAAGGGGCTCCTTCCCACATTTATTTTCTAGCTAATATTTAGTTTAAACTAGCTATAAGGATTCGAATTCCTCAATTCCTGAGCTATTAGTGCTCGATAAAGAGCTTCAGGCGGTTTGCGTGCACCGCCTGGATTTTACGTCCCTTCCGGACCACGTAGTTGACGGGGGGCCTCTTGTCTACTATTTCGTGAGGACCCGTCCACTTCGGGGTCAGCTTGGCTGACCGCTCCCTTCGCACCGTCTCGTCACGGAGGAGCACGCGTTCGCCGGCGCGGTACTCCTTCACCTGTGCGCCATGTTCGTATGTAGTCTTCGACCGTCTCTTCGCGCCTTTCAGGTTGTCTCGTGCTACAGTCCATTTGGCGCGTAATCACTCGCGTAACTCGTGGACGTAGTCATCGTAGGCATAAGTGCTGCGTGGTTCCTGTTTCACAGCGGTCGGCAACTCCGCTTCGCGCCCGTACACCAGTAAATGGAGTGACAATCCGGTCCCCGTATGTGGAGTGGTGTACGTGAACATCGCATACGGCAGCCATTCGTCCCAATTACCTTGATCCTCGTTTATGAAATTTTTCAGGTACTCGGCGAGGGTGCGATGCGATCTTTTTAGTGCGCCATTTGATTCTGGATGGTAGGCAGTCACTCATTGAAGGTCGAGCTGAGGAAGTTCGTGCCTTGATCTGATAATATTATTTCCGGTGTTCCGTGCCGGCAGATCAATTTTTCAACGAGCGCTTTTGCTACTGTCGAAGCCTCTTGGTTCGGCAGTGGGATCGCTGCGCTGTACTTGGTAAGTGCGTCTTGAATCGTAAGTATATATTTTTTCCTGGATACCCTTTCCGGTAGCGGTCCTACGATGTCGACCGCAACCTTTTCAAATGACCTCGATGGGGTGTCCGTTACCACCATCGGCACTCGTTCCCTTTTCCTGATTTTATTCTTTTGGCAGGATTCACAGGACGATATGTAATTTTCCAAATCTCTTCTCAGGCCGGGCCAGTCGTATTTGGTCCGAATTCGATGTAACGTACGTTATATACCTTGATGCCTTCCTATGGGGGTGTCGTGGTATTCTCTAATTATTTTATGGCGGTCACCGGCAGAAGGAGTGGCTACGCCACTGCGGCAGTCGCTATACTCTTTTATAACGTTGTCTTTATCCGCGCTGCTGGAAGTTCGTGGGTTACGGGCCCCGCCGTGCTTCGCTTCCTCAGCAGGCCTTTGCGGTGCTCTGTCCGCAGTTTCTTGGCTCGGTGTGCCCACTGTTAGCTCCGCCGTTGGGTCGCTCTCTGTCTCGAGCGGCCTTGCAACGTTTACTTTTCGCGGCCTTCCGCGCTTCGCGGGTCCGCCATGCTGTGCTGGGCCCGCTCCGTCCTTGTCAGCGGTGCTCGCAGTCTTACCAGTGACTTGCGTTGCTTGCTTGCGTGGTCTACCCCTTCCCCGACCGCACGGCTTTTCGGCGGGGTTGTGGGGTTCAGTGGAGCGATCTGCATGCACGATGCGGACCTCTCTATCTTCTTCTGGCGCATTGGCCAGCGCGGCCTCTCTCTCTGCCGCGTTGCCCTGCTGGCCCGCTGTATTCTTGGCTCTCCGCTTTGTGCGGCTGTCCGTACTTGGGCGCTTGTTGTCCTCGTCTTTCTCGCGGGCGAGCTCGATCTCTCGCTCCGACGAGCTACCACGGCTGTAAGGGGTATCTTCGGCCCTCCGCTTTGTGCGGTCGTTCGTTGTGCCGAGTTGCCCCGTCGTGCTGTCCTCTTTCGACTCACGGACTTCGTTCTTCGTTCTCGTTTGGGCCCTCGTAGTAAGGAATATTCGACTTAGTGCATCTGCATTCGTGTTGCGATTTCCTGCCTTGTACTCTACGTTAAACTCATGTTCCGCCAATTTAGTTTTCCAACGCATCAATCTCGTACCTGGATCCTTTACTCCGGACAGCCAGGTGAGCGGTTGGTGGTCCGTTACTACTGCGAAACAGGTACTATAAATATATAGCCGGAATTGAGCTAGGGCCCATATTATCGCGAGTAGCTCTTACTCCGTGTGTTACTATGTCGTCGAGGTACACATAGCATTTGACGCCCTGTAGTCTTGCTAATGCGGAGTTCATTAGCCGCTGGAAAGTCGGTGGTGCGTTCTTCAATCTGAATGGATTCAAAATGACCCCGCGGAGTAGAAAATGCCATTTTTCTATGTTTGCCTGCGCCATCGGGATTTGGTGAAATCCAGAGGCGAGATCCCGAGTCGTATAATATCGGGCCCGTCCCAGGTGGTCCAATATTTCGGTGATATTGGGCAGTGGGTACGAGTCTCCGATGGTGGTTTCATTCGAATTCAGAAAGTCCACCACTACGCACATTTTCTTCACTCCGGCGGCATCGGGTTTCTTAGCCACGACCATCAGCGGCGCGTTACATTGACTCCTTCTGGACTCGGCTATTCCTTCCGCTAGCATTTTGTCTGTCGGCATCTCCACTTCTCTTTCTCGTGGCCGAGTTTAGTCTCTCACTCCGACGAGTTATAGTGGTTGCCTTGGGTATCTTCGACTCTCCGCTTTATGCGGTTGTTCGTATACCCGATTGCGCTATCTTTCTCCTTTTTGTGGGACTTTCTTTCCTGTCCCACTCGGGCTCGTGTGGTCGCGTATATGCGACTCAGAGCGTCTGCATCAGTATTTCTCTTTCCGGCTTTCTGCATTTTACCGGACCCATGCCCCGATTTTACGTTCTTCCCAGGGAAGGGTTGCGATCCTAGGTCCTTCGATCCGACCTTAATGGGTGCGCGATATTGCACCTCGTACGTGCGCTGTCGCTTGTTCCCTCGTAGATGGAATACACCCGTGTATTCGCACATTATTCCTACGTGAGCTGCTTGCTTTTCACTGCTGGGGGGCACCAAGTCGGGCTTCCGTTGGCGCTGCGCAAACCGTTTGGCCTTCTTCCCCATACTCTCTGAGCTAACGCGCAGTGCCTTGACCTGGCGGCTACGTACGGTCTTCGCTATCTCCGACGGCTCGAGTGTCGCCGTCGGCTGTTGCACTTCCCCGTCGTGTTTTGAAACATTTAATCTCACTCTATTGGTTTTTGACGGTGTGACACGGAATCTCGCTACTTTGCCTTGGCTGATTCCGCTCCTTATAGGTAGTCTGACAAATGTATTTTCCTTGGCGGCATCCATGTTAGACCCGTTTCCGGAAGGAAGATTTATCTTTGTAAGCAGGCCTATGTATTTGCACGTGGCGGCAGTTCTACTGCGTGGTGACGAATATATCCTCGTCGCACCGTCCCGTAGCGGCATACAGTGCCCATACAACTTGAGCATCTCGCCAGGATGTCCGCTTTATGCTGCTTGATAAAGTCCATGCCGATTAATCCGTTGACCTTCAACGGCACATTGTTTGGAACGATGTAGAACCAATGCTCTACATTTAAAGCCGGTGTCTCGCGTACAATTTTAGCTATCCCGAGGGGCTGAATTTCTCGCCCGCTACCCCCTGCAGCTCTACGGTGCAGTCGCTCACCATGGTCTCTGGTTTGAGACAGCCTTCCTTGATTATGCTGCACTGCGCTCCGGTGTCCGCTTTGAGGGTGAGTACCCAGGCCGTGGCCACCAGTGCATCGATATCGAAGTCGCTGGCGGTGGCACTCGATGCCGGCAGCGTTACTTGTAGAAGCCGCAGCGTTGTTTTCTTCTGCTTGCACGCAGGTCTCTGCTGGACAGTTAGCGTATTCAGTCTCAGTGCGCGCAGCGTGTTCACGCCTGCAGTGGCTGGATCTGGCCCCGCAGTTACCGTATTTTTTGCATCTTTGTAGCTTGCGTTTCTTGGCTGTCGGGGCGGCTGCGTTGGCTCGCTTTTATTCTGCGACAGTCTCGTCCGGCAGTCCTTCCACATGTGGCCTTTCTTCTGGCAGTAATTGCAGGTTATTTCCACATTGTGGATTGACTTGTTTTCACTGGGTACTGGTAGGCTTACTGATCCCGTATTCTGGGTGCAGTCTCGAGCCATGTGTCCAGTTTTTCCGCAGGTGAAACAATTTTCTCCCTGCCGGGGTGATGCGCCTTGGGACCTTCTGGGGTGGCTTAATACTCCACCTACCCCTCCCTTTGGCTGTACCATGTTGGTTATCTCTATGGCCCCTGCCACAGAGTCGTGCAGTGTTTGGTAATTTCTAGCACGCACCAGCACTTGCACCTGGCCGTGCAGGCCGTTTTCGAAGTTGGCCTGTGCGCTTCGTCGTGTGACGCTCTCGACGGTGATCTTTTGATCCTCTGTTTGCAATGGTTCGCAGAGTATTTCGGCGATGTCTACCGTGATCCTCTCCGTCCTCGCCGCGTAGGCGGCGATGTCCTCGTTCTGTCCCTGCCGGAGAGAACTGAACTCCATTTGCAGCGCGGCCAGGGACTTCCGTTGTCCGTACAACGCTTCCAACTTGCTCCTGAGTTGCGCCATGGTGCTGATGGTTTTGTGCTGCAGTTGTCTTGCTGCTGCACCCTCTAGCTTACTCATGACTATCAACTCCAGGAAGGTGTCATGCTCCTCCTCTGCTACCCTGCGGAATATCGTCTCGCAGGATTTTAAGAAGAGCGGCAACGCCTTCGAATCCTTGTCGTCGAACATCGTCTCTAGCGAGTTGCCCCTATGTCTTGATCGGGCTTCTCTAGAATCTGACATGTTTGCTAATTTCGCGGCGAACTCTACTTTAAAATATTCCGACAAAATCTCAAGAGAAATATATATCTAGTGGAATACTTTTCCAAATTTCGGTTCTACTCTGGCTTTGGGAATATATATATTAAAAAAAAATTTTTTTTTAATACGGCAATATGTAATAGTAATGTAACCGCCACTTACAGAAAGATGATCTGGAAGACGGTCCTTTCCATGGCGTTGTTCTCGGGTGCAGTTCCTCCGGTGCTGTAGACCTGTTGTCTCGTAGCTTCCCTCGAAGGCTGGTCCAGTTATCCTCCCTGGTACCGTTGACCCGTCTCTTGGTGGTTCCTGGGCTCGTCTTCTGTGCGTCGGCAATGACTGCGCGGCGGCTTCGTCTCAAGTAGCTGTTTCGCGTACTCGGTTTCACACTTTGTGCGGTTCTTCGCGACTTGACGTGACACCGTCAATCGGGACTTTAAACGGTTGACCGATACGTCACCCCGCACCGACGTTCACGTCGCGTCTTCGTGTTAGATTAGTCGGGTTTTCACGAACTACACTGGTGTCCTTGCACGCGTTGTAGTCGTCACGTTAGTGTCGCTCTTAACTTTGTCCAAAACACTTTTGTCCTAATAAATCGCGAATCACTTAACTTCGGCAGATCCCACCGCTGCCACCAAATGTTATGCTGGTACCGGGTAATTGGATTATTCGGTATTCGGTATAATATTAAAAAGTTATCAGGAGTACAAATTGAAAATGCGGGATTTTTTTTCTATTTTTGAACGTTTATTCTGAAAAAATAGTAACAAATGAATTATTCAAAGTATTGTCCATCGCTAGCCACAACTTTTTCCCATCTTTCTGGCAATTTACGGATACCGTCGCGAAAAAATTCGGCCGGCTTGGCTGCTATCCAGTCATCGACCCATTTTTGGGCTTCTTCGTAAGAATGGAAGCGCTGGTCAGCTAGGCCATGTGTCATCGATCGGAAAAGGTGGTAATCGGAAGGAGCAATATCTGGGCTATACGGCGGGTGGGGTAAGACTTCCCATTTCAGCGTTTGTAGGTATGTTTTGACCGGCGCTGCAACATGTGGCCGAGCGTTGTCATGTTGCAAAATTACTTTGTCGTGTCTTTGCTCGTATTGTGGCCGTTTTTCTTTGAGTGCGCGGCTCAAACGCATCAATTGAGTTCGGTATAGTGCTCCTGTGATGGTTTCGTTCGATTTCAATAGCTCATAATACACCACACCCAGCTGGTCCCACCAAATATAGAGCATGAGCTTGGCGCCGTGAATATTTGGTTTGGCCGTCGATGATGATGCATGGCCGGGGTAACCATATGATTTTTTGCGCTTCGGGTTATCGTAATGGATCCACTTTTCATCACCAGTGACAATGCGATGCAAAAAACCCTTCCGTTTTTGCCGTTCGAGCAGCAGTTCGCATGCAAAAAAACGGCGCTCGACGTCTCTCGGCTTCAGCTCATACGGCACCCAATGTCCTTGCTTTTGGATCATTCCGAGGGCTTTTATACGATGGGAAATGGCTTGTTGTGTCACTCCCAATGAATCTGCGAGCTCTTGTTGAGTTTGACACGAGTCTTCATTGAGTATTGCCTCCAATTCAGCATTCTCAAACTTTTTCACTTGGCCCGGCCGCTCTTTGTCCTCAACGTCAAAATCACCACTTCTAAACCGCACAAACCATCTCTCGCACGTTGAAACCGATGGAACATGACTCGGATAAGCCTCGGAGACCAATCGATGTGCTTCAGCAGCACTTTTCTTCAAATTAAAGAAGTAAATTAAAACTTCCCGCAAATGCTGTTTTGTTGGCACGAAACTCGACATATTGAGAGCTCAAAAAAACTATGAATTTGACACTGCGACAAATTGACACATACTGAAAATTAAAGCTATAAGACGTAGCTTTGACATGAACATAGTCACAGTACTGCCTGATGCGTATAGCGTTAGTAACGCCATCTGTTATCAAACCCGCATTTTCAATTTGTACCCCTGATATTATTTTCGGGATCGTTTGCCGATAAAGAGATGAATCTTGAGTTATTGATGAAAACCCGAATTTATATAAAAGGAAGTATTTATTATAGGCATCGGTAACTTTCCGTTATCTATTTAAAAGTCAAAGTAAGAAAGTACAATAAAAAGTTATTTCGAGTCTTTACGAGGAACCAACCCGTTCTATCTTGAGTCTAAATTAATTCTGCCTATTCGTAAAGCAGTTGCTAACGGTCTTCACGAAAATCCCTTAGTTTGCGTTTTTAGTGTTAGCCTATCGTCGAACGCGTACGATCGAGCATTGGACTTCGTTTCCTATCTTGAACGAATTCCAATGTTGCTTTGCTATGGAATATTCCCGAATATACGAAGTACGAATATTCCGCGGCACAACAAAGGCTTCAAGCGACCTTTCAACGAATTCGTATTTGAAAAGATGGGTGTCATTCCTCTCGAAGATGACGCCTTATCATCAGTCTATCTGTTTGAACCGCCACACAAATGGAGTTTCTTGCCGGCCAAATACAAGAGCGAAAATCGGTGGCTGGAAGCAAATTACCATGGCATCCCCTGGGTCAACGGTGATATACCATATGATGAAATCAGCGAGACTCTTATCAGCCTTCTACGCGATGCGAGCAAGATTTATATCAAGGGCTTAGAGAAGAAACGTTGGCTGGATAGAATTCTTCCAAATGTTTGCAATATCGAAAACCTGGGATGTCCCGCGTTGGCAGCATTACCAACTAATACTAATACATCACATGTACGAATTATCCAATCATGAATTGGACTCCCCACTGCGCAGCTTACAACGTGTGTATGATGAAAACGTGGCTTCTTGACTTACGCAAACAGATGGCATCGGTTGCATCATCTAGTGGAATCATCGCAAACCCAACTGTCAACTGCATCATAAATGATACAACTACTCTGAAAGGCTACTACGACGAGTGTGATTTCTCATTGTAAATACTTACTCATGAGCTCTGTACACTCGACAATAAAAAATTCTACGTTATTTTTATAAATTAAAAAATTGTTGTTCAATTACTGCTCCTCCTCTACCCTCCTTCTCTTCCGAACTAGAAATCGAGCTGAAATTAAACAACTATGATGAAAAATCATTGTGAATTAACTACAGTCGCTGTTCTCAGGATAACTGCTCTACTTTATAAGTTCGATTATCAGCAGTGGTTTCGATGACGCTGATATTTAATATCGAGTCATGATAAATTCTCTGCAGTTATCGGTTAGATCACAAAACATCTCTGTCGGTATAGACGTGCTCGCGAGTCTAAGACAAATTTTCCAGCTGGAACCACGGCCTACTGTTTAATCTTACATGATCGAATGGTTAATTATAACGTAATAAGTGGTGATGTAATCAAACGTGTATAAAACATTTGTACTGTGACGTAGTCACGACCTGGAAAGGATAAAGGAAAAAAAGAATAAAATAAAACAAAAATCAATAAAAATAAAATCATTAGTTTGTAGCACATACAGAAAATAAAAGAGATAAGAAAGGATAAATTCGCAGTAAAGTCCATGCGAGACCGTGAAACAGGCTGAAACCTGTTGAATTCCCTCACTGCCGAAAGACAGCGGGACAGCGACCGGCTGGCCTCACTCGAGCAGTGCGGGGAACGAAGGGGCACGGTGGCGGGGCAATCTGAAACAAAAGAAATCACATAGGATATTAGGATAAGAGTAGTTAAAACAAGAGAGTGGGAAAGGGGAGAAAGGTATATAAGCCAGCTTCAAACAGAGAGACTCTCTTATTCGTTTTCAACTGTCTACAGAGTCAGAGCTCGTTGGTACGCAACCATAAAGTCTTTTAAAATATCCAGAAATCCAGTAAAAATCTAAGAACTTTAAACAGAAAAGGGTGTGAGTCAGCCCTACAAAATTACCAGAACTTTGACAAATAAAAGATACAGTGCAAATTAGTGGAGGAACAAATATAGAGATTAATAGGAAACATTATCGACCGGGAAAAAACAGAAAATATTCTAAAAGGAACAATTTAAGAAAAGGAAGTTAGTAGCATTAAAATAAATAATTAGGGTTTAGGTTAGGAGAATTAAAAAAATAGTGTAAGAAAATTTAGGTAGAATAATTAGCTATAAGTCCGGATAGTTTATAAGAAGAATTGTGAACGCAGCACAGCGATAAGTTTGAAAGGTTTGGTTGCGGTACCGAGAGGTTGCCAAATTAAAAACTTGGAGAAAGGTAAAGGTGGGACAACACTGAAAAAGAAAACAGAATGACAAACAACAGTTAGAAAAATTATAACATAAAGACTTGATACAGTAGATTTGAAATTCGTGATAAATCACCGCTGCAAGAAAGGAGAGACTCTTGGAGTAAGATTTTGAAACAGAGCTAGGAAAATTAATTAATAAATAGGATTAGGAGGGCACTAGTGAGCCCGACCCATAGAAACTCGATTTAGAATTTTAAGATAATTAGGAAAATAATTAGGCGAGAAACAGGTTCAGTAGTTTTGTCAAGCGCGACGGAGGAGAACGACACCACTCAACAGACATAAAGAATAAGAGAGAGATATATTAAAAGACCAAACTCACCAAGAGAGAAGAACAACTGGAGCGTCCACGTCCAACACTGAAGATTTCTTGAGACATCCGATAACTAATTGCTAAATAATTAAGGGTCACTGGAAAATTGCGAGACGGAAACTGTCATCATTCGACACACAAAGTATATCATTCGCAAACCGGGATAACTATCACTACTATAAAACACACTGGAAATCTCACGGGGACGGCACGACCATAAAAATCAAGGAGCCCGAACGCGTACGTAAATGTACGTACCTTTACAATCCTTGAAAGGAATGCAATAAACCAGTTTTGATTTCTTTAAAAATGGGATCAGATCTTTAGTTGTGCCTGTGATTGAGTAAATGTTATGTTTGTTAGTGCTAATGATGTTTATATCCAACGATTTTAAAAATCTATTAATAGAGTAGTGAATTTGTCCAACATATGGAAACTTCATCGTTCTTGTAATGTCAAATACCTGCTCTTCTATGTTGTCTGTATATGAATTAGGTATAACACGGATTCTATTGTTTATATGTTTTTTAATTAGGAATAGAGGATAACAGTTCAATTGTAACGTTTATTCTATTAAGTTGTATTCTGTTTCCAAAATTTTTTGTGTGATAATTTCAGTGCTTTATCAACCAGCATGTAAATAATACCAATCTTTTGGTTATTCCTATGGTCTAAAAAGTAGTTGATAAATCTACCAGACCATGTAGGTTTTCTGTATAAATTCGTGATGATGGTGTTATTTTTTCTTATTACCAATATGTCCAAAAACGGAATTGAGTTGTTATCTTCTATTTCTATTGTAAGCTGTAGATTGTGATTGTAGGCGTTGAAAATTTGCCTCGTGCGATTTATTTCGTTTTCTGGTACTGCCATGATGATGTCATCTACATATCTCTTATAGATCGGTGGGATAATATTAAGCTTATTCAAACATGATTCTTCTAAATCAATCATCACTATGTTGGAAAGAACGGGTGCCAACGGTGAACCCATTGGTAATCCAGAGATTTGTAACGTACCGACTGCGATTATTGATATAGAGATGTCAATCATAGGATCGCGTTATGCGCCTACGTGAACTATAGAGTGAGTTCACCGATCTAGCGCATACTCGAAGGTACACCGCGCTTCGAGGTAGCGAGTACAGTTGGCTTCCCCTCAATCGTTCGCGGATTTACTTAGTGGTACTACCTCGTGATTAGTAATAGCAGTTATCAAAGTAAATTCTTCGAGTACATATTTTTACATTTTTGTATTTTATCACCCGTAAAACGCCGAAATATATAATTGTAATACCACGTCTGTACAGGACGGTTAGGCATTTGTGCGTAACGAGGGTCAAAGATCGAAACGTAGCTTGCGCCTATCGGAAGATAATTATGCAAATGAAGCTGCTCTGCTCTGGCGGAGCTAAATTAAGTCAGAAATCCTGGGTTAATAGTGATTTTCATCCAGTACTCTAAATATTGAGCATTCAAATTCTGGCAACTGTCATAACCAGAAGGCACCCTTTTCGTGACGTCACAAGCCTCTGCTGCTCCTTGGCGCCGAAGCGACTCTCAACGACTTCGCTCATGTGTGCCCCGTCATGCTGGAAGCAAAACGGTCTTAAGATAATAATAATAAAGATAAATCTATTGTTTATTTGTACGCTGGCGGTTAATGTGAGCAATCGTTACGAATGATCGCGAAGTTATCGATTTGTCAAAGGATTATCGAGACTCTCAGTTCGTGGAGTCCTTAGAATGACGTTCTTTTCGTTATACCTCGAGATTTTTAAATGTTCAGATCGTCTAATTAGACGAACTGAACGTAGAATTCTATAATGGTTATTTGTTGAATTCATTTTTAAACATGTGTCGTCTCTTTGGAGGCTTTTAGTATTGTTTGGGAAATATATGCCTGGCACGGTGCTTCTTTACGCAGAGTAGTACATAACACCTGTTCTAGGTGAATTGAATGAATTTAAGTGTTCTTGCGATTTCTTTCGAAATATTCAATGTTGATCTCATGAATAATATATATAATATTTGGATTAAATATGATTTGTAACTTGAATCGTTGTTCTTATATTGAATTAAGTTCACTTTGGTGTGATAAATATACCATGCTAGCGACTATTGTGTCTTTATCTTGAATCGTTGTTTTTATACGCTATGATGCGATATATTTGCACTGCTATTACAAATAAAAGATGCCATTTGTCTTCACATGAAATTAAAGAGATATAAGTAGTATGTGTACACCTTTGCTCCATCCCACTCCTATCCCCACTCCTTCCCCCACCACGCGTCTACGCCCACCACCTCACTTTTCCACCGCCGCGCTACCCACTCTGCTTGACCAGTGTTGGTAACGTGGGGGTGGTAAAGTCAGGTGGTGTGGGTACCTTGGTGAACAAGGAAGAGTAGGGATAAGAGCAGGATGGAGCAAAGGTGTATACATACTTGGAAAAATAAATAAAAATATGTACTCACCACAACAGCTGTTGTAGGTATCTACCATCCTGCCAAAGCGATTTTAAACTCCCGTCTCTCAAATGTACTCTTTCATACACGCACACACACACATACACACGCACAGCGTCGTGTCTTTAATTTATTACTATGTCCTCGTCAAAGGCCTCGTTCACGGCATCGATATCGTAGCCGATATAATACCTGCAACATCCACGCGTTCGAGTCCGTATATGGAAAACTCCATGACAAGAACCGGCAGCATACTTGCTAGAGGCTCCGGATGAAATAGGTGAGACCAGTCGATGTAAATAGTTTCGCCGAAATCGACTAACAACACCTCGCAGTACCCATCAAAATCCGGGTAAATCACTTCGCCGCGGACAACGCTATTGAAACGAGGCACAATACAGGACATGCCGATGCACAGCTCCCCAAGTTCAATGGGTCTTCCACGACGTTCTACTAAATACACGCTACGTAGGAGCTCTTCCAGATCGTCGTATGCATCGCACATTTCCTGTGTACGCAGGAACACGCTCATCACACTCTCGACAAACATTAATCGGCACCAAAACGCGTCGCTTAAAATCTCCTTGCCGTATCGTGAATACATATTGCTTTTTATTGTATGCAAGTAGGATACCAAAGACAGACTGAATGCTCGAGATGCTGCTAGAGAGTATCACGGGCATAAAGATAACAGTCTCCTATCAATCTTAACTAGGTATCCATCACTTTGAATGCAACGAAAGCGGTTTTCGAGCATGCATAGCCCTGCGCTATGCTCCTCGCAAAGCGCCTGCTCTGGAGTAAAATATATAGAATATGATCCCTCACAGAGAGAGAGAGAAAGACTTCAATTATAATTCTCTAATTATTATGCTATAAAAATAAGAGACACAGTAAGATCAGATATTTTAAAAATTAATTAATAGTTTATGGAAGGCACTTTACACATTTACCGTCGTATGCAACAGCCCTGCAAACACGGTAATCCACGCTCGGAGATTCCTTCACCGTTAATTTTATTTTTATCGCTATACGGAATTAATTTGTATTATCACTCGTAATATCGCTTTTAAATTATTTTTCGCTGTGGGCGTTGTCATCATTGTGTACTTCTGAAAAAAGAATGAAACAACTATTTAATTGAACGCACTGATCAATAAAAAACATCGTGTACAGAATAATCGATATTGTCTTACCTGATATGCCACGCCTCATTATACAACGTTGGCAGCGTTGATGATCTTCTGCCACCGACGACCACTGTGGATGATAATGTCGGGTGGCACTTTTCTTTCCCGAAGTCAGGTCTATCTGTACAGTATATGTATCTTCCTCTCGCTCTCCATGACACGAATAACGAACCCTCGGTGTCGGCTCATATGCAGGGTCTGCTCGCTCTGCAAGACATTATTTTTTATAATTAAAAATAAATATTACATGATTTAAAATTACGACTTAAAAATTATTTTATATTTTTTACTTACCAAGCTCTGCTGCTTTGCTGCTAATCGACATTGGCACGCATTCCATGATCTGCTGTGTTAATGAAACTGAGACGAGCGCTCCGTCTTCTTTCTATCGCAGACTTTTGCTGATGCTTTGGTTTTAGGACTGTGTCTCTCTCTCTCTCTCTCTCTCTCTCTCTCTCTCTCTCTCTCTCTCTCTCTCTCTCTCTCTCTCTCTCTCTCTCTCTCTCTCTCTCTCTCTCTCTCTCTCTCTCTCTCTCTCTCTCTCTCTCTCTCTCTCTCTCTCTCTCTCTCTCTCTCTCTCTCTCACCATGACTGACCTCGGTGTATACTTTATAATATTTCGAGCGAAATGTACACTATATACAATTATTTACAACATTGTCTTTATCACAAATAGCTGCACATACGGAGAATTATTGCGTTTGCAATGCAACACCCGACGCATGATCAGCGATATGACCACGATTATTTGACAAATATTTAACAGCACGATTATTTAACAGCACAATTATTTCGGACAAAATAATTTTCATAAACTCCGTATCCTCCGGCGTTAGCAAGATCGCGATGTGCTCGAGCGCTTCTTCAAAGAATTCCTTGGAACCGATGATCTCATACGCTGCTGCACGAGGCGTTTCACTGACAACTATCTTTTCACGGACATATGATACCACCTCGTTCATACACCGTTGAATCGTTTTACTTTTGCTCTCTAGAGCCTGCATATGAATATCAATTCTTCTACTTATTTCGACGAGCATATCAAATGTAGGCCACTGAAGAACAATGTTTGGAGAGTATTTTCGGAAGCGTTTCCGTTTCGATTCTCCAGATTCCTCTTGATTCTCGTATTCCTCATCAGCGCTACCACTTATTTTATCAAATGACACAGCTCTGTGCTGGTAACACGAGGTTAAAAGTGTGTAATGCGTTGTGTGCTCTATGCGGGTATTACACATTTTCTCGGCATCAGTCCCATGAGCTTCGAAATATTGTTGTACGCGAGAAAAATGATTTTTAAACAATCGCCACTCGTCCGCACCGAGTGTAATTCCGGTAAAAATATTCGACAATATTGTCACCACTGGTGTAAGAGTACACGTAGAGTTCAACTCGCGCCCGGCTGCGATTATTTTACCAAATGATTTATTTAAACCGTACATAACGGGGTTCGCTATATATGGCGATATCGCGTGAGACGTAGCACCGTTATTTGCCATTTTTATTGCTTTCGTGTAGACTGTAACTTTTCTAATGAATCATCGGTGGTGTTCATACTCCGTTTTATACGGATTTCCCCCACCATCTAGCTGCATCGCCTCTTCTTTTGATACTGCAAATCATACGACTGAAAATTGCTAGCCAATATCCTTTGATATTTGTCGCATTCTCCTCAACAGCCTAGTAACAGCAGCAGCAGCAAATATATCCCAAAACTCTGGCATACTCTTGCACACTTATGTGCACACGCACACCTCGACATACAGATAAGATGTTTCATGAAAACTAAATAATATTTGTCGACGAAATTTGATGAGAGAGAGAGAGAGAGAGAGAGAGAGAGAGAGAGAGAGAGAGAGAGAGAGAGAGAGAGAGAGAGAGAGATTGATGGATTGATTGATTGATTTGTTTATTATGCCTTGGCAAGCCTTTGGCAAAATGATACATTCAAAATGATACGTTCAAAAGTGATACAAAAAATGATACAAAAAAAGTAAATAAAGTAAATAAGACTAAAAGTAAGATTAAATATAAATAGAAATACTATAATTAGAATATAAAATATAAATGAAAATATAAACTAAGAATATGCAATTAAAAACAATCTACACTCACATCGTTAACCCTAGCATGTATCTACATAGTTAAATAAATAAGTATAGATTCGATTCTTAAAAACTTCTAAACTCGGCGACGTAGTAATATTAGATGGTAATGAGTTCCAGAAATAAATGCCAGATAGCGAAAACCCTTCATGGTAAGTCGCTGTACGGTGAGAAGGGATGACAAAGCTTGATCGAGGCTGCCTTGAGGGTCGTTCAACTGGAGTTGTTGTTCGTGTAAATAATTCTTGTATGTAGGCTGGTGTACTTTGACGGACAACCTTAAACATAGCTATACCAAGAAAGTAAAGACGTCTTGATCGTACTGTGATCCAGCCAAGTTGACGTCTAAAAGTTGTGATATGAGTGTCCCGTCGCAAGTCAAAGATAAAACGAATACAATGGTTGACAAGGCGTTCTAATTTTGTATTTAGTTCATCTGATAAGTTGTGATAGACAAGGCAGCAATAATCTAATTGAGGGAAAATAAGAGAAGTGATAAGTAACTTCCTTACTTCCATGGAAAGAGCATTGCGATGAAACTTCAACTTGTGAATAGTAAAATGCACTTTTTGTGATATATGCTGTACTTGAGCTTTCCACGACAAGTTACACTCCATAGTGACACCCAGATTGCGGGCTTCGTTAACGAATGGAAGAATAACACCATTTAGTGTGATCGGTAATATTTCAGAGAAATCCAGCTGGCGGGTGTAAGAATTACTGCCTAGTATAAGAATCTTAGACTTAGAAATATTGAGCTTGAGACCATTTGTTATCGCAAAGTTAGCTATAGCATGGACATCTTCAGATATCAACCTAATGCCCTGGTTGAGTTGTGACGGACAACAATCAAGATAAATTTGGGTGTCGTCAGCAAATATCATGTGCTGTGAATTTTGTAATGCAGAACCGATGTCATTGATGTACAGCGAGAACAAGAGCGGTCCAAGGACAGAACCCTGCGGAACTCCTGACGTCGTAGGTAGCCACGTAGAGCAGTCTCCGTGATCATCAATAACTGCTTGAGTTCTTCCTGTCAGATATGAGAAAATCCAGTCAAGAACCGAATGAGAAAGTCCGGTCTTCTTTAGTTTCAAAAGAAGTTGTAGATGCGGAACTGTATCAAATGCTTTACTAAAATCAAACAAAATTAGGATGGTCATGCGTCTTCTATCTATATTACGCCTAACATCTTCGCAAATACGCAGAAGGGCTGACTGAGTGCTGAACCCACTACGGTATCCTGATTGACGTGCATCAAATATCTTATTGCTATCAATCCAATCAGTCAGTTGTCTATGAATAAGCCGCTCAAGTATTTTCGACACTTCAGACAGATTAGCTATTGGTCGCGTATCTGATGGTGAGAGAGGCTTTTTTATTTTAGACAAGGGCCGAAGAAAAGCTTTCTTCCAGTCCTGAGGAAACTCTGAAGATACAAGAGAGAGGTTAAACATAGCTGTTAGGATAGGGCAAGATACCGTAAGCGATTTGAATAAAGAGAACATGGAAATACCATCGGGACCAGCTGCATACGATGTTGAGTTTGAGTTGCCGGAGATAGTAAGATGTACTTGTGAGCAAGTAATTTCGGAAAAACTAAACGTTGGACGAACTGGCTGGATATTGGAACTGAGCCTACAAAACTCATCATGCGAACACGGTGGCAGTTGACTAGATATTTCAGAATAGAATGCATTGAGTTCCTGCGGTCTAAAAAATTGAGTGGGGGATGCAAAAGATGACTTGACGAGGCCGAGTTTTGCTAATTCTTTCCATAATCTGCTGGGATCTGTGTTGCTAGACAGCCTTTGAAAGTGGAAATCATTTTTTGCTTGTCGGAGATCCTTCTTAAGCGTGTCTCTATACTCTCTAAATATCGCCATATCGAGTACATTACTAGATCTTTTAGCAATCGTGTATAGGGTGTTACGTTGAGCCATACGATTTTTCAATTCCAGTGAGAGCCACGGTGCTGGTGGCCGACATATACGAAATGAACGGAATGGAGCATGATAATCCAATGACGTGAGATACGCTTCGGATACTGTTTCAACGATCATGTTAATACCTAATGGTATGTTATCAATGAGACCGGAATTCCAACTAAATCTAGTACTAAAATCAAATAATTCAGTAATATTAAATATATTAGATAAATATTCACAAAAGCTAGTTTCATTAAAATTGCGGTACGCTCGCCGTGAGATAATACGGTCTTCAGGAGGCTCGACGTCGAGAGAATAACTGAGTTCAAGAAGATCATGACCTGCTATGAAAGGGGCCTCCGATTTGACAAAGGAATGTACTTTTTCTTTATTGTCAATAATGAAAACATCGATCCATGAATCAGAGTTGGTTAGGTGATGAGTAGGTGCAGAATCAACAATATGAAATGAGAGCGAGAGAGTTAATTGGCGCAGGTATGACGATTCATAATTAATGTTACTCAGGTCGCAACTAAGATCACCTGCAATAATTATATTCTCGTAAACATGTGTAAAATTAGATAATACTTGAATGAAGTCGTCAAACATAATACCTTTTGGTCGCCTATATACTGAAGCAAAAAGAAGCTTCTTCGTATTCGAGCTAGTAATTTCGACGATCAAATATTCTGGTGCATTGGAAAACTGATTTGGAGAAGACGCTAATACTTTTGCTTTAAGGGAATTATGGATGTAGCAAGCAACTCCACCCCCTTCTTTGCCTTCTCGATCGTTGCGAATTAGAAAATATTCGTTAATGCTTATTAGGTCATCGGCAACATATGAATGAAGCCATGTTTCGCTTATCGAAACTATGTGATAGCTATGTTCAATTATGGTCGATTGAATAAGTTCAATGTGACCTCGGATAGAATTTGCATTGAATTGTGCGACCTTTAAAAGTGACGAAGATGGTGGAGGATGCGATAGAACAGGATTTGACTGTGGTAGTCAAACTAATTTTTGTAAGTCAGTTTCTTCGGTAATAATAACTGGCGCTTGCCCATCTCCTTTACGCACATGAATCATGCCAGAGCGAACCCATACATATTTGTAATTGCGTTCAGAAGCTCGAGTTTTGGTGAGGCGTAGAAGCTTGTAGAGTGCTGCAGGAAGAAACTCATTTATAAACACCACTCCTTTACTGTCCAGACCGAAAACGTTTTTGAGGGACAGATTCTTCTTTGTTCGCTTTATGTCTATAATATAATCTTTAATTTGGTGAGATTTCAAAGTCAGCATCAAAGACTTCGATGTTCTTTGGTATGGTGCTGATGAGGTAGATTCACCATTAGTTTGCTCAATAGTCGAAAATTTCCTCTTATTGTTGAAACAACGAATGTCTAAAACGTCACCGAGGAGGTTTGAGATTCCAAGGGCGCGAAAAACTTTTTCAACTATCTCCTCGTTAGAATCTTCGATAGAGAGAGGTACTCCAGAAAGTGTTATCTCAGCAGAAAGAGACGGTGTAATCGCCGATACTGAGGAGTTAGTCCTAATCATCGCGAGTTCAGATGATAGGTTAGCATTCTGCTGAGATAATTGAACAATGTTTGCTTCAAGGTGTGAAATTCTTAACTCATGCGCTTCAAGTAATTTTGTGTGGTTTTGGATGCAATTTAGCTTATCGGTGTGATCTTTGTTTACATTTGCTTGCTGAGCAATAAAAGCACTGAGTTGGCCATGCATGGCTATGAGGAGTTCCCTATCTGACATGTTGAGAGCATGTTGTTGACTCGTAGGTGAACGCTGTTGAACAACATTAGCATCGTTGACAGGCGGACCGATAAAATCTTCGGATGTATTAAGCATACTATGATGATCTCCTAGAGATGGTTTTTTTTTATTCTCAGATAGTGTTGAAGTTAAAGCTAAACGTTTATGGGATGACGGTGGTGATCGTTTCAAGTTAGGCATATTGGATAAATGCAAAACACAGCAAGTATTAGCTGATTTAGATGAAAGATACGCTTTTCCGCAACCAGGGTGAAAAGATTTCAAGCAAATTGGGCACAAGGCACTGCTATTCGCAATGAGTTTGTTACACTTATCGCACTTAAGATTAGACATACGGAGCAATAGATCGTTGGATTACAAATAATAAAATATTGCTCGGTACTGTGCCTCTTCGAAGGGAGACTCGACAACGCGACTCGACAACGCGAGAGAGAGAGAGAGAGAGAGAGAGAGAGAGAGAGAGAGAGAGAGAGAGAGAGAGAGAGAGAGAGAGAGAGAGAGAGAGAGAGAGAGAGAGAGAGAGAGAGAGAGAGAGAGAGAGAGAGAGAGAGAGAGAGAGAGAGAGAGAGAGAGAGATTGATTGATAATTTATTTATGCCTTGGTAACCCTTTGGCAACATGTGTATAATAACAATGAAATTATAATTAAATATAATTAATATATGCTATTAAATTATAGTAAAATTAGAAAATAACTAAATAATAAATCAAACATAATTAAGAAATAACAAAGAATCCAAATTCAAATTATAATCTAAGTAACAGGATATTAGAATCAAAATGAAATCGAATAACAATGTATAAAAATATATAAAACTAAAAATAAAAAATATGTAAAATATAGAAAAATATAGAAAATATATTATATATAACTATGGATGAAAATAAAATAAAAATAAAATGAAATAAAATAAAAATGAATAAAAATAAAAAATAGAATAAAATATAATAATAACAAAATATAAGAAACATAAGAAATCTTAATTTAACCGAGAAATGATAGTATATTAAATCAAGTCTACATGGTCAAACAGGTGAGCATATAGACGTATCTTAAAGATATCTAAGCTAGACGATGAAGTAACAGTTGTCGGTAAAGAATTCCACAGAGAGATTCCTGAGATGGAATACGCTTGTTGATAAGTCGTTGTGCGATACGAAGGTGTAATAAATATGGACCTTGGTCTCCTCTCAGAGCACTGAGACATTATACCCTGACTTTGGAACAACTCTAGAATATAGGCTGGTGCTTTTTTACCGATAACATTGTACATAGAAATACCGAGAAAATAAATGCATCGTGATTTAACAGTAAGCCAGCCAAGTCTACGCCTATAAGGTGTGATGTGCGTATCAAGTCGGAGATCAAAAATAAAGCGAATGCAAGTATTTATGAGCCGTTCGAGTGTTGTGTTCAGTTCTTCAGTTAGGCCATGATAGACTAGACAACAATAATCTAAAAGAGGGAAAACAAGAGAAGTAATCAGCAATGTTCTTAATTCCTGCGAAAGCGCAGTTCGATGGAATTTTAATCTGTAGATGGTAAAGTTAACTTTTTGTGAGATATTTTTTACTTGAGTTCGCCACGATAGGTTACTATGTAGCATAACTCCTAAGTTTCGCACTTCATTAACAAAAGGGATAGTCATGTCATTTAAAGAGATGGGTGATACTGCGCTGAAGTCGAGTTGCCGAGAATAGGAATTGCTACCTAGTACAATAACTTTTGATTTGGATATATTAATTTTCAAACCGTTACTAACTGCGAAGTCAGCAATGGCGTATACATCCTCGGATATTAATTTCAGGCCTTCGGCTAGTTGAGATAGTAGGCAGCTCAGGTAAATCTGTGTATCATCAGCGAAAATTATGTGTTGAGAATGATGAAGAACACAACCTATGTCGTTGATGAAAAGCGAGAAAAGTAGCGGATCAAGGACCGAACCTTGAGGCACTCCCGAGGTAGTAGATAGCCAGGAAGAGCAACTACCATGCTCATCTACCACCGCTTGTGTCCTCCCTGTCAGATAAGAAAAAATCCAGTCAAGTACTGGTTCCGCAAACCCTATTTTCTTGAGTTTCAAGAGGAGTGCCAGATGGGGGACAGTATCAAACGCCTTACTAAAATCAAATAGGATTAGGATGGTAATATGCCTTTTATCTATATTTCGCCTGACATCTTCATATATGAGCAGTAGTGCAGATTGTGTACTATGACCGCTTCGATACCCTGTTTGACGTGGGTCGAATATATTATTCTCCTCAATCCAATCCGTAATCTGCCTGTGCACTAGTCGCTCAAGTACTTTCGACAGCTCACTAAGATTCGCTATCGGTCGTGTATCAGACGGAGAGAGGGGTGTTTTAATCTTAGATAATGGGCGAAGATAAGCTTTCTTCCAGCACTTCGGAAACTCGGACAATTGTAGTGACATATCAAAGATATTCGTTAGTAATTGACATGAAGCCTGGATTGATTTAATTACTGAGAATAGCGAAATTTTATCAGGACCAAACGTAAAAGTTACTTAGAACTAGAGCAAGATGTGATAACGGAGCAAACTTGGTCTGTGGTAATTTCAGTAAAATGGAATACATTTTGTGGTGACTGAACAACTGAACACAGAGTACTAAACTCACTATAAGAACATGGCGGTAGTTAACTGGACACAGTTGAATAAAAAGCATTAAGTTCATCCGGTTCAAAGAAGTTGAGCGGAGATGGACGTGAAGACTTAGCTAGACCCAGTGTTGCTAGCGTCTTCCATACCTTATTCGGTTCAGTAATATCAGTCAATTTCAGAATATAATACTGATTTTTGGCTTGTTTTAGATCATTCTTAAGTTGGTCTCTATGTTCTTTGAAAATAGATAGATCTAGAAGGTTGTTTGATCTTCGTGCTCTAGTATATAATCTATTTTTTAAAGATATGCGGTCTCTCAAGTTTTGTGAGAGCCAAGGCGCAGGCGGTCGACATACACGAAGAGTTTGTAACGGTGCATAATTATCTAAAGATCTTAAAAATATCTCTGAGAACGTATCAACAATCATATTAATACTGTTTGGTGATGTATGTCTTCTTAAATTATCAATAGAATTTAAATTTGGATTGCAGTCGCGAAGAATGGGAATATTAAAACTATTTGACAATGAGTCACAAAAACCTGTGACATCTAGATTTTTATAAGCACGGCGAGTGATAGTGCGATTGATTATGGGTTTAGTATCAAACTTGTAACGCAGTTCTAACAGGTCATGACCTGCTATGTACGGTGATTTTGACTTGACAAACGATTGTATCTTATCTTCGCTATCGATAATGAACACATCAATCCACGAGTCTGAGGTCGGAGTATGATGAGTCGGTAGTGAATCAACAATGTGAAGCGACTGTGAGAAAGCTAAATGACGTAGATATTTCGACTCATAATTATTACTAGTTAGATCACAGTTGAGATCGCCAGCAATAATAATATTGTTATAAGCATGAGAAAAACAAGATAAAGATTGCATGAAATCTCCAAGCATTTGACCTTTCGGTCGTCTATACACAGATGCGAACAACAGTTTCTCTGAATTTGACCCTGTAATTTCAATAATTAAATATTCTGGTCCATTCGAAAACTCTATCGGCGAAGATGTCAAAACTTTAGCTTTTAGGGACGAATCAACATAGCATGCGACACCACCTTCTTCTCTACCTTCACGATCGTTGCGTATAAGAAAGTAATCATTTATTCGTACCAAGTCATCTGAAACATACGAATGAAGCCACGTTTCACACACAGAAATAATGTGGAAAGCGTGCTCGGCAATGGTCGATTGAATGAGTTCCATATGTGCTCGCAGTGAATTAGCATTGAATTGAGCGATCTTTAAACATGGAGACGACAATAAAGGAGAAGCAACCGATCGACATGTAGGTAGTCAAATTAGTTTTTCTAAATCTGCAGGCGTAACAATGCTGATCGATGGATGACCCTCGCTTTTTCTAACATAAATTACTCCCGAGCGTGTCCACACAAATTTGTATTTTCTTTCAGCCGCTCGTGTTTTTGTAAGGCGTAATAGATTATAGAGCGCTGCAGGAAGGTACTCGTTTACATATATTGAACCACGTTGGTCTGTATCAAAAACTTCATTAAGCGGTAGGTTTTTTTTGGCTCGCTTTTTGCCGATGATATATTCTCTAACTTGTTGCGATTTTAAGGTCACTAAATAAATGTTAGGAATATTGTGATTCTCATTAAATGTCATTGGTGTTGAATTGTTCTGTCCTACGATCGAACGATTTTCATTTTTGTCGAAGCTGCGAGTTTCTAAGACGTCACTTAGGAGATTCGTGACACCAAGAGCTTGGAAAACCTTCTCGACAATAACTTGAGGTGTGTCTTCAATAAATGATGGTACTCCTGATATGGTGACTTCTGCACGCAATAGCGAAGAAGATGCAACAGATGTCGAAAGCTTGTGAGGTTGATCATCTATCTTCGATACATGATTCGACAATAATTCCAAACGTGATTTCATCGAGTGGTTGCCCTTCTTAATGACAGCTATCTCCTCACGGGTACTCTCCGACTGAGTCTCCAGGGTGGTAATACGACTAATTAGGGCCTCTTGGCTAATAGCAAGATCAGCAATTTTGCATTCAACACCAGTGAGTGACTCCTGGATTTTCTCTAATTTGTTATCAGTAGAAGCGCTTGATACTTGTATTTGACGCATAACGTCGAGTGATGATTGCAGTTGGCGCATAACGTCGTCAAGAGTGATATCTTTTGATTTCGGAGGCGTGCGTTGTAAGATGTTAGATCGATGCATTGAGCACGGGTCGCAGCGAAACTGGTTTATTGTGTTTGGTTCGTCAAGGTCAAAAGCGAATTTATCTTTAGCACACGTGGAGTGAAATGACAGATTGCATTCTCCTATACACTTAATCCTCTCTCCTACTCGAGTGCACTTTGTTGCAGACCCCGCAACGAGTCTGCGACATTATGTGTGTGAGCGTTGGTCGTAGTTGTGTGGACGAGAGAGAGAATCTGCTCAGCCGCAAGCACCACCCACCGCAACACAAGAGGGAGAATGATTGAATTTATAATATAAGTCAGTGATGCATAAACTATGCTTGCATTCCTACGGTAATTACGGTAATTAGTGTGATAAAATTTTATTTAGTTGGTTAAAGATAAGTGCTGGTCAGCATCTGATTTAAAATCCGAAATCATAAACTGACAGTATATACACAATGACGCACAGGGTTCGCACATATGAAAAGATCAGTAAACTAAAGCAGAACCAAAGCTGTTGTCATGCACTCGTGTAGGTGTACTGCTAATATAAAAATAGTACGGTCCACAGTAGAAGCACACACACATATAAAGATAGTACCGTCCACAGTAGAAGCACACACACTCAGGACAATAACATCAATGACCTTGATTGTATATCATCTTGCTAGTACTGTACAGATCCGAGTATTTAAGCAGTATGAGTTGACACATGTAAAGGTGGTAGGAGAGTTCACACTGCCAACCGTAGAGTTTACACCACTTTATAATTCGAGTAATATGTTTCGAATACACACATTTAAACCGTTCGCAGAAGATCGACGTGGTGGCAAACTAGCCTCGAAGTATGTCCGTTGTTAGGAAGCGATTATCCATTTTTTAAAACACAATTAACTGGTTTTATTCTTGGTGCATGTTGGACTATTTTAAGTCATTAATAAATAAGTTCACTGAGCAACTAAAGAGCTATCACAAAAGAATATTTAACTTCCCTCTCCTCGCACAAAGTGGTTAAAGTACGTAGCGCTTCGGTACACGTCTATTTACGTCAACCATACAAGGGAGAGAGAGAGGAAGAGAGAAAGAGAGAAAGAGCTTGTTAAAGGAATATATACAAAAGTGACCCGCTTTGAAAATTCTCTAGTTAATTGTCTGATTTACTGTGGTTACTACTACTACTATTCTAACAGCACAATCATGGTTAGAGTGGTAAAGCGCTCATTGATAAGGGAATTGATAGAGTTTATATTGAAGCGTAGACCGTCGTTGCGTTCGCGGTGGAGGAGAAAAAATTTACAGATCACCCTATGGGAACTTCCGACATAGGCGGTTGTTCGTAAAATTCGCGGTATGCTGTGCGAGTGTCATCAGCGCGAATTAGTTGACGCGTATAATATTGGATTGTTTGATAATCAAATAATTTTTGATTCGGTGGTGCGTTTTATTCGTCGACGCGGTTGGCTGAATGAGCCTGCTCTGCAACCTATACTCAATGAAAGACGTAAGTAATATACAGCGTTAATTACTTTTATTTTATTTCCTTTATTTTATAAGATTTTCATATAGTTCGACGGTATGAAGACGAAGAAATGGGATCCGATACCTATGATTTCGATGAGGAGGGTAGAACCGATTCAGATGATCATAGCAGGGACAACGATACGACAGCTCCGCAGGGAATCATTGGATAAATTTTACCCAGCCATTCTGCGGCTATAAACCTACAAACGGTCTTTTCATGGCAGGCCCCTCGAGAGAACCAGATGAAGCCGTCGCAGGCCCATCGCGACAATACAGTTCAAACGATGATACCAACGGCAATACAGACAACGAAGAAGAAGAAGAAGAAGAAGAAGAAGAAAAAGAAGAAGAAGAGGAGGAGGAGGAGGAAGAGGATCCTGTAGATTCAGGTAAGCTTTTAATAATACAACTACGCTGACAAAAATAAAAAAATTACGCGGATAATAATAGTAAAATGAAAAAACAGCGTACGAGACGGACTCAAACGTTTTTCGCTTTGCACGATTCACTGTGCCGAGACCGCCGACAATCGAGTTGGTTTACGAAATGCGTCGGCGGTTCCCGGGTGCAGTCGACGGATTCGAGGACTAGAAGCAAATATAAGTTTGTAATTCTTACGTTACACGAATTATATACATAGTATATAGCGAGCGACAAACAAAAATTTAAATTAAATGAAATAAAAATTCTAATAAAAGGTTTAATTATGCTTGCAGGTGGGCGGACTGGCGATGAAAGGACTGCTGCACGGAGTGGTGATATTTTGCCTCCTGGTGAAGGTTTCGGTATCCACAATGAGCAGAGACACTATTTTCCACGCTTTAGGATGCAGGGTCGAGAGACAGATTTTTATTTTCGTCAGCCACCGGACGGTATCGATCATCTGACATGGTTCGAGGGAGGTGTACGAGATGTTCTCACACGCCTTACAAAATCGTGCGAAGGACATGATTATGTGGGTATGACTCTGAGCGTACCGTCTTTCGCGCAAGGACCTGTATGGTTATCATTTCGACCAGCTCGTGACATCATTTCCGACGATATATGGCGACTAATTATTAGTGTAGCTCAGAGCGCGCGCGAATTTCGAATAGACGCTGGTACATGTAGAATGACGACATGTATAGTACGAGACGTCGAAGGAGCTGGTGTGGGCACTAGGCTTACACACGAGTCTATAGCAAAAAAGAAAATTTTACGCATAAGTAATCGCGATAATTTGTGTCTACAACGATCCCTTGTTACTGCCCGAGCGCATGCTGAACGCGGTCAAATACGTGCGGGCGAGCTACATGGACGATGGTGTCAAATTCGGAATAGGCTTCGAGGTGCGCAATATACAGCAGCGATAGAGCTCACACGTAATGCAGGGGTAACGACACCATCTAGGGGGTGTGGTGCGCACGAAATTCAGCTCTCTCAGGAGTACTCGGTTCACGAGGGTATAGCGATTGTTGTTTATGAATTTCTCACCTTCGGAAAACGCGTTCCGGCTCTGTACGATGGGCGAAAATACGTACTCACCGCAACAGGTAAAATTAATCATACACTCTTTATTCTCTATTACGAACGTTCTCATCACTATCAACCGATATTAAAGCTCGCCGGTGCGCTAGGTAGTCGAGGGTTCTGCACACAATGTAATTCCAAGTATATTCGAGTACTCGAGCATCGATGTAGCTAACAATGTGCTCGATGTAAATCCACTTATTGCAACGGCAATAGAGACTTTCAGCCTGAGTATTGCGCAGACTGTAATCGTTCGTTCTTTGGTGCTTTTTGCCTCGCTCACCACAAGGGTGAGGGCTCCGCGGGTATCACGTCTCGTAAATATAGACGGTACAGCGTTTGTAACGCATTGAAAATCTGTAGAGGCTGCTCGCGTATGATTAAAACCACAGATAAAAAGATGCATGTATGTGGTATATCGTTTTGTATTACATGCAAACAAACGCGACTGACTACGCATTCGTGTTTTATAGCACCTCTTAAGAAACCAGAGGCGCAAAAGGAGAAGAAAAAAGACAAGTCTTCCACGAGATTTTCATTTTATGATTTTGAGACGCAACAACAAGAGCAATTGCATGATGATAAAACGACACGAATTCACGAGCCGAATTTGTGTGTTGCACAATGCGTATGGATGGCATGTCTGGATATCACAGATATAGAGACCGATTGTGCTAACTGTGGTAAACGTGAATTCGTGTTTATCGATGATCCTGTTCGGGAGCTCGTGAAATTGGCATTATCGCAAAAATTTAAAATGACCATCTGCATCGCCCATAATGCTAGAGGTTTCAACGCACAATTTATTCTACGGTATTTAATCGAGGTGCAAAAAACACAGCTGCCCTCTCTGATTATGAATAGTATGAAGATTGTCTCGATGAAAATTGGCGATGTCGTTTTTCTCGATAGTCTAAACTATTTACCCATGGCTCTTAGCGCTTTACCTAAGGCCTTTGGTTTCGCTGATGAGGTGGCAAAAGGTACATTTCCCCATTTATTGAACACACCGGAATATCAGAATTACTCAGGTCCTCTGCCGGCTTTGCATTTTTACTCATCCGATACCATGTTCTCAGCGGACCGTGAGTGCTTTTTAAAATGGCATGAGGAAGAATCGAGTGGCGTAGATTATAAATTTGATTTTGGGACGCAATTTGTGCAATATTGTCCTACAGATGTTACGGTTTTGAGACGAGCGTGTTGAGCTTTTCGAGAGTTACTTATACGTTGTGGGAGCGTGTGCCCCTTTGCAGAAGCATGCACGATAGCATCAGCATGTATGAGAGTATTTCGAAAGAATTTTCTACAGAAAGATCGCATTGCTGTGTTACCACCAGAGGGGTATCGCTGGGGCGATAAGCAATCGCGCAGGCCGTCGTATGGCTCGTATGGATCGAGCGTGAGCGCAACTGCGTTATCGCGCATGCTGGACGCACGAGAGAGTATCGCTCTCCGACCGGCCAACTAGCTGTCGACGGATACTACGTGGATGCGGGGGTCTATCACTTTCTTCAATTTCACGGCTGCTTTTGGCGTGGTTGTCCGCGATGTTAGTGATACTCGAACTAAATTCGGCGATACGATGGATGAGCGATACGAGCGTACCGTTCTTATTTCCGGGCGAATCAGATCGAAAGGGTACACTCTAACCGAAATATGGGAATGCGATTTTGACAGATTACTCGAGAATAACGAGGAAATGTCGATATACGTGAAAAATCACGCCATGGTCAAGCAGGCGCCTCTCGAACCACGCGATGCATTCTTTGGCGGTCGAACGGGAAATTTTGTAAGCTTGTACGACGTCGCGAATATGGAGCAGATACGCTATGTGGATGTTTGCTCGCTGTATCCATGGGTGTGTAAGAATGGAAAATATCCGGTTGGACACCCGAAATTGTACGTAGGCGACGAGTGTCGAGAACTCGTAGGACTTGAAAACGATCTGAGTGTCGTCGAGGGTCTCGTGAAGTGTACCCTGGTAGCACCGCGCGTTTTGTATATTCCCGTACTGCCGTTCGCATACATGGGAAACTACTGTTCCCCCTGTGTAGAACGTGCTGTACAGATATGGACACATCCGAGGTTTGTACACACGATGACACGACTGAGCGAGCGTTTGACGGCACATGGGTCGTGCACGAACTGAGAAAAGCTGTGTCGCTCGGATATAAGGTGACGTGTATCTATGAAATTTGGCAATACGTTGTTACGCAGTATGACTCGACAACGCGACGAGGCGGTCATTTTGCCGAGTACATTGATACATTCCTAAAAATAAAACAGGAGGCGAGTGGACCGCCAACAGAGTGTAACGATGACGAGGAAGGAATAGAGCGTTTTATAGCATTGTACAAGGAGTCTGAGGGTGTATATCTCGAGCGAAGTGCTTTGCAGCCAAATCCGGGTTTACGTTCACTCGCAAAATTGGCTCTTAATTCATTCTGGGGAAAGTTTGGTCAACGAGAGAATCTCACGAAAACCGTTATCGTTTTCACGCGTGCGGAGCTAATGAATTTACTAACGAGTACGGAGATTGACGTGACAGGGATGCTACTGGTTAATCAAAAGATTATGTATGTAAACTATGTGAGCAACCGCGATGCTATCCAACTATCCCCGACATCAAATGCCGTGATTGCAGCATACACGACGACACAGGCAAGCCTAAAATTATGCAGTTATCTTGAGGGGTTCGGGCGACGAATATTGTACTGCGATACGGACTCCTGTATTTACGTGAGCCGCCCTGGTGGTAACGAGTATGAGCCGCCAATCGGTCAATTTCTAGGAGATTTTACGGATGAATTTAGCGAATACGGGCCTGGTAGTTATATAACTTCGTTCGTTTCGGGAGGACCAAAATTTTACGCATACCTTGTTCGTAAACGCGACGGTACGATTATTGAAAAATGTAAAGTAAAGGGTATCACGCTAAACTTTGCGAATAGCCGTCACGTAAATTATAACGCATTACGATCTTTCGTGACAGGGGCAAGGAGTGTACCTATTATTTCAAAATTCGACGCTATTCGACGTACGGAATTTCATCATGTAGTAACGCGTAAAGAAACGAAATCATGCAAACCTGTTAACACGAAGCGAAAGCGGCACGGGATGTACTCTACTGTACCGTACGGCTATTGTGAAATACGCTAATTAGTATAACGCAAAAAAGGATATAGTTTTACGGTTGAATTCGCGATATTTTAAAATAATCTTTTTGTGTAATTTGATGTATCATATTTACTGTGTACAATACATTAAAAAAAAATTGATTTATTATGTATAAAACTGTTGTCGGCTCGTTCTTTTTGTGCTGCTATTCGTAGCAGTAGCTTCTATCTCTCTACCGTTCCCTTTTGTTCTGACTTTCTCATCGTTGATTCCTTTTGTCCCGTCTTTCTTATCGAGTGTTTCCTTTTGTTCTGACTTTCTCGTGCTACATCCGTGGATATAATATTGCTGTTTAGAATTTGATCATTCGTAAAATTTGCATATAGAGATGTATGCATAGTGAAATAAAAATATTGCTTTATTTGTGAGAAATATAAAAACTATCGTTATTTAATTTACATACGGCGTAAACACCAGCTTATACCGCGGGCCCGCGCCTTATCAGCTAGTGCAGGCGCGCCGCGCTTTATCAGCTCTTTAAAGCCGCGAAAATAGCTGATGCCGCGGGGTCGTCGCCGCTGCCGCCGCCGCCGCCGCGGTATAAGCTTATTCAAGAGTCTGCTGATTGGTTTGATAGACACTCATCAATATGGATACACGTTGGAAACATCCATGAACAGCTATGATAAGCGGTCCTACGGGTTGTGGTAAAACATATTTTGTAAAAAACTTGTTTAAATACATGCGTGAAATGACGGATGTCCCGTTCGAGCGTATACTTTTTTATTACTCAGAGTGGCAGTCCGGGTATTCAGAGTACGGTGATAAAATTGAATTTCGCGAGGGTTTACCGCAAGCAGTAGACTACTCGAATGATACAAGACCTAAATTGTGGTCATTGACGATCTAATACGCAAGGCATCCAACAATACTGTGGTTGATCTTTTCACCAAGGGTAGCCATCATAAAAATCTTAGTGTCATTTTCATCACGCAAAATCTCTTCCATCATGGTCACGGGCAGCGCGATATCTCCTTAAACGCTAATTATATCGTTGTCTTCAAAAATCCGTGAGATCGCGCGCAAATTCAGCACCTAGCCCGTCAGGTATATCCCGAGAATCCGCGATTTTTGCAGGAGGTATATTTCGATGCAACAGCCGCACCGCACGGCTATTTATTATTCGACTTGAAACAATCGACGCCTGATAATTGTCGATTTCGCGCCTGTATATTTCCCAATTGCGCGGACCTCTCGATAAAAAGCAAATAATTATATTGCAAGCGCTGTGTTATCTGAAGCAAGAGCAACGACGTGCAATTTAGCGCAAAGCAGATAACGCAGGTAACGCTCGTACGCTGTATATGCGAGTGTGCTCTCAACGTTTTACAGGGAAACGTGAGTCTGAACAACGTGCAAAAGAATCATCTGCGGAGGCACGGGGCAATTCTTCGACGACTAGCCGCCAAAAGGGGAAATTGGAGCGGTAAGAGGAAGATCATCGTCGAGCACTGTGTTGGATTTCTCAAGTTGCTTCTTATGCCTGTCTTGGCCTACACGAGACCTGGAATATACCAGAAAGATGGTACTTATACCTCATGATAACATACATCGTCTCGCTTGACTCGCCACTACTGTTGCTACTACTACTACTACTACTAGTGCAGACCCGTTGCCTTCCGTACAGACTACCGGTACGCCATTATCGCGCCTCGACTCTGAGCTGAGTGAAATTCTAAATTCTCACTCGTACAAGAGCGGAAGAGAGAAATGGATAGCGTACCAGCAGGTTTTACAGCGTTATCTTCACATGGTCGAGTATGATAATGCAGTACCGAATATTTCGTCAAAACGAAAAATAGCAATACTCGATAGCCACAAGAATAAAGCCGACGATGTTTTAATAAACAAAGTTAAATCTCGACTCAATGACACACTTATTATCGATAGCGTACCAAAAAAATTTTTATCTAAAGCAATATCGTTGCTTCGCAATTTGCATCGCAGCGCCGTTGGTAAAAAAATGACATGGGGTCGTAACGGTGTTGTTTCCATAGACGGCAGAAGAATTTCAAATTCCAATATCGTTGATCTTGTTAACGATGCTATGCGAGCTAGAAAACGCGAGAAACGCATCGGACGATCTCACTTTGCCAAACTCCTGCGAGCGATACAGATTACACGCGAATTTATCGGCAATCCCGAGTTACTACACGAGCCTACACCTACATCATCCTCGACACCACAGCGGCGTCTTATTTTACCGCGCGATAACGATAGTAGCAGCAGCAACAGTAGCAACAACAACAACAACGAGGCCGAGACCGCACACTCAAACAGAGATTGAATGGTTACGGCTGAAAACGACATCATCGAGGGGCAGGAGGGGGATGAAGAAGAGGACGAACAATTGCAAAACATCGCACAAGCAGAATATCGACCCCCCACACAGTTAGAAAAGAAAAAGAAAAAGAATCCATTTAACTGGTCATCGCTAAAATTATGAAAATTCTTCAAAAAATCTATTATGACACCGCTCATCCTGCTTCCTATTCTCGAGCAAAAAATTTGGCCAAGGTGGATCGAAGAGTAGCGCGAAAAAATGTTTTACCATAGCTCGAGACACAGGATTCATATAACATGCATCGTCTCGTGCGACGACGATTTCTCCGTCGT
The DNA here is from genome assembly GCA_963942595.1 of Cylloceria caligata. Taxonomy (NCBI): domain Eukaryota; kingdom Metazoa; phylum Arthropoda; class Insecta; order Hymenoptera; family Ichneumonidae; genus Cylloceria; species Cylloceria caligata. The sequence goes on from OZ012708.1 coordinate 14,057,893, forward strand.
ACGTACAGCGTGAGTAATATAGACGATGTATGGGAGGCTGATTTAGCTGATCTTCGCTCGGTAGCCACGTACAACGATGGGTACGCGTATCTGCTTATTGTTATCGATGTGTTGAGAAAATACGCGTGGGTCGAGGCTTTGCGTGACAAAACGAGCGCAAACGTGGCCCGCGGTCGCACACGCATACTCGCACGCAGTAACAATCGTCGCCCGCAGCAATTGCAAACTGATCGAGGCAAAGAATTTATCGGCGCTCCGTTTCAGCAAATTCTCAAGAAAAAGAATATCGATTTTCGCGCTGCGCGTAACCCTGATCTAAAAGCCTCGATTGCCAAACGCTTTAATCGAACAATAAAAGAGCGAATGTGGCGCTAATTTACATACACGTGAAATAAGCGTTACATCAATGTTTTACAAAAATTTTTATATGCTTATAATCACACTAGACACAGCGGAACGCGTATTCCTCCGAGCGAAGTAACCGTCGAAAATGCCTCTATAGCCCGAGACAATTTAGCACGGCGTTACGAGCGTAACGCGAAAAAAATTAAAAAGCCAAAATACGGCGTCGGTGACTTGGTACGTATCAGTCCAGCTAAAGCAGCTTTCATGAAAGGATATGAGTGTGGTTGGGGTAACGAATTATTCAAGATTCAACGAATATCAGTGAATCGAGAACCATTCGTGTATATTTTACACGATCTGAATAACGAGACTTCGACGGTATTTTCTACGAGGCAGAATTATCACGAGTACGAGTGCCTCCGTCATTTGAGAAGACGAAAGAGAAGAAGAGAACAAAGAGGAAGAACGCTCGGAATCATCGTCCGTGATAAATATGAGCTCCAAGGATAGCTCTTTCTTTGTCGTACTACCGAGCAACAGTAGTATGCAGTATTTTCCGAATAATACGACGACGAAATTTATTAAAAAACTACCGCGTCAGATACGCTTGCACGGAGAATGGTCTGTTTCTCTTGTGGAAATTGCTTATCCGATGACTCTTTTACATGTTCCTACTGTAGGAAATCTCGTAACTTTTGAGGATGGTGATTATGATTTATCGTGTTTAAATCTTTTAACACGGAGACGCGCTGATAGAGACCAAGTAGCACCTGGCGTATATCGCACTATAGACGCTCTTGTGGAGAGTATAAATTAGTTACCTCACGTGGCCGGTCATTTGCGCTTTAAATCGCTTCTGAGCGGGCAGGTCGGAGTGGCACGCGTATGCGACGATCTACGCTACCACGACTTTCCCGTATCACCCGCTATCGCAAGGCTACTAGGATTCTCGGAAGAGGCATGTAGGTCAGTAATGAAAGAACCGATTGCGAATACACAGGGTCGAGGCCTGCATCTCTCACCGGTGCTATACCGTGCAGCATGTTTCTATACACAGATATCTGCGAGAGCTATATTACAGGCGATGAACAAACACCCCTCTTACGAGTTGTTCCCATTGATACTGATGACTGTCCGTATGGCTCGATAAATATTAAATCGTTTTCAACGCCATGATATATATACCTCCCTTGCGCAATGATTTACACACTATCGAGATCGATATAAGAGACCAATTTGGGGATCCTATACCAGTCGAGCAGGGAACGTTGACTGTGACACTACATTTCAAAAGATCTCACGATTGATTACACCACTATGGATGATATTGACAGTGTGCAGCACAGATGGGGTCGTCGCGGGTACAGTGGCATTAGCCATGTTTACATCGGAACACCTAATCAACGAGGACACGGTATCGGCAGCTTTCTCGGGGGCCTGTTTCGTCGAGTGTTACCACTTTTAAAGAAGGGCGCTATAGCAGTTGGAAAAGAGGCGTTGCGCGCTGGTGTAAACGTAGCGGGTGATATCCTTGATAGAAATATAGCTGTGAAAGATGCTATTCGCGAGAGAGCGCGAGAATCAGACAGTAATCTCAAACGCAAAGCCTCTAAAAAAATTGACACTCTCATGCGGTGTTCTGGTTATAAAAAGCGCAAAATTTCACGAACTCCTCATTCATCGAACGAACGTAAACCACGACGTATATCCCGTAAAAATAAAAGTGTAATAACGAGAAAAGTAATAAAGAAGAAGAAGAATAATAAGAACAATAAGAAGAAGAAGACTCGTCAACGAACAGTTGCAGATATTTTTGGATAGCTGAAACAAGATGGCTTTTCTACATGCGCACTCGTGCGAGTGTCTTAAATCGGAACTTGAATTATTTTCACTCCCACCGACGCAAACTACTATCCAAGGCTCCAATTGGGTGTATTACAAACCAATATCTTCGCTAACAGATGATTCACCGACTGAATTTGTTATTCCTGGACAGGGTGATGAGTATATCGATCTCGCGCATACTATGCTTAGTTGAGAGTGAAAATAACATCTCCTACTACTACGGAAATTGCCGCGGGCACATCGTCGAAAGTAAGTGCCGGCCCTGTAAACAATCTTTTGCATTCTATGTTTAATCAGGTGGATGTATACCTGAATCAAAAATTAGTTTCACCTCCAAATAATGCCTACGCTTATCGAGCGGACATAGAAATACTTTTGAATTACGGTCCAACAGCAAAAAATTCGCATCTCACGAGCGTTCTCTGGTACGACGATACCCCTGGAAAAATGGATGATATAACATCGGAAAATACGGGTCTTGTGAAGAGAAAACAATTTTTAAATGTCGAAAAAACTGTAGACTTGCTCGGTCATCTGCATTGCGATATATTCAATCAGGAGCGATTCCTATTAAACGGCGTCGAGATGCGACTACGGTTGGTGCGATCTAGAGATTCATTTTGTCTTGTGGGGGATACAAAGAATGGTCAATGCGGCTTAAAGATTCTCGAAGCATCGCTTCTCGCTCGTAGAACAAAAATAGCTCCTGGTGTGCTGCTCTCGCATGCTAGAACTCTATCAAAATCTACGGCTAAATATACTCTTACGAGAGCCGAGGCCGTTTCAATACACTCTGGTGTTCATGGTGAGACTATCGATAATATCGTGTTAGGTCAATTGCCGAAGCGTATAATTATCGGTTTTGTCGATAACAAGGCATTTAACGGCGACTTCAGTATGAATCCATTCAATTTCCAAAATTACAAGATAAATTATTTCTGGTTGTATGTGGATGGTGCTCAAATACCTTCGAAACCGTTACAACCTGATTTCACGAAAAATCATCTATATGTGGATGCTTTTCAAACGTTGTTTTCGGGAACTGGAATACATTTCTTGAACGACGGTAATTCGATCGATCGCGATAATTATCGCGATGGATACTGTCTGTTTGCGTTTGATTTGACACCCGATCTTTCGGCGAACAGCAATACACATTAGAATTTAATAAAGCACGGTAGTGTGAGAATAGAGGTATGATTTGAGGATGCGCTTGCTTCAACGATAAATTGTGTAGTCTATGCGGAATATGATAATGCCCTTGAAATTGATGCCTCTCGGCAAGTAATGGTGAATTTTACCGGATAAACGAAAAATGTGCTGATGTCGGCATAAAATTATTTCGTGTTAAGAGACGTAGAAGCGTGTCTGTGAGTAACTAATCAGTAGAACTCGAGCATCTGTACGGATTAGACGTGAAAATGGATATCGTCGTGGATATACAGGGAATGCGTGGTAAAGACTCGGAATTTATTCCGAAAGAAATTGCCGTGGTAGCAGTGGATAGACCGTACTCTGCTTATTGGATCGTCGCACCGCCGTGTCACTTTGCCGAATTACCACAGCATCGAGAAGCCAGAATAATTTTCTCTCGAAATATTTTCACGGTCTGGAATGGTACGAGGGCGATGTGAGCTGTAAACAAGCATACGCTAACTTGCGTGAAATTTCGCGAAAATCAAGACGTATCTATACTCGCGGTCACGAGAAGGCTATACTTCTTTGCGATATCACGAGTCGTGAAATTTCCAACCTGGAGGATGAGGAGGGCGCCTCATCGTACACATTTATGCCGAAATCTTTGCGAAAATGCTTCAGACACGCTATGATAAACGATACAGCGTCTTCGCATTGTGCAATGCGCCAGGCTTTCCAAATAAAAAATTGGCTTCGCGAGCACCCGTTTAAAGGAGAATCATACATGGATGTTTGGTCAGCAGACGAAGAGGAAGAGAATAAGAAAGAGGAGAAATCTTCATCATGTAGTCGTGACACGATCGACGATGCTGTGAAATAAATTTTGCATATATATACGTCTTTCAAAGCGTATCGGTCATCATTTAATCATTGACTATGTGTTCAGCATGAATACTAGACAAATCTACGAGAGTCTGCCGTATCTACCACTTTCAACCGTTGGCGTATACCCGGCTGACAGAATTCCTCGTGTATGGTCGTTACCGGCTGGACTCGTAGTTAACACGGATAACCACGACGGACCTGGAGAGCATTGGATCGCCATGTACGTTAACCATCATGGAAAAGGAATGTACTTTGATAGCTATGGGCTACCACCGGTTATACCGCAACATCTCGCACGACTGCGAAGAAGCTGCAAGTTCTACCGGTACGGCCTCAAGCAGCTACAGAGTAACACGTCGGATGTGTGTGGACAATTTTGCATCGTATGCCTACATCTTATGTCGTGTGGCTTCACCATGTCGCGATTTAGTAATCTCTTTAGCGATAATGTAATGAAAAACGACAGATTAGTGCGTGAATATTACAATGCTTTTGCCTCTCGACGATCAGACAGTGATAAAAATAAATTTAACGGCGGAGGAGTCTCCGAGCGAAGATTATCGTGTTTGCAGGGATGTTGCATACGACGGTAAATAGCTGCAAAGTGATTTAAATAAAATAATGATTAATTAAAAACAAATACATCGGTTTACTGTGTCTCTTATTTTATAATTATATATGAATTATAATCGAGGTCTCTCGCGGCACGGTATCATATTCTGCGTCTTTTACTGCAGAGCATTCGCTTCACGAGAAGCACAGCGCAAAGCGGTACGCACGTGCAAAACCGCTGACATTGCATTCAAAGCGCTGCACACCGAGTTATGATTCAGAGGGGCGTTTGTTATCTTCAAACGCCGTTATCACCGCCAGCATCATCCGGAGCATTCAGTCTGTCTTTAGTAGTGCACGACGAAAGTCTAAATCGCGAAAAGAAAATATATCCGAGGTATCTAGATGAGGAGCTATCGGTAGCTTTTGTGTGTCGGGTAATATGTGGTAACAGCGATAATACTGTGTGTCTGCGGGCGGGTAAAATGTGCGTAGCATTATCCGAACAGGAGGATAATTTGGACAGAATGTACATTGAGGAGTTTATTGAGAGGAGTCGTTTTGTGGTCGAGGACTTGCGCGTTGGAGTGGGTTGTGTAGTTGTGCGGGATCAAAGGGCTATGCGCGGGGAGATTGTCGACGTGAGTGATGACGGGTGCTGCGAGGTGTTGCTGGTCGATTTCAAGGAATCGACATACATCGACCGGCCTCACCTATGTCACCCCGAGCCGCCGATTAGTACGTTACCAGTGTTGCTCGTGAGGTGTACGGTATTCGGCCTCGTTTATTTAATTGATGAGGACGGATATCTAGATCGGATCGATGAAACGCGCGGTAATGATACGCTGATCGGGATACGCATGCGTACCCCTGAGGGTGCCCGTGCTCCATGGGTGCGGGTAATTCGCATTACCCGGGCGCGTAGCTGTGGTTTTTGAGTGAGTGAGTGAGTGAGTGAGTGAGTGAGTGAGTGAGTGAGTGAGTGAGTGAGTGAGTGAGTGAGTGAGTGAGTGAGTGAGTGAGTGAGTGAGTGAGTGAGTGAGTGAGTGAGAGAGAGAGAGAGAGAGAGAGAGAGAGAGAGAGAGAGAGAGAGAGAGAGAGTGCGTGTGTGTGCATATGTGTGTGCCATGGAATATTGGAATAAATATTGTGCCCGTCACCCTGGAGAGTCGTCGCAGATGCCGCCAACACAAGGGCGAGTTGAAAATTTTATTCCAAGCATGTGTACACCTTTGCTCCATCCTGCTCTTATCTCTACTCTTCCTTGTTCACCAAGGTACCCACACCACCTCACTTTACCATCTCCACGTTACCGACACTGGTCAAGCAGAGTGGGTAGCGCGGCGGTGAAAAAGTGCGGTGGTGGGGATAACCGCATGGTGGGGGAAGGAGTGGAGATAGAAGTGGGATGGAGCAAAGGTGTACACATACTACTGATATAAAGATATATATATATATAGTATACATATGTGTGTATCTGCATATGGTGCAGTTGAAGAAACGAATAATAGTCTGTACAGTTAAGTCACTTATACCGATCGTGTCTACACCAGATCCGGTATCGTAAGGAGAAACGTTATATGGAATCTCGTCGGCCCTTTGAATTAATATCGCATTGCGTAATGGTATACTGATGACAATTCTATGTTAATAAAAGAGATTTCTTTAACCTTATACGAAATATTTAGATTATTCAAAAATGAAGAAAAATTTATTATAACATTTTGTTGGATTTGTTACGTCAGCACATTGCTAATAATTTGCAGATGTAAATTGGTAATATTGTTTGTTGACTAGCGTGTATTCTCGTCAAATCACGTCAGTAGAAAATATGCATTTCGTCAATAAATGACTATATAAGCATTATATTATGTAAAATTTTCAGCTCCTTGAATTTGTTTACGGTAACCATCCATCTATCAATACTCCGCTTATGAGAAAAACTTCTCATAGGCTTATTTTTGAACGGATTTGTTGTTAATTCTGTTTGCGTGAACGATCTGGAGTTTCCACGAAATTATTAGATCACACTTTTTGTCACTGACTTAGCCTGGTTTATATGCCCTTAAGAGAAGGCTAAATATCCTTTCTCTTTTGCTTTGTCCCTCGCTTAGTCTTGTACGCTCGCTTGTATAAGCTTTATCTTAAGGAAAAGCTGAATACGTTCTAATGCGATAGAGGCGGAGCTAAAACCTTTAACACATTTTTGCCTAAACTATTTTATGATTCCAAAAATGAATGGTACGTAAATATATCAGAAGTTTTTTGAGGTGATGTTGATCCTCCATCTTACTTTCCCTCAGAACACGTTAGCGTTGCTAATAAAGGAAAATTAACTTCATCCGAATAAACACTTCGTTCAGAAGGGAGTACTGTACAATCGCTGATAAAGTTGATCCTCCCACGTTTCAATAGTTTCCAACGAGTCGGTTTTTCTCTATTCAAAAATTATCTCCATTAGATTCCCCCCCCCTTTATGTGTGATTAGCTGCACGGCTTCCTACGCAGTAGATGATTTACTGTTCGCTTTAATGAAATTATAATTTCCTGATATAATTCACTTTAAGGGTCTGAATTCTACGAAATAAAAGGCAGAGGCATTTTTTCACGATTTATTTAGAAGTTAAAAATCGTCAGGTCTCATTAATTCTTAATAAATGAGTGAGGCAATCAGAGTTGACTAAAAATTACTGATTCGATTGTTACAGATCTGTCTGAGATCGATAACACAGGAATCCAGGCGGGGCTGATTCAACCCGGGTTGCGATCTGCCAAAAATATTCGATCTCCACATTTGGTCAAAACATTGTCGCATAGAGTTACCACTCTAAATAAAGGCATATGTATAACTTGATGCAAACAACTTATTAAATGCATGCTGTATAACTGAAAGTGAATTGTGATTTATGTTTTACAATCGGAGCCGTTACAGCTGTTTAATTTGGAAGCTTCATCATGAAACACAATGAAAACATGAAAATAATCATACCATGAAACACATAATAATGAATTACAAGTGATATTCAGATTTTACACGCTTGTAGTCCATCACTGGCGCTGGTACTGTTAAGAAAAATAAAAAATCAGCATATTCGGTATTTCTGTACGGGCATCAAAGTTATCGCAGTACGTGAAAAAATACCTAAGATTGTCCTCAAAATAATCGAACGTTATTGAAATACTCGATTAGCAATAATAAGTGTAACGGGAATGACTGATTGAAAAAAAGAATTCCGGCAACGTTGTAGCGTCTCTCACCAAGTAACATGGTGATTATATTTTAACTGCGGTTAAGCCTTTTTTATTAAAAAAAATAAAATAAAAAATTGCCGAAAACTATATAATATTAAGAAATTATTGAATGGCTTAAAAGAAACAACGATCAATATTGAATCGTCACAAGAAGTTTGCTCAAGCTACTACGAAAAACCTGTTAGACCATGTTTATGTATTTGCTTGGGTATCTTTATACATAACTTTTTCTGAATTCCGGTTTCGCTTGCTCGGATCAGCTAAATAATATGTAATAGTTAGTTTGACAAACGAGGCTGCAGACCCAGTATATATATATATTAGGGTAGTCGTTAAAAATGAAATTTTTTCAGACGCCCCCTAAAAATTTGCAGTTTCAAGTAAAAACGTGACGGAAATTTTTTTTTTGTGAAAAGATGAAAATAACACGTGCCGCAAGATCTGCCGATTCGCCAAAAAAATCGAATTTGATCATCTTGCGGCAAGTGTTATTTTCATCTTTTCACGAAAAAAAAATTTTCCGTCACGTTTTTACATGAAACTGAAACTTTTTAGGGGGCGCCTGAAAAAATTTCATTTTTAACGACCACCCTAATATATATATATTGCATTCGTACTCGCTTAATTTACAGTTAGATTTTATAAAGTTGATTTCTTTTCTGTTGAGAGTATTGTTTTTGTCCAGCTAAAATAGACAGAGGAGATAACCGATAGCAAGAAATCGAGACCACAATATAAATTATTGGGTCTGTTCGATTAGTGCTATATTTAGTGTCCCAACGGCAAAATTAGTCGAAATGGTTGAACGAAGAAAAAAGTGACACCGAAAGGTCTATGAAACTACAAAATGTAGAATTAGGCATCTTAGTTTAAATTATTCGTATATTCTGGCTTCTTAGACGTCATCGTTATACCTTCCGCTGCCCCTAATCCTTTATTATACTTTTCCTCATTTGCTGGCTATCTGCAATAATACAGATTTTTAAGAAGCAAGATTGTAACTTCGAACGAATATTTTATTATCGTATCAATTAGACACATAATTAAAGTCCACCATAGTTGTAACTCTTAATTGACAAACGTCTTCAGTTACCCTATTTCTCCAATCGATTACTTCGGTAACGTGGCATTATTACGTGCACATACTACAATGATGCTGTTGAGAAATCCTGGTGTTTAATCTGGAATATATTGAAATAGGATTAGTACTGACTCAAGGCAGGTGTGAAATAACCAGACACATTGATGTTATCAGAGAAAATGTCTATATCCGCTCGAAAACTACACAAATAATATGAAAATAAAATAGACTGAGCACTGAATTAAAAAAATGTGAGCCGCACATACAATTCTATTAATTGTGTGCCACGTAAATACTGATGAGAGAGCGTGAAGAAGCCCGTATTGCAAAGCACGCCACGAGGTGAGACGTATGAGGATGCACAAAATGATAATTTACCATCTCACATTGATTGAATTTGTTTAAATTGTCAATATGCCACCTTACCGTTGAATTTGAGTCCTGATGAGCACGTTTGAGGTTGAGAACATCCCAGAAATTCGATGAGAAAATATCCAGTCGAGTAGAGGCAGGTGATGCTTACTTGATAGTTTTCACGAGAGTCCCGAAAATTAGGAAGATGGCTCAGTTATTCGAAAGCGTCGTGAAGTGACGCTACTGCCAACTGAGAGATATATCGTAGTCTCTCGCGTGAGTTGAGTGTCCGTGAGTTGCTGCCACCCAGCTAGCATTTATTAAAAAAAACGAAAAACGAAACGAGATCAATTTTATGTGACGGGACGCCCTATAGATTTCCAGTTGGATCGCCTCGCGGAGGACTCTCGGCCGAACGAGGAGGTTACTTTTCTACTTTTCTTTACAAAAAGTTATAAATGTCTAAAACTGAGAATTACGTCTCGCTTAATCCATATAATTTTCTTATACAACTTACGAATACTTATTTTATTTAATGAGAATGACGTTTAAGCTGAAAATCCATTCCCCAGTACAATTTTGATGTATAAAATTATCCCTTAAGGCGCATTAGAGGTGCGTTATAGATTAGGTATACAAAATGGATAAGAACCACTACAAATTATACTATGTTACCATTGTTATAGGTAAGTTACGGAATCACGATATTATTAACTATTACTCGTACAATGGCCAGTTTAGTAACTTATACCTTACGATTCACAAGTACCCGGAATTGATCAATAAAACGAAAAACGGTTCAATTATTCATTGATATTTATTTTATTCCCTTCAAAGTAATCTCCATCGTAAACAAAACACATATTCCAACGCTTCTTCTCAATGGACGAACAATAGTAATGCGAGTGGTTATAATAAACAAGGTTCTGCGAAGATGATAAATAGTTTACAAACATCGTCTGACCTTCCAACAAATAATAGGCGAACTTATAATGCCTATGCAAAAAATTATCGAAGGAACGAAGGCTGCGCGCCTCGAGTACAGAGTTATGGCCAACCGTATATTGGGCATAGCACAAGTTATTTGGTGCTGGATACTAGATTTCCGCCGCCGAATTTTAACAGTCGTTCATCAAATAATTCGCAATGAAATAATTTAACAGTCACGAATTATTCGACAAATAATTCAAATCGTTTAAACTAAATTCAGGTGCGATTCAATATGGTCCAAAGTCGTGCTGAAGATACTATGATTTCATAGAGGACCTCAAAGACGACATAGCACTCGAAAATACGATTGAATACCATAAGTTATCACCAAAAATAGCACTGTCTCTGCAGTTAAAACGACAATATTTGACAATGTAGTGATAGCTTTGGTTGATACGGAAAGTCAGATAACTTGTGTATCCAAAGAGTTTTAAAAAAATTATCGGGAATCGCTACGTTATATGAAATGCCTGTGTCAAACGTAACGGTAATAGTTGCGGTAGGCAAGAAAAAAACAACGGTGTGTCGACAAATAATGATTAAAACTATTATAGATGGTCAAAAGATTACGCATATCTTCCTTGTGATACCGTATTTATCATCGGACATAATTCTCGACAATGATTGGCTACATAAAAACAATGCTAGAATTTATTACGATGAAAGACCAATATCAGTAGGTATACAAGGGGGTTTCTAATCCCAGGGATCTGCGCCGACTTTTACCGACCCTTTTTAGCTGAGACACGCACCATTTAGCTCAGATTCGAACCCTACTTGGTTGTAAAGTCGTGGTGGTGGTGGTGGCGGTGTGTGATAGCTGGGTGGTAGCTATAGTTAGACCCCTTTCAAGTACTCTGATGTAGGATAATGAATGCTTTGTTGGCATTGTTATGTATATATCCAGTAAATATTGAGGCTGTAATACCAGGTCTATAAATATGAAACCGGAATTTGCCCATAGATGGCCCTAGCTGTCAATGTAGTTACCGTCAAACCGCGTCATTGGCGCCATTTCCTTGTTGACATCTCTGACAAAGATTTTCAACTCACAACAATACAAGTTTCATACAACAGCATAGTTTGTAATAGCGTTGAACATGTCGAATTTTGTGCCTGGAAACTACGATTTGCGGACAGCATTGATTTTCTGTTACCAATTGAAGAAAACTGCTGCAGAATCGCATCGAATGCTTGTCGAAGCCTACGGTGAGCATGCTCTTGATAAATCACAGTGCTTTGAGTAGTTTAAAAAATTCAAAAGTGGCGATTTTGACGTGAGAAACGAAGAACGTAGAAGACTACCGAAAAAGTTTGAAGACAGCGAATTGCAAGCATTGTTGGATGAGGATGACGCTCAAACGCAACAACAACTGGCGGATCAATTAAATGTGACACAAGAAGTCGTCTCCATACGTTTGAAAGCCATGGGAAAGATCCAGAAGATGGGAAAATGGGTTCCACATGAACTGAATGAAAGACAGCAGGAAAACCGAAAAACCACTTGCGAAATGCTGCTCGCCAGGTACAAAAGAAAGTCATTTCTCCATCGAATTGTGACTGGCGATGAAAAGTGGATATATTTTGAGAATCCTAAGCGTAAAAGATCATGGGTAACTCCAGGCGAACCATCGACATCGACTGCAAGGCCAAATCGCTATGGATGGAAGACAATGCTCTGTGTATGGTGGGATCAGAAGGGTGTGATCTATTATGAGCTGCTAAAACCTGGCGAAACCGTTAATACTGAACGCTACCGACAACAAATGATCGATTTGAATCAAGCTTTGCGTGAAAAACGACCAGAATATCAAAAAAGGCAACATAAAGTGATTTTGCTTCATGATACCGCACCATCACACACAGCAAAACTGGTCAAGGAAACGATTGATGCGTTTAGTTGGGAAATACTTTCGCATGCGGCTTACTCACCAGATTTGGCTCCATCCGATTGCTACTTATTTGCATCGATGGGACACGTACTTGCTGAGCAGCGCTTTACTTCGTACGAAAATGGCTCGATGACTGGTTTGCCTCAAAAGAGCAACAGTTTTTTTGGCGCGGCATCCACAAATTGTCAGACAGGTGGGAAAAATGTATAGCAAGCGATGGGCAATACTTCGAATAAAATATTTTTTATCATTTTCATATAATAAACGTGTATATTCTATACAAAAATTCCAGTTTCATATTTATAGACCTGGTATTTTGAAGTCACGACGCTTGAAGCATATTTCTTAAGATATGTCGAAAGAATCATTCCACGATTTAGCTCGTGACACTTGGTGCGTTCTCCCTCACATTCACACGATTACTATGATGTTGTTTCTCCGGCATCCAAACACATGGTACAAGTCACGTGATTAAGTTTTACCTCAACTTATCGTAAAGGCAAGATGTATGTAATCGTTGGTATATTCAAGTCTCCTAATATGAAATATTCATGAAAATGAATGAATGCAGCGCTGAGAAATATTGCAACGATGGTCTAGCATCGCCTCACTGAAAATGTGATAAGTATTATTGGAACGACCCTCCACCTCTTAACTGATGATAGACGTCAGCCTGTAATCAAATACTATGTGTAACAGTCGATACTTCAGTATATCGCCCTAGAAGTTTCTAATGTCGCGAAGAAAATATGTCATAGTCAATTTGAAATAAACAAATCCTACGGTCTGTATAAAGAGTGACCCTCAAGGTATTGATGGAGAAGAAAAATAAAGCTTGTTGATAAACTTCCTATATGTGGAAGGAAAAAGGTGGAGTCTGCGATGATGAGGATTTGGAGGGGTAAAGAAAGGAAAAATCTATGCAACATAATTTTATGGTACAAGTTTCAATTACATCAGTCGAGAACGTAATGCAGGACAGACATAATAAACTAAAAGTACGAGTTGAACTGCTTTTGAAAAATATTGAAGAAGTGAAAAATCTGATTTGTACAAGATCAAATCTACGTCTTATCATAAAAAGGCTTGAAATTCTTCGAATATCTGAAAAAATGGATCTCTCAGCAATCAATAGGGCGGGCAAGATAACCGAATTCCTTCCAACGAAGAAGCTAGCCGATGTGGAACTTCAGCAAGACCATCACATCACTGATATTAAATTTGCGCAGACGAAGTTCGGAAAGAGAATCGTCGTTGATGTTGACAATGAATTCACCGTCTTCCTACCTGCCAGACTTGTGAAAGTTTTCGATGATGATAAAGAACTGTTTCAGCATATGTTCAAAGCGTCGCACAGTGGTCAACACTACATGGACTATTATGGTGCAAAATATAATAGTGTTGAATTCACACTTGTGTGAAACAGTCTGACTATGGAGTCAACTGTTAAATCAAACGTTGATACTAAATTTCACATAGCCATCGTCAGTGAAAATACATGAAAATATAGTGAAAAGTGTACAATGTAATATTTAAATCCAAAAGTTTTTGAAAGAATAATATTTCTGATGTATTATGAGGAACTATTGGAAATGTCTTTGACAATTTTTTCAGGTTGATGATGTTCTTCACTATAGATTTTGTAGTTAATCATCAGTATAATATAATATAATATATTATATTACTATGCTGATTTTTTCTTATTGTAAAAGGATTTTTCTATAGAGAAAAATAAGTCATTTTAATGTAGTATGTTTTATTTCTTTATTTCTTTTTCAAAACCCTGCTTTTACACAAACCCTCGTATACGTGGATCCAATTCTTCAGGGATCTGACGTTTCTACCAACACAGTTATATTTTAAGATATTTGAATGATGTGGACATTTAATGGTGTCGAGTTCTGGAGACAACTTTCGTAACGAAGAGCAGTCCAGCGTTTCCAGATCAACAATGGATGATGATTCTGAAGACGAAGAAGATGAAGAAGAAGATGAAGATGAAGAAGAAGATGAAGAAGAATATGAAATTAAAGCTGAAGCACCTGATTATCATTATGAGTTTTCAGCGAGATTCGACGATGAAAACGAGACATGACTGATTTCAGCTCATTGGACGCAGGTGAATAGATTTCCAACAAATATTTTTCAGATAAAAGTGACAAATTTATGAATCAATTAATTCGATTTACAGGATATGACTCAGGATGCAGCGATGATTTAGCGGCAAGGGACAAAATTGCAGGAACACGACGAATCTTTCGAATATTAGATAATAATAGAACACTCTATTTATTTTGTTATAATAAGACAATATTATTAACGTCAAATAGTAAACCTTTTTTCAGTAGTATTCGACTACCGATCACTGAATGAAAAGACAGTCGCTGATGCGTATCCCATACCAAATATTAATGATATATTAGACCAATTAGGAGGCGTACAGTATTTTTCAGTTTTTGACCTAGCGTCGGGATTGCATCAAATTGAAGTTTCAGCTGAAGATCGTCATAAAACAGCCTTCACTACACCGCGTGGTAATTATGAGTTCGTTAGAATGCCATTCGGTAAAATAATACAGTAGTGACCGACCATAAATCATTGTTATGGTTTCGACGGGCAACGGACGGTAATTCAAAACGCTGATGCACTTCCGAGAATTCCAGTTGATGAAACAATCGCGAATGACGGTATTTTTATTATTCAAATAAATCGCTTAACTGGCAATCGTACGAAGCCTAAACATCATTTGACGGATGCAGAGATAACTCGATTATCAGAAGAACAATCGGACAATGATGGGGATATTATAGAAAATTACCAGGATCATGCATTACGCAATTATGAAATAGAGGAATGTAATTGGGATCGGGAATCTGTTGACCCTAATGAGCAGCCTACGGAACTTATTTTTCCACATGGGTCACTTAAAATATCACCCGACCACGAAAGGTTTCAGGCGCGTATAGAAGACGAGGTGGATTTACCTAATACTTTGGTATGTAACCCAGGTGCTCTTGAGCCTATAGTATATCCAGAAATATCTACAAGCAATACCTATTCTAGCCACAGAGTCGAGCGAGGAAACTATACTCGACGGTAATAACCCCCGAAACGAAACGAGCGTGCTAGTCCAGAGAAAATGTACCCCTAAGCCGCTCGAAGTAAGCGATACCGAGTCCTCGAGCGACGAGGAACTCGAACTCGAAGCAACAAAAACTCGTGAGCTTCCCAAAGGAAGGATTATAGCCCCCAACATTAAACAATCGCGCGATTTATTCCATACTCGTAGAGATAACCTAGATTATTTTGTTTCTACCAATTGTAAACCTATTGATAGGTGAGCGATAGCGCTCCGCGATAATAACGATTTTTCATCTTAATGAAACGAAATCTTCATGAAATGAAATAATCTTAGGAAACATAGTAGAAACATTGAAAAATGCTCGACATTTAATCGACAAATTATCGCTTCCAACTATTACTATCGCAAAATCAGATTTTATCTTGAATATACCTTGGGAAAATGTTATCACACAAATTCGATTAATTTTTGCACAGAGTGAAGTAAAAGTTACTATTTGTAACGGGCTAGTTAGACAACCCCTCGTAGAAGATCAGGTAAAAATTATTGAGGAGATGCACTCTTCAGCTATAGGTGGATACAGATGTGTCAGCAAAACATACAATAGAATCCGTCACGAATATTACTGGAAAAATCTAAAAGCTCACGTTCAATTATATATTCAACGATGTTTACAATGTCAATTAAGAAAACTAGTTCGCGTAAAAACTAAACAGCCAATGATCATAACGGATACTCCTGCCATCGCTTTTGATAAAATTGCTAAAGATATAGTAGGGCCTTTACCGAAAACCAAGCAGGAGAATGAGTATATATTAACCATTCAAGATGCTTTAACAAAATATTCTGTGGCCATTCCTATACGTAAAGGACCTAAACCTGGAAAACTTGGTGACCACTACACTGGTCCACACGAAATAAGAGCTATATTAACAAAAGGCAATGTACGTATTAAACTTCCAAAAAGAGACGTGATAGTACATTCATATAGATTAAGGAAATCAAAAATACCATTAAAGATTCTATTTTTAGTGATTGTTGCTATAAAAATAAACAAATAAAATAAAATAAATTTTTAAAAAGCGGCTAAATCAAATTAAATTCTATTCAGGAATAATAAAGGTTCATTAAGGAATATTTATTGAATTAGTAGAGTATTAACGCTATAGTAACAAAATTAAGAATAATAAAGATTTGCATCGCTATAAAATTATTCAGTCACATCCATATGGTAGTATTGTGTTACACTCAAAAGAATAATAAATTAATAAATGAAAAAAGAAAAATATATATATATACATATATTTTTATTAATAATCCATATAAGTTTCCCTAATAAGTAACGATAAGAATATTGATAACAAGAATTAAGTGATATGTAATTAAATCTATTTTATTTTATAATAAAAAAATCATAATTAATTCGTAATGTATCTCCTTTTTGAATAAATAATTATATGAACATGATTACAAGTCCGACTTCTTAATCCAACTGTTGTGAGAACTATCAAATCCTAGCCACTTTACGTAAAGTTTGCCAGATCCTTTTTTCAGTATTTTCTCAACTAGATATATATCTGGATGTTTGACAGCGAGAAGCTCTTGTACATAGAAACCGCCAAAGATTGGATTAATTATTAATTGATAGCAATTAGTTGCTTGATCACACGAATTGATGATTTTAATGTCTCTTATAATTATCTGTTTCTTTTGAGAACAAAATATGAATCATCCAATACACTCAATGCATACAATTAATGCTACACTGAATTTAGGGTGATTTGGTTGACTGAACACTACACTTTGCGATGCGGATCGAGAACACGAGTGCCTGGTATGAATGTCCAGTTTAGAGAGATATAATATGGAAGATGAGATAGCGTCGTGGTGATCACTTTGTCGGCGGAAATAATTGCAACACTTATATTGCCACCTGTTGATTAATGATTGGTCGCGCACGTGGTGTATGCGCGAGCGTATGATCAGAAGGCCATAAAACTGTCCAACTGATTGATGATTGGATGGTCAATTCACTACGTGAATTTACTGACCATCTCAATAATAATTATTAATGATTCCGAGGTCAATTGAACAGTTGGTTCATGAGGGGCTGCCACCTCATGACCACAAAGTCCAAAACACACTCAAAGGATAGAGGATCGAGTGAGAATTCCGTACCACGGGTCGATCAACAATATCCGAATGCCGAAGATAAACAATCGATCGAAAGATACCGAAGAGACCGACTCTACACCGTCTTCATGATCACAAAGTCCAAATATTCCGCCCGCCATCAGGAAGAGCGTTTCTGATTATGATTATTGCGTAGTTGGCATAGGTAGAATGGCCAATTTGGTAATTCGTCTTTTGAATGTTGTGGTAGCTGTTTTGAGCGTCATAACCCTGATGAGTCCATCTGATCCAGAATGAACATCAATGACTCAAGCAAGTGGCCACTTTGATGGTGGAAAACGTTCATCTGTGATTAGTACTAATGAACCAACATTGATTGAATTTGATGGACGATGCCACTTGGTTCGTGATAAATGTATTTAGAGATATTGATTGGACCATTTTTTCCAGAAGTATTCAACACGTTGTTGAATGAGTTGCCAACGATTTAGTCTTGGTTGTTGAAGGAATTCTATTGATGGTTCTGGTACCGTATTGATTAATCTCCAATCAAGAAATGAGCTGGTGTCAATGCGGTTACATCATCTGGATCATTGCTGAGTGGTTTCAATGGTCTTGAATTAAGCACTGCTTCGATTTAAATAAACAAAGTAGTGAGCTCTTCGAATGTTAAGATTGTGTCACCAATCGTTCTAGTTAAATGATACTTAGCTGATTTCAATGCAGCTTACAATTTGCCACCCATATGTGGAGCTGATGGTGGGTTGAACTTCCATGTAGTCTCAGTATTGGTGAATGAACAAAACAATTTATGATTTTCCTGGGTACATTGAATGAACACTTGCCTGAGCTTCGGATCTGCACCTTCAAAGTTCTTGCCGCAGTCACTATGAAGAGTGTGACAGATGCCTCGTCGCCCAGTGAACCTCTTGAATGCAGCGATGAATGAATCACTCGTATATTCTGTTACTACCTCCAGATGCACAGCAGAAGTAGTAAAACATACAAATATGCAGAGTCATCCTTTGGTTTGTTTGGCGCCTCTGCCACGCCTTTTTTTTATCGTCAGTGGACCAGCGTAGTCCACCCCAGAGATGGAAAACGGTCGTGCTGGTGTGACCCTTGAGGATGGTAGTTGACCCATTAGTTGTTGTGCTTTTTCGCCACGTTGACGAGCACATTTCATGCAGCGTAGTATGAATGATCGTACTGGAATTCTACCACCAAGAATCCAGTATGATTTACGTAGATGAGCTAACGTTGATTGCGTGCCGCCATGTTGAGTAGACCAATGTACATCTTTAATGATCAATGTTGTGAAATCCTTTGGTATGATTGCTGGATGAGTAGCTTCAAGATCCAAATTTGAATTGTGGAGACGACCACCCACACGAATGATGCCTTGAATGTCGATGTAAGCAGTCAGTCGATGGAATAGATGATTTGGTGGTAGTGGTGAACCTGATCTCAGCAACATGATTTCTGTAACAAAATATGGTGCTTGAGTTGATTGTATCCAAAATGAACGAGTTTCGTTGATATCTTGTGGCGTTAATGGATACTTCAATGATGAATGTGACATTTTCTTGATTATTCGCCCTACTCGAAAACAGATTGACGTCACTCTGAGCAATCGAGTGAGGGACGAATACCTGCATATCATCTCCCAATGATATTGTGGCCGATTGGATGTCACGATGAATGAAAGTCCCGGTTGCTCTTCGATTTGCGCTTGTTAATTTACTGCGAAATTATTTGCAGGCCATGATTCGTACAATTTGATGAGCCATGGTGGGCCTATCCACCAAAGAAGATGCTTCTCGAGTTGGGAGATGCATAGCCCGCGTGAAGCACAGTCAGCTGGATTTTCTTTGCCTGGTACGAACTTCCATACGCTGTTTGGAACGAGATCTTGTATCGTTGACACTCTGCTCCTGACAAATTCCTTCCACCTTGATGAATGTGAATTGATCCAAGTCAATGATACTGATGAATCTGTCCACAAGTATATTGGAGTGTTTGGTATCTCCAGTGTTGATTGCACATACCTGACCAATTTTGATAGCATTAATGCGGCAGTGATTTCAAGTCGAGGTATTCTCATTCGTTTGATTGGTGCAACTTTTGTTTTTGAACAAACAAGTGACATATGAACATGATTACTTGGATCTACTAGTTTAAAGTAGACGATAGCAGCCATTGCTAATTGTGATGCGTCAGAGAATCCATGAATTTCAATATTTGATAATCGATTCGTATGATACCACCTTGGTATGGTTATTGATAACACGTTGATTAGATCATTTTTTAGTTGAATCCATTTTGTTGCAGTGTGAGATGGCACTGGTTCATCCCAGGTGATCTTCTCAAGCCATAACGCTTGCATCAGCATTTTTGATTTGACAGTGAATGGTGATAACAATCCAAGTGGATCAACTAGTTGAGCAATCTCTGACAGTATGATTCGCTTCGTCAATTTGGATCCTGAATGTGGTGGCTGTGGTTTGAATTTGAATACATCCGATTTGGGATGCCAATACAGGCCGAGTAGTTTTACGCTGTTGTCGTCAATTATGATTTCTTCTGATTTAGTTGAATGTGGCGAAAATTTATTCAAAAATTCTGGGTGGTTACTTTGCCATTTCGCCAATGGAAAGCTGCCCGCCATGCATAAGGCATTTGCTTGATTTGCATTTTCAATTAATTCTGATAATCGATTAGCACCGCCATAAATGTCATCCACATATCTTCCTTTCAAAAGCGATGGTATTGCTTGTGGATACTGATGACCTTCATCGTTGACAAGTTGTAATAATGCTCGTATGGCTAAGAACGGTGCAGATCGAGTGCCATAAATTACCGTTGTAAGTTGAAACGGTGTTGATTTTCCCTTTTCATCTACCCATAGAATTCTTTCGAGGTCCTAGTCATCCTGGTGGACCTTAATTTGGCGATACATCTTGGTGATATCACTTGAGAACATGAATTTGTGTTGGCGAAGCCAGATGAGTACATCACACAAATCTTTTTGTAGTTTTGCTCCCGTATGTTGAATATCATTAAGTGATTTGCCCGACGTTGTTGGGCTTGAACCGTTGAATACTACTCTCAGTTTTATCGTT
Source organism: Cylloceria caligata (assembly GCA_963942595.1). Classification (NCBI taxonomy): domain Eukaryota; kingdom Metazoa; phylum Arthropoda; class Insecta; order Hymenoptera; family Ichneumonidae; genus Cylloceria; species Cylloceria caligata. The sequence continues at coordinate 14,078,563 of OZ012708.1, forward strand.
GAACTATTTGCTTTGAATACACCATGATGTGGCAAGTAATATATTGGATTAGTAATATTCTGTGATGACAAGTCTTCAGATGAGATCCCCAACCCTCCTGATGCCGAGACATCATGTGCTGAGGTCATCTGACTGTCAACTGTGTCACTTCCAGGTCTCACATCACCCAATGAACTGATATTTGATTTATACGTTGCCTTTCTCATGTGATCCAGTTGTGTATACTCAGTTAAAAATGATGAATATAATTGTTGATAGGTTGCATCTTTATTTAATCTTTTGATGAGCCGTTGTAGACATCGGTAAGCTGTTGATTTTTAATCGCCAAGTACTGATGGTGATGCTGTGAGTGGCAAACGAACAATATATCCACCACTGTTATCTCTTGAATACGTAGACATGAAATGATTCTTATATGCTTGCTCTTCTGGTGATAACTGTGAATGAATGGTAGTAGGAGTTTCTTCCTGTACCCAAAATTGTGTTAGCAGATGTTGAAGATTTTCATTTGAATCACTGGCTGTTGAATGATACATATGATGAATCGACGATGATTGTTGATTGATGGGCCCAAGTAGAATCCACCCAAAAATAGTAAGTTGAACAATTGGTGAATCTGATGATGATTTGACAATATTATTTTCGATGATTTACCCATATGAATCTGCACCAATGATTACATCGATTGCACGTGGTTGCATGTAATATGGATCATCCAGTTGTAATGAATCAATGTGTGGCCAATAATTGGTATGATCTGAGACTGAAGGTAATGTGGTTGTCAATTGTCTAAGTATGTGAGCATTGATGGTAATGCTCGTTGATGAATATATTGATTGTAGTGTAATTGTGGTAACACCTTTTGTATGATCTGAATAATTGCCTCCAATCTCACAAATTGATATTGATGAACGCCTTCGTGGTAGTTGATGGTGAACAACCAAGTGATCTGATATGAATGTTAATTCAGACGCCGGGTCGACAAGTAGACGAATTTGATTTGAACTAAATGGTGTGATGAGCAATGCAAGGCCAGTGCCGAGCAAAACAGCTGGTCTTGAATGTTGAATGATCTGTTGATCTTGACTGTGATGAATTGGCCCATGATGAATAACACTATGCATGGCTTGAATGTCTTAATGTATAGATCCTTCCCAAGAAAATCTGCTGGGAAAATACTGTGACTATTCGCTGCTCAATTGTGCATCCTCAGTCTATGTTGTATTGTGCTACGCAGTGCTGACTGCGTCGCTGTTTTCACATTCACTCACAGCACTCAAGCAATCCAATTGCAAGTGCTCTCACTGCAACTTCTCTCAGATAAATCTGCTGAGAGCTTGCAGTGAACAATTGACACATTTTACGTACTCATCTATCTCTTAGTGTGGCGTGCTCCGCAGCACTAGCTGCAGCACGCACACTGCTCTCAGTACATATAGCACACAATTAGTATAATTGTGTGCTGCTCAAAGTCTCAAAATTAAATTCAGTTTATTTATTTTCATATAATTTTCAATTCTCTGATTTTTGGTGTATTTATTTATATATTATTCATCTTGTCTAAATTTAACATATTGTTGTATTTATTTTTCACTCTTATATATTGAAACGTTTCGCGATTTTATATCACTCTTAATTTTCGCTACGATACGCGTTTGTTCGGCGGGGGCGTAAAATCGCGTGGTTTTATAATTTTATTTCGAGCGATATCGTCCTAGATCGTATGGAGAGTGGGGCTTGCTCGAAACCAGTTTGTGCTCTGGGCTGGATGGGATGAGAAGAGTCTGTGGTTTTATGGATTCGCAATCAATATATTAGGTTGTTATTAGTATTTTTATTGTTGTTGTTTGTGAGACCTCAGTTTAGGTTTTGTTGCGTCGCATTTGTCCGTGAAGGACATGCGGTTTGTTACCCTTTCATCATTGGTCTTTTTATTGATTGGGTAATTTCTTTCTTCTTTATGGTGCTGAAGGCACTTGCTTGTTTGATAGATATCTGATTGATTGTTAGTTTAGACATAGGTAGGAAGGACGTTCGTAGGACGATTTGGTCGTTCGTACGAGTTTTAACGATCGCCTGCGTGAGTTATTCTTAAATCCACGTATGCGGAATTGCTTCCGGTATTTCGGGATCTGACTCTATAATTTGTAAAGAGATGAGATATCACCTTTACGGAGCTTAACACTCGATTTATCTGTTTGGGGGTTGTTGCGTTTGCTAAGACGCAATTTTTCTAATACTACATAAATGGAATAATAAATTTCCAGTTCCTTTTGGGTTGATGCTATTATTAGTAAAGTGATGAGATATCACTTGTACGGAGCTTAACACTCAATTGATCTATTTAGGGGTTGTTGCGTTTGCTAAGACGCAATTTTTCTAATACTACATAAATGGAATAATAAATTTCCAGTTCTTTTTGGGTTGATACTATTATTCGTAAAGTGATGAGATATCACTTGTACGGAGCTTAATACTCAATGTATCTATTTCGGGATTATTACATTTGCGAATGGGCGAGTATCGAATATCGTGTAATTTTAATTTTGAGTATTTCTTGAATTTCTTGAGGATATCATTGGCCGAATTTCGATGGCCATTGGCGCTTCGCATGTCTCTATTTAGGCGTTGCAAGGTGTGGCCTAGCTACTGGGCTTAGTCCTCATACGGGGCGTTCCTTGGTACCTTCGTTAGATGTACCGGTCCGCCTTGTTTTTAATCATCGGACGTCTAGCTGGTGTTATGCTATTTGGAATGTCATTGTTCTGGAATGCCCGTTCGCGAGATCTGTCTTTTGAGGCTCCGCCCTGCTAATGGTCGCGCGGAGATCTTATAGTAGGAACGCGAGTGTCGTGTGGTGAGGTGGTGTGTGTGTGTGTGATTTTGCCTACCTATCTTTACTCGGCTTTGTTATTGTTTGGGTCCCTAGCTATAGCTCGCTGTTCGCAAAAGACACCGGGTTCGCAGCTATGACCAACTAGCTCTTCCTGTACCCCGGATACTGAAGCCTTTAGTCGCACTTAATTGAGCCACCTTCTTGCGCCTTTAAGGGCTTTACAATTTGGTTTTTTAATTAGTGAGATTGGCCGAGGTATCCGTTCGTAGCAGGTGGTAGCTAGTGCTGGCCCTGACGTGATCCCACCCACGCAGTTACACCCTACGAGTCGATTGCGCGTGGTGCAACAAGTCGGGATGCCACTCCCTTAACCTGGAGACACACGTACTTCTCCACTCTGCAAAAGACATGTAGCGACGGCGCTATGCATGGGGACACGTTGATGACAGAGTGCCCTAACGCTGCGATTGGGGGCGGCCAAGGCGCAATGCAGGGGAGCCCTTTCCTCGCAGAGTATCCTAATTAATTCGTTTACTCAACTGACGGTCAGGACGCAATGCCAGGGAATCAGTTGAGCAAAAGAATACTGTGTACTACCATGATATTTCCCAAACGGTTAGTTCTTATTGGTATAGTTTCGTTTGGTCAAACGACGGCCAAGCGCAATGCAGGGGAATCGATTGATCGAAAGAACACTGTTTTCGTTACATTCGGAATTTAAAAATGAATTTAGGATGGCTGTCGGGCAGCACTTCGTCTTGAAGAACAGATTTTCAACAAGAGCCTCGAAGCTTGTCCGGTTGTGGTTTATAAAGTTTAGTGGATAGACCCCGAGGGGGTGTTTTTGGGTATGTCACGTGATGTTTGTCGCCCTCCAATCACTAGGTGAGGGAGGTGCGGGGTGATGTATCGGTGTACCGTTATTTCTATATTTAGCCGGGCTTTGTCTTTTCTGAGTTTGAACCGTGGTTGTAGCGAGGTTGAATTTTGTTGGTCTGTGTTAAATTTCCACCCGCAGGAGGTTCAAACTTTTCCTGAGAGTTTTTTATCATTTGATTAATGTTTTTACTAATTATTGTCATGTGTGGTCTTACTTATTCTTTGTATGTTTTTCCTTGTCTAACTTCTGGTTCGATTCGCGCTAGGGTTGCTTATTTATTGTGAATTTGGTGTTTTACAATGTGTTTTCTCGATGTTTTTCCTAGATTTTTCTGTTGTTCTTACTTTTGAGTGTTTTATCCGGGTAGGACTTGACCTAGTCTTGATTTGTTAATTGTTTTTTGTAAGATTTCGGTTCGTTTTATGTCTTTATTTTGTTATTAATACTTGATCCTTGAGTGGGGGTATGTGGTGAGGTGTCATGTGGACTCCTCTTGTCGTTCACTCTTGAAAATTTGTGGAATTTCAAGAGTTCCACTAATTCTTTTGTAATTTCGCCGTATCGTGGCGTTCTCTGCGCATCGCGTCGGTGTGGTATGGTTGGATTAAAGGGTGAAGCTGCCTATGCCTTCTTAGCACGGTAAGGCGTTTGTTGTTACGCGTTGTTCCGCCTGCTTCCTAGTGGGGCGGGGGGTACTATGCTGGGGTCCGGTCTGTAGTGTGTGGTTTTGCTGTTTTGGCCTGCCCCTCGTCTTACTCGTGCGAGCTTCTTGCGAGCTGTGTTTGTTTTGATAGTAGTCTTTTTTTATTTAGGTGGAGCCTGTGTCTGACGCCATGCTGTTTTAGGGTGGGTACTTGCGGTTGACCGTGTGTACCTACTTTTGTGCTATGTTGTCCTAGTCCCGCCGATGCTTGTCTCTTGGTGTAGGCTGGATGTGTGGGTGGTATTTAAGGTTTTATCGTGGTAGCGGATCGCCGTAATGGCGTTCCGTTACAATATACATAAATTATATTCTATACCGCACCAGGAAGGTAGAATAAACCACTTACTCAAAATAACATCCACGTGTCCGGTTCATTTCCACCTTGTCTCGAGTGAGGCTTCATTTGTTTCAATATCTTCACAGATCGGTCAATTACATCGGACGGATCTCAACACCTTCGGTAAATACAGCATCGTATGGTGTTTTTGGCCGCATGTTTTACATGATTTATTCGATGTACAATGAACCAAACTTTGATGCCCAAGACAATTAAAGCAGAGCCAATTCTGTACTGCAGTAAGACGACGCTGCTTTGGTGTAAGTGCCAAGAACTTCGGGCACGCAACAATATAATGCTCTCCCTTGCACATATCACATGGATACTAGTGTTTAAAAGGCGGTTTTGATGATAATGATGATGCAGTATGAAATGTACTTGATCGCTGTGAATGTCGACTTCATGATTGTTTACTCATACCCTTAGTTTGTTGATTATTTGAATTATTGTTTGGATGAGTCGTCTCCAGACGCTCTTGTGCTCGTGCTTTTGCCATTAGAAACGATGTTAGTTGTTCCAACGTTGGCAAGTCTGATGATAAACCCAATTTATTTTCCCATGATTTCATGAGAGGACGATTCAGACGTTGTGTTATTAGATGAACTAGAATGCTGTCCCATTGATGAACTGTAACATAGTTACATTCGCTAGCGTATTTTTATTATTCCGAACGGCTATAAGAGCCGGAATTATATTCGGAATCGACGAGGTTTGCGGACACTAGGCCACCGAACCCGGAGATGTGACAAAAACGAGCTACGTCACACCTCCGGAATTCCCTCGCTGCCGTAAACAGCAGGTCAGCGACCAGCTGGCCTCGCTTGGCTGCGAGGGGAAGGCGGTGAGCGCGGCAGCGCCAAGATACAAGAGTAAGAAATGCGTTAGATTTTGAAACGAAAACGGATGATGACGTAGAGCAGAACGGGGCGAGGGAAAGGCTATAAAAGAGCCTGCGCGGAAGGAGGAGCTCTCTATGCGCTGATAGCCCAAGTGTCTTAGCACAAGTTTTCTCCGAACTGATACATTTTTTCACAAGTGTCTGCAGTTAACAACAAAGTAATTATCCTTGAAAGTGAAAAGTTCGGAAATCAAGTAAAATTACATTTCATTAAAATCCGTGGTTTCGGAATTAGGAAAAGAAATTGAGTCAGTGTTAACAAAGACTGGAGAAGGAGAATTGGACAAGCGAGTCATTTAAATAAACTAAAGAAGAATAATTAGTGGATAGGTTTAAAGTGCGATCGATTTAGGAGTAGATAGGTTTAAGACGAATAGGATAAGTGGATGTAATAATGTGTAGGAAATTGATCAAAAAGAATTAAGCAAGTACTGTTTAAGAAAATTAAAATTAGGTCGTGTGGCTTTTAAACTGGCATATGAACAAGAATTGTACAGGCGTGCGAGTGGAAAAGAGACAGCGAGAAGGTATAATGGGTGTGAGAGAGAGAGTGCTATAAGAATAAGTGAGATATCGTTTCGAGGAGTGAGTTCAACGCGTTAAGCTGTATGTGAGTGTTAGAGTCACTGGGTCAATACCAACGAAGAAAATCACAACAAATATTCAAGCCTGGGATACCAGGAATCCGTATAAACGTGAAATAAAATAAGAATTGTAAGATAATCATCGAAATTACCGAAGTTAAATGCATTGTACGGGGTATCAGTGGCCAGAAACCGAATATTGACACTTTTATGAACTTATTTCTTTTGTTAATAAACCCTACTCTCACTCACCTCGAAGTCTAATATTAATTAGTCGTGTGTTCGAGCCCGAATTCCCCACGAAAAATGAAAAAAAATGTTGACGATAAAAATTACCGTTACAGAACATTAACATCAAGAGACCTTAGTGCATTAATTGATTCGGTCCAAGAACTGAGAAGATGATTTAAATCTTTGGCTGTGCATTTGACTGACGAATTATCATTGGTGATTCGTGACAAATGTGCTGATACCAGTAATCGTTTATTTTCGAATCTGGCTGTTAATATTTTCCAAGCTGAATTAATCGAGTCAGCATCTAATGGCATTGATGCCACTAGTTGCGCAGCACTGTCCTTTAATGATGATCGGAGGTAGTGTATCCGCTGAACATCAGTAATTGTGGTATTATCAATCACCAATGACTTGAACAAATCTCTAAATGATGGCCAATCCACGTATTTACTGACGAATGATGGCAATACAATATCAGGTAACTTGTTTGCCTGATGATTAGATGAATGACATGACGGCAATGATGAATTCGCTTGATCAATAGCAATCTTGTTGAGTCGTGCCAAATGTCTGTGTGAAAGCGCATTTGCTTCATTAAATATATTGAATGCCTGGGTCAATATATCTTCAGTCATAAACGGATGATTGAGCAATGAACGTCGACATGTAGCCCCAATTTTTTCATGCTCAACGTTGAACTTGTGCCACTCTCGTTCGAGTATCTTAATGTGATTTTTCACTTCACCAATTGTTGTATCAGGTGATTGAAACTGAGATCCTTGATGATTGAGCACAGCCAGAATTCTTAATCTTGACTGTTGACTGGCTATCATGAACTCTGAAGCTATTGTAATTGATGGTGTTGGTGATGGTGCTCTCGATGAGGTAGTTGATCGTACCAGCAGTAGTACATTCAATGTTGATTCGTCTATTGGTTGATCTTCTACTTTATTTTCACCATCAATTGCTTCGTCAAAATTGTCTTCATGATCAGACATGATTAGAATTGATTTGCTTGCACACATGTTCTGAATGAAGCACTACCGACCGCGTACGCGCACTTGAACACTAAAAAAAAATTTTTTATTTTTTATTTTTTAATTTTTTTTTAATTTGATCAACACTGTTCCCTTTTTCACTGAATTTATCAATTTGCATGAGTCAATAATGTCAATAGTTAATTGTCAAATTGATAACAATAATACTCTTATACTAATTTTACAATGTTTTGCACAATAGTTTTAGCAATGTTTTGAGCAATAGGTTTTACAATGAATCTTACAATGATTTTGTATAGTGAATATTACAATAAATTTTAAAACAATGTTACAATGAAGTTTGCAATGATATTTGCAACAGATTTTCACAATGAATTTCAACAAAAAATATTGAATTAAAACAGTGCGTGTTCAAGTATGAATTTTTGATTGAATGCTATTACCAATTATATCCGGCTCGAAGGACCAAAAAATCTTTCGTTCTTATTGAAAACAAATAAACTAATGCCGGTATTGGATATAAATGGTCGTAATGTAAATATATTGAATATTGAATTTTCAATGTAGAATATATCAAGTATATTATAACATGTATGAGGCGAACTTGTACAAGATGGATGTGTGAAATTGTAATGATATTAAACAAAATAAATGTGAAATACAGTTTGCAATGAATTAAGTTTTAATGAATTATAATATAACGAATATTGAAGTTCAATGAACAATATATGATGTTGAATGATTGAATTGAATGTAACACTGAATATTGAATTAAGTACAAATGATTATCGCAATTGAATTGAATAATATAAATTAAACTGAATTTAATATGTGGCATCAAATGAATGATAATCACGTTGTATATGAATATTTGCCACGTGGTGATGGTTACGCAGTATTTGAAATATTACAATTTGTTGGATAATCAGCTGGCGCACGGCGATCGATATTCGTCGTGCGCCTCCCTGTTGCGGTGCTCTAGCACACATCGTTCGGTTGAGCCGAAGATAGCCGAGGCAGGGCTTCGCGAAGCCGAGGATGTGCCTCGTTGGCATGCCGCGTCGAGCGAGAGGATGTCTCTCTTGCTTGACTTCGGTTTCGCTCACCGGCTATCTCGCTCAACTGACTTCAGCGCCCAACGACGCTTTCATACTCGCAGCCATGTTGAAAATTTAGACACTTTCGCAACAGCATCGAGGAACAGCACACACAGCGCACTTTTTGGACTTTTCTCGTTGGCTTTATCTCTGGATTTTCTCATCACTAGCTCTCAACAGGACTCAAAATCAGGTATAAGTACATTGTTATAATTTACCGTAAATTCAATGGCAATGAGGAGTTGGATGCTCATCGGTACATCAACATTTGCGGTCTCACTTTTTGGCGGCATTGCAGCACATGTCACGTCACGATTTTCTCAACATAATTTGCCGGTATAATTAATATAATTATGCAGGTGTACTATATTCACTGTACTTTTCCCCAGGACATCTGCTGGAAGAGTACAGCGACTATACACTGCTCATTTTGTGCATCCTCATTATGTGTTGTATTGTGCTACGCAGTGCTGCCTGCGTAGCTAGTCTCATGCGTGTAGAGCACTCAAGCAATTTCAATTGCAAGTGCTCTCATCTATTTACTGCAACTTCTCTTTAATAAATCTACTGAGAGCTCGCAGTGAATAATTCACACATCTTATGCACTCATATTTCTCTTAGCGTGGCGTGCTACGCAGCACTGACAGCTGCACACGCACCGCTCTCAGTGCTCGCAGCGCACAATTAATATAATTGTGTTCTGGTTCTCAGCTCATAAATGAAAATCAACTAACTTATTCATATACAGTTTTTATTCTCATTTTGGTGCATTTATTGTTATATCAACTTTGTATTTTTTCTAAATTTAACCTAGTTTGTATTTATTCTTAACTTGTATATTTTTCCAAATTATATTATTTTGCTTGTGAAATGCGGAAGGCATAATAAACCGCTGTCTCAAATTACCATCTATGTGTCTGGTTTATTATCACCCTGTCATGAGTGAAGACTCATTATTTTCAATATATTGCAGATCTGTCAAATCCCATCATCAGGCGGATTCTCAAATACAATTTGATCTTATAATATATGCTTGAATCAATCATGACTTATGTTAATTACATTAACCGATAGTGTATAAGATTTACAAATTATATAAACAATGATTTGAACAAGCAATAAGTTGAATGAGCAAAATAGAATACAAAATTATACTGAACCTTGGACTCACAATGGCTGACGCCACGTGGTGAATTACACACTGCAATTAATTAAACGCAATTAATTGCTTGACCACACGAATTCATGATTTTAATGTCTGTTATAATTATCTGTTTCTTTTGAGAACAAAATATAATTCATCCAATACACTCAATGCATACAATTAATGCTACACTGAATTTAGGGTGATTTGGTTTACTGAACACTACACTTTGCGATGCGGATCGAGAACACGAGTGCCTCGTATGAATGTCCAGTTTAGAGAGATATAATATGGAAGATGAGATAGCGTCGTGGTGATCACTTTGTCGGCGGAAATGATTGCAACTCTTATATTGCCACCTGTTGATTAATGATTGGCCGCGCACGTGGTGTATGCGCGAGCGTATGATCAGAAGGCCATAAAAGTGTCCAACTGATAGATGATTGGATGGTCAATTCACTACGTGAATTTAGTGACCATCTCAATAATGATTATAAATGATTCCGAGGTCAATTGACCAGTTGGTCCATGAGGTGCTGCCACCTCATGACCACAAAGTCTAAAACACACTCAAAGGATAAAGGATCGAGTGAGAATTCCGTACCACGGGTCGATCAACAATATCCGAACGCCGAAGATAAGGAATCGATCGAAAGGTACAGGAGCGACCGACTCTACACCTTCTTCATGATCACAAAGTCTAAACAATCTTTAATCTAATTTTTTATTTCGTTTTAACCTCCTTCTTCACTAGTGATCTATCATGACCTTTAGTCACATGAGAAACATTCACTAATTTTTCCAACGGATCCACTATCGGTTTAAAGACATCATACATTGCCTGTTCATAGGCCTCTCTTCCCGGCTTTAATATTCTATATTTCCTACGAATTGCGTTACTAGCTTTGACGTAACAATTTGACGTAAAACATCAGTTTCTTTGGAAATTTCGTCCCTCTTCATGTTGCCTAGGCTGAGCTGGAGATGCTACTACCTCTAGTTCAATAGTTGTGTATTATTTATTACTTATCGATGTTTGCGAAATAGTTGAATCCTTTCCTGTACTTACCCTTGTCAAGATCACTATCCTTGTCAATCATGACAAATCCATACTTATTAACCCAACACATTACACATACATTTTTGAATTCAGCATATGGCATATCGGTATTCAAATGATCATTGTTTACATGCTTGAGATTTATGTCATCTTGCTTAAATAATACTAACAGATTCGTTCTATCACGCACAAGATGTTTGGGAATATGGGCATATGCCTAACAGAGATAGAAACAATCAATGTTTTCATGCCTCCCCATTGAAAAATAAGCTCGAGTAGTATACTGATTCTCACACGCTACATCATCGAAAACAAGTATCGAGTTCGGTCGACCTTTGCTTGGTGTCGCCACTTGTTCGTATTCATTGAAGAGGAAATATTCAACACCATCCACCGGCTCGAGCAATTGCTCTAGTAACTTATACTTTTAATGCTTAAGAGACTTTGAGTAGACGTAAACGTTTTCGAAGCGCAATCCATTAGGATGCGTTATGAAACTGAGGAGAGCATTTGTTTTGCCACAATTCAATGGTCCCCAAAATACGGCACGGACACTATTTGATAATAAATTACCATATTTTTTTCTACCAACTTTTTGTTGTATATACTGATCGAAGCTTATGATAGGCAGGTCAATAGGTTGTTTCTTGAACCTCATCATGTTGGTCATGACTAACATGAAATAATATATAAAGTGGTTTATAAACAAAGTCTCTCAATGTAGCAAATCGATCTTTTTGTGGATATGATCATGCAGAATCGCACTGAAAAGCGTGGTAAAGGCTTGATTAATAGTCTCATTAACAAGCTCCCCGTTGATTTGCATCCAACCGGTTATCAGTACTGTGAACCTGGTATGAAACTAGCGAAACGTGTTGCGCGAGGTGATTCGGGGATTAATCCACACGACGTAGCTTGTAAGGAACACGATATTGCATATTCAAAAAATCGAGAAAATCTTACCGCTCGAAGCGTTGCAGACAAGGTATTCGCTGAGCGTGCTTGAAAACGTGTATCCGCCAGTGACGCTACCATAGGTGAGAAGGCAGCCGCCTGGGGTGTAACAGATATAAAGAAGACTAAAAGAAAATTCGGTATGGGGATCAAGAAACCGAACAATGTCGGACTCAAGAAGATAATAAGAGCCGCAAAGAAAAAAATGATTCGAAGCGCCGATCGAAATGTAGTAATTGAATCAGCTTTAAAGGATACACGGGAAGCTCTCGAAAAAGTGTGTGGTAAACGTAAATTGCAAGCCCCTCGCATTCTATCCATACCACGTAAAATATGTGGGTTTCTGCCATTCCTTGTACCCATATTTGCGGGTCTTAGTGCAAATGGGGCATTGTCCGGTGGCGCGGCTCGTATAGCGAAAGCGGTGACTGCTGCGCAAGCAGCTAAACATGATTTGGAAGAAAGTAAGCAACATAATAAAAGGATTGAGGCTATAGCCATAGGAAAAGGTTTACATTTAAAACCCTACAAAAAGGGATTTGGTCTTCATGTCGCTGCAAAAAACGGGCAGTAACGCTATGGCAATAACAGTATGTTCGGGATCCTCTATGGTCCCCCATCCATTGGTGCGTCCGCCTTATGACCTGGTTAAGACGCCTTTGTGCCGCTTCGGGGTATTTGGCTGTGATGACCGCGGCGACGTCACCGGCGAATCCTATCAGGTATGTGTCGTCTGAAATTTCCATCCGTAAAATTTCATCGTACGACATGTTCCAGAGATCTGGCCGGGGGATCGAACCCTGGGCTGCGCCTGAGGTGATGACCTTTCTCTGTTGGCCTTTTCGTGTGTCGTAGAGCAGTATTCGGTCCTTCAAGTAGTCGTCCACCATCGCGAGGAGGTACGCTGGTACCTGGAAATGTACCTTTAGCGCCCGCATCATGTCGCACCATCTTGCTGAATTGAAGGCATGCTTCACGTCGAGCGTAGCCAATACCACGATCTCTCGGGAGTAATGGTTGCTCTCCCGCGTTGCCTTAACTATTCTTATGACCTCTTCAACTGCGTCTATCGTAGATCGTCCTTTCCTGAAACCGAATTGTCTATCGGATAGGTCTCCTGCTTCCCGTATTGCTGTGTGCAGTCGTGGCTTCATTATCCTCTCCAGTAATTTCCCGGCCGTGTCCAGCATGTACAATGGCCTGTAGACTGACGGGGAGTTAGGATCTCCTTTGCCTTTGCTAATTAACACCAGACGCGGCGTTTTCCAGAGTTTGGGAAAAACTCCGCTCTTCAGGCAGAAGTTGTACATGTCGAGAAGCAGTTTCGGGCGGGCGTCTGCCACCACCTTCAGCACTTCTGCCGGTACGCCGTCGGGTCCTGGGGCCTTCCTGTTCTGCAGGGCTTTGACCGCGTCCATCAGCTCTTCCTTATTAAATGATGTGATTTCCTCAATCCTGATGTCGAGGTCCTCCTCGCTCCTCGGTTGGTGAGTCGGGAATAGGGTATCTACGATGTTTTTCATCCTATTCAGGTCTATGCTCTCTCCTTCCGAGAAAGTTTGCAGCTTCCGCGTCACTATCCTGTAGCCCAATCCCCACGGCTCGTTATTCACATCCTGTATAATGGATTTCCAGCGCTCCGACTTGCTGCGGCCAATTTGACGCTGTAGGATCTTCTTGGCGCCTTTGCATTGAGCCGCGATGATCGCTGCCTCATAAGGATTCCGGCTTCGAACTCTAATTGCTTTCCTTCGCAGTCGGAGGCATCGTTTTCGCTGACTGGCGATCTCGTCGGTCCACCAGTACGCTGCCTGCTTGTTCGCTGGTCGCTCCTTCCTCGGCATCGATGCTCTGCACGCTAACAGTATGAGCTGCATCGTTTCGTCCTCCAATTCTTTTGCACTTGGGTTTTCAACGTGCGTCGAGATTCTCCGTCCGTTGAGTATCCCTATACCCAATTTCCTCTCATCCATTTCGCCTACGACGATGACCCTCGAGATTAGGGACCTCGACGGAGCAACTGAAGGAGAAGATGTGCTTGACGCATTGGCACACGAATACCCGGGACAAGTAGACGATGTTAAAGTCCGAGTGCCAAATACGATTTACACGGGCCAGAAATTCGCTCTTATCGAGTTGGATGAAACAAAGGCCACGGAACTCATCCACAAGGGTAAGATCAAAGTTGGCTGAGTCAACTGTAGAACTCGGAAACGGAAAACGGTAATGCGTTGCTTGAGGTGCTTAGGGTATGGGTATCAAGCCAAAAACTGTAGTGGCCCGGATAGAAGTAAGCTGTGTTATAGCTGAGGTGAAACCGGTCATAAATGCGCTAAGTGCGATAAGGAAGCGCAGTGTGTTTTGTGCGCGAACGAAGTGCAATCGTCCCACGTGCCGGGAACAGGGAAATGTGCCGCTTTTGGGAAAGCGTTGGAAAGTACTAAGAACAGGACGACGACGACGACGACGACGATAATGATGATGATGATGATGATGATGATGATGATGATGATGATGATGATGATGATGATGATGATGATGATGATGATGATGATGATGATGATAGGTATAGTTTTTAACAAATGGCATAGTAATTATAATAAGTCATCATGTGTGAATCAAATCAGACAGTCAAGACAATAATTAGTCCAAATAAAACACGAATAAAATCAATCAATTAAAATTAGTCATTAAAATCGATAAATAAAAGCAGTCAAATAAAATATAGTCCATAAATACACAAAGCAAAAACAATAAACAAAGTCAAATCAATAAAATAAAACCAATAAATAATCTAAACAACAATAGCAGGTACGGATTTATACGTGCCGCTCGGGCAACTTATTTATTTCTTAGCAGACAATTATTAATTTCTAATAAACATCAATGAAGAGTTGAAATAAAATGTCCTGTAAAATTATTTCTGCGAGTCCACAGCTTGGTACTCTTAGTTAATCGGACACTACAGGCTTTCCCGACATTCGCTCCTTCTTTCACACATACATACGTAATCTTTTCCTTCGATCCGCTTTCTTCTAAATTCAGATCGGACTTCCAACACTAGTCCGAGCAAAACAAAGTTCAACCAAAGAGGGTGAAAAATAAAGATTCTCGAGAATAGTTAGCACGCGATACAGCCCATGCCGAGTCGATTCCTCACATACAACAACTCGACGATAACGAGACGTCGGAAGGTCACGTACGCGAAGCTACTAACGGCCCGATACTTCAATCTTGAAAATCATATACCGTATAAAAGACAAGACCCGGGAATCTCCGACCGATCGTACAATATAAATAAAATAACAAATAATGAATACTGATTAAACAAAAAGTGATAATAATGGCAAGATAACTGACGTCAAAATAATAGTAACCGTCAATAAATAATTTACAGACAATAGATCGTTCGCATATGCTGGTCAAATAAAATAAAATAACAGTAACGGACAGTTTAACTACGCGAGATACGCCCAGACCGTTCAAATCCATCACATCCACATACATAATACGGGACGATGGCCGATCACGCACTACAGAAGAATAACAACAACAAAAAATACTGCTTAATATAATAAGAAAAAAATAAATAAATAAATAATAAATAAAGTAAGCTAAGTTAAGGTACGTCAGTCTTATTAAAACGACGGCGTTAACGACACGTAGTCCTAGATAATAAGATGAATAAAAGAGAAATAAACTAAGTCATATAAATCAATCTAAAGTCAATAGTTCGGTAAAAGCCTGCAACGCGGTCTATCCCGTTCAAATCCCACAGAAACAAGCACACACCGGGATAACGGCCTAACGCGCGCATCGTTTAACCGTCAGCAAAAAAACAACTAATTAACGCAATGACTTTCTCCCGGCTCTAACCGCCAAGCGATCTCGATATTACAATTTACTAATGTAGCCGGTCCCGATACAAAATAATACTCTGTGCGAGGTATACAAAAATCGCAGGTATGACCAGGCTCAACGGGACTTGTCCGTCCTCAAACAATAAAATTTGATCGGAAGACCAGGGGAAGGAAAGAGAGCTCACCGGGACGATCACGCTGCGACGTTCCTTGAAATACGGGACTATTCTACGATCGTATTGATTCGATTCCTCTCTCGATTGGATGTTTGGTTCGGCGTCTCGTTTGAATTCTCGTCTCGAATAAGTGTTTCATTCGGTGACCTGAAGAAATCCACCGGTACCCACGACTTGCCAATAAGCGGTAATTATGCGAACAGTAGAGCGGGACAATGATAATCTCGAGGCTACGTCCTACTCGCTCGACAGTCACCGGGAAAAAAGCCCTGAGGTCCTGCCGGCACGCGTGCTCGTGAACTCAGATCCCCTCCTAACGATCTGAACTCGGTTAAATGGGGCAATCGGTGTCGCCGGAGCGCCTCAGCTGGACGACGCATAAATTAATAACCGATCATCGAGATAGGAGCTCTGTCCGGCCGGTAAACCCCACACGACCGATGGATCGCTGCCAGAAAATGCTAGCCGACGACAGATAGCGGCGTATCACTGGTAGATAAACATCAAGCGGGACAATGATATTTCTCCATAGAGAAATACTGAGGATGAGGTCAAGGCAGAATTAGCCTCCAGAGGGTTGCCGATAGGGGGTACCTCTGCTGCTATGCGGGATAGATTGTATTTTTCGGGAATGTTAGCGAACCCTAATGAATCGACTACCGATTTAGTTACGGTACAGGTAGAGGTCAGCCCTTCTGCACCGAATGATGCCATCCCGTCGACACTAGGGGAAAACGATTACGCAATGGTTACGAAGCCGTTTGACCATTCGTCCCCGGTCAGAACGGATCATACGCATTCCCGCCATTCAACGCCGGCGATCACCGCGTGCGACATTTTGAAGAAATGGAATGTGTCCTTTTCTGGTAAACACGGGGAGGAGATGGACGAATTTCTCGCACGAGATGAGGATAGTCGAGGCCTGGTAATCATTTCAGACGAGGACCTCATGAGTTGCCTACCCATGTTTGTGAAAAGGATCGCTTATCATCGGTTTGAATGGAACGGTCCCGACTGACCTCATGGAAGAGGTGCAAGGAGGCCTTCCAGCAACGTTTTGGGGACCCGGACTTCCAATTCACACTACGCGAACAGATCCGGACACGTACCCAGGCATCGGAGGGACGGGTAGCCGATTATTTCACCTGTATGTGGAATTTATTTGTTAGAACCGTACCGCCATTCTCAGTTGAAGAGCAGGTGAAGACTACATTCCGGAATTTGCTGCCTTGACTCCAGGTAGCTATACCACTTACTGATACCTTGGACCTGGAGGGTTTGGAAAAGATGGCGATCCGAGTGGAGCGTAGTTATTTTGCTGCCAGCTCGTATCATACCCCTCCGGCTCCGGATAGATCCATGCTCCCGGAGTTTGCGTATCATCCACCAGGGAGGCTGAGGAATCGGGTCACCGTTGGGATAGTAGATCAAAGTCCGGTACCGACTGGCAAGAACCACGGCTCGTTCCGTGAATTTACTAACCCTTTCGAGGGAGGGAATTTGAGAAGTTTTATTTCCACCCCGCCTCACTATACCAACTTTGTGGGTCGGCCGAGTGGAGGCACAGCAGAGGGTTCCCGTGACTGGTATTTGCCGGCGCCATCCCGACCAGCTATCCGACCGGAGACGGCACCGATGCTAAGAGTCACAGCAACCAGCACTAACCCGTTCCTGCAAGAACCTGCAGCACCTTAGGAAAATTCGGGGATAGCGACAGGCTTTCCCCTTTCCGACAGGCCAGCTATCTGCCATAACTGCGGGATCACTGGCCATTTTTCAAGGGGATGTGCGGTGCGGAAAACGGTTTGCTGTTACCGATGCGGCAAGGAGAGTGAGACGACCCGATCTGCCCACAACTGCACGGGAAACGGATATGGGAGTCGCTGTTGAGGGGAGCGGCGACTTCCTCGATCCAGGGAAATTCTCCACTAACAATCCCGGAATATCTATGTAGTCCGGTAGGAGACAACAGCCAAGTCCGACAGGTTCTGGTTGTCTGCCTCGAGATTTTCGGGCAACCACTGCCCGAGTTGGTGGACTGCGGGGCAAATAGCTCCTACATCAGCACCGAGGGCCTGTTGGAGATGACCAGGCTGGGATATTCCCGACGGCCAACACCGGAACATCATAGTACTATCGCAAATGAGCATCAGATTATCTGCACGGAGGAAGTTGAATTCAGCGCAACGTTGAAGAGTCGTTGGAGTAGGCTCACTGCAAGAGTCTATCCTGACCTTCCTGTCCCGTTGCTATTGGGCCTCGACTCTCTTTTCCTACTAGGGATTGGAGTGGATCTGAGGAGGCGCAAATGGTTTTTCAGCGGGGAAACCACAGAGTACGACTTCAAGCCGGTACAGGTGATAGAAAACGTTAACACGCTGATGCCAATTACGGACCTGACAGAGGCCGAAACCGTTCGGTTGGAAGAGTTCCTGTCCATACAGGTCCCAAGAAATCAGCCCCCAGGGTTACGAACTTGGTAGTCCACCATATCGATGTTGGTAATGCCCGACCCATCAAACAACGATGGTACCCATTCACCCCCGTTATGAGGGAAGCGATGGATCAGGAGGTTAATCGTATGTTGGAGGTTGACGTGATCGAGCCTTCCACCAGCGAATGGTGCACTCCGATCGTGATGGCGGCGAAACCCAGCGGCACTTTCCGGTTCTGTTTCGATTTCCGTAAAGTGAAAGAGGTTTCCAAAAAAGACGCGTACCCAATGCCGTACATGAGTCACATATTGGACTGCTTGAGGTCGGCCAAATATATCTCGACTCTGGACCTGAGTCAGGCCTTTCATCAGATTCCTCTAGACCTGGAATCCCGAGAGATCACGGCATTTACATTTCCTCATACGGAACTATTCCAGTTCAAGTGGATGCCGTATGGATTGATCACCGCTCCAGCTATGTTTCAGCGGCTGCTGGACCGGGTTATTAGTCCCGATATGCAACCTCATGCGTTTGCCTATCTCGACGATATTGTCATTGCCACCGACACTTTCGAGGAACACCTGGAGTGGCTGAGACGGGTTTTCGAGAAAATCACGGCGGCAGGGCTGCTGATCAACCCTGAGAAGTGTGAATTCTGTCAGAAGGAGTTGAAGTACCTGGGCTTCTTGATTAACCGCGAGGGGATGTTGGTAGATCCGGATAAAACAGCAGCTATCCTTGAGATTCCAGTCCCGAAAACGGTTACACAAGTCCGACAATTCCTGGGAGCTACTTCGTGGTACAGACGGTTTATTCCTGAGTACGCAAAGGTAGCGGAGCCTATTGCCAAGCTCACCAGAAAGCGACAGGAATGGTTCTAGGGCCAGGAGCAACGGAGAGCCGTCGAGCACCTTAAGAAAGCCTTGACTGATGCACCAGTATTAGCACGTGTCGATTATATCAACAAATTCACGCTCCAGACTGATGCAAGCCTAACCGGTTTGGGAGCTATTCTCACGCAAGAACGGGATAGGGCAGAACACCCGATTGCCTACGCGAGCCGTAGCTTAACAAGTGCAAAGCGTAACTACGACGTTCGGAAGCTGGAATGCCTGGCGATCCTATGGTCGGTAGAGAAATTTAAACCATACCTGAATGGGTATCGTTTTACTGTAATCACCGGTCACGCGAGTTTGAAGTGGTTACTATCCCAGAAGGAACCCAAGCGGATAGTAGCCCGATGGACATGGAAGCTGATGAATTCAGACTTCGATGTGTTACATCGGAAGGGCTCACAAAATCAACTGCCTGATGCTCTGTCCCGAATGTTTGAATCGACTCCTCCTTGAAACAATACCGAAGAGGATGACTGGATTAACGTGGCAGGGTTGCCACCTCAAGCTTCTGTTAACGCGTTGCTCACACTGCCTCCCGGAGAGAGAGATCTTTGGTATGAGATACGAGTCAAGGACGTACGGGAATATCCAGCCCGCTATCACGACTGGAAATTCTATCCAGACACTGTCTGGAAAGTTGTGGTCCCACGACACCAGAAACCAGCTATTCTTTATGAGAACCACAATGTCCCGCAAGCGGGTCATCTGGGGATCGACAAGACCTTTAAGAGGATAGTAAGTTCGTATTATTGGCCTGGTTTGCACCGAAACGTCACTAGATATGTCCAACGCTGTGACACCTGCCAGCGTACCGAGTCCCAACAGGGACCCTCGATGGGCCTGATGGGCCGTCGGATTATCGAGGAGCCATGGACAGTGGTGGCAGCTGACATTATGGGACCTTTTCTACCCAGTCGGTCTGAATTCACCTATATTTTGGTAATCCAGGACCTGTTCACCAAATGGGTGGAATATTGTCCGTTAAGAAAGGCTACGGGAAAGAAGATCAAGGAAGCGTTAGAGGAATAGGTGTTTTCCCGGTGGGGGGTTCCGAAGGTGCTTCTAACGGATAACGGGACGGAGTTTGTCAACATCAACTTACAGCAGGTAGTGGCGGAGTATAGTATTTTCCATACTGGTACTTCAGCATACCATCCTCAGGCCAACCCCGTGGAGCGGGTGAACAGAGTCCCTAAGACCATGATCGTAGCATTCTCGGAAAATGATCATAGGGAGTGGGACTTGCATTTGGCCGAGTTTCGCTTCACATATAACACCGCATGCCACTTCTCTATAGACACTTATCAGTTCTACCGGAGAACCCCCGGGGAAAAGGAGGTAAGGACAACCGACCCCCGTAGGTGGTCGGCACAGATAAACAATTTACAACCTCTCAGGGAGAAGGTTCAACACGACCTTGAGGAAGCCTACCGTAGGCAATCTCTTCAGTATAACAAACACCATAGTCCCGCCACATTCAAAGTGGTGGATGAAGTGTTGCGCCGACAGCGGTTATTGTCCTCTGCCTCGCAGAATGTGGCGGCCAAACTGACTCTGAAATTTAAGGGGCCGTATTATATTATAATTCGGAAGGTTTCGATAGACGACTTCAAACCTTATAGGTCCCGTATCTCGCTTGATATTCCAGATAGACCCTCTTCAGTTACTGCGTCACCTGACGAGTTCTCTGGAGACGCGATGCGTGGGTCTCGCGATGAGAGAGCCACGCGGGAGGCGAGAGCCTCTGGCAGTGGCTTCGGGAGTGCCGGGTTTTGTCGAACCTGGTAGCCCCGTGCCTGGCGACGGGGGCGCCTCCTCCTCTGCTTCCGAGATCGGAAGTGGAGAATATGTAACAGTCTCTACACACCGGAAAATACGACTACTTAATTTTATTGCCGAGGATAAGCCAATTTCCATGAGTTTTCGTACTTGGGAATTGCACGAGTACCCGATACTCTACACGACAACAAAACATGTGTGGACCGCCAAAGCATCTTCTCAGCTGGAAAAACCTCGATATGTAATTCGAGGTTTCAAACAAGCAAGAAAAAAAAAGGTTGACAAGAATGCGAGTCTTTTCGATCATTGTAACGTTAGTGATTTGAAATTGTATATAAATTCACAATGTTATCCATATGGAAATTCGAATCTTAATATTGATCAAAACAAGTACGCTTTGCAATATGAAATGTATGCCAATTTCCGATCAAGCTATTACTGTAAAGAAGCCGAGCCACTGCTAAATAAGAGCGAATTTTTTAATTATGTACCACTGATCGCAATTGACTCTTCAAAGCAGAATGACTCCCTCAAATCTGGTCCCGTTGACATCCGCCTAGAGTTTGAATCTAAAAATAATATTCCTCCTCAAACATCAGCGTACTGTCTAATCTTGCATGATCGAATAGTAGAATATTGTATAATCCAATTAGTGGTGGGCTGAAAAAGTTAGTATAAAAGTTGGTTCCATATCATGAAGCCTGATTAGTATCACTTAAGATGGACTTCATTATTGATGTTCGAGCGTTCAAAAAATCTATTGACGAATTTGTGCTGAGAAAAATTTTAATAATTAAAATGAATACCGATAAACGCCTGAGCCTGTAATACTCCTCTACGAACCACCTTGTGCGTGGGCCACCTTACCGGCGAAATATAAGAGTATCAATTCGTGGCTCGAACGCAACTTTCATGGAATATCCTGGAGCTCTGACGATATACCATACGACTCAGCTACAATGATAATTCGAGCTATCTTGAAAAATGCTAGAACCATTTTTGTGAAAGGCTTAGAGAAAAACAGATGGGCTTCTTGGATGTATCATCATCATCCATTGTTGAACTGGAAACGCTGGACTGCCCTTCGTTACGAAAGTTGTATCCAAAACTGGACACTGATAGGGACATTTAATGTCTACATCATTAAAAAATCTTAAACTATAATTGTGCTGATAGAAACGTGAGATCCCTGAAGAATTGGATCCACGTATACGAGGCTATGTATAAAAGCAGAGTTTTGGAAAAGAAATGAAGAAATAAAACATGCTACATGAAAATGACTTTTATTTTTCTCTATAGAAAATTCCTTTTACAATAAGAAAAAATCAGCATAGTAATATAATATTATACTTATGATTAGCTACAAAATCTATAGTGAATAACATCATCAACCTGAAAAAATTGTCAAAGACATTTCCAATAGTTCCTCATAACACATCAGAAATATTATTCTTTGAAAACTTTTTAATTTAAATATTATATTGTACACTTTTTACTATATTTTCATGTATTTTCAGTGACAATGGCTATTTGAAATATAGTATCAACGTTTGATGCAGCAGTTGACTCCATAGTCATACTGTTTCACAGACGTTTGAATTCAACACTATGATATTTTCAACCATAATAGTTCATGTAGAGTTCACCACTGTGCGACGCTTTGACCATGTGCTGAAACAGTTCTTTACCATCATCGAAAACTTTTCCAAGTCTGGCAGGTAGGAAGATGGCGAATTCATTGTCCATATCAACGATGATTTTCTTTCCGACATTCGTCTGCGCCAATTTAATATCAGTGCTGTGATGGTCTTGCTGAAGTTCCACATCGGCTAGCTTCTTCTTTGGAAGGAATTCGGTTATCTTGCCCACTCTGTTGATTGCTGAGAGATCCATTTTTTTCAAGTATTCAAAGAATTTTAAGCCTTTTTATGATAACACGTAGATCTGTTCTTGTACGAATCAGATTTTTCACTTCTTCAATATTTTTCAAAAGCAGTTCAACTCGTACTTTTAGTTCACTACGTCTGTCGTGCATTACGTCCTCGACTGATGTGATTGAAACTTGTACCATAAAATTATGTAGCATAGATTTTTCCTTTCCTCACCCCTCCAAATCCTCATCATCGTAGACTCCACCTTTTTTTTTGATATATAGAAGTTTATCAACAAGCTTTATTTTTCTTCTCCATCAACACTTTGAGAGTCGCTCTTACAGTCTCGTAGCATTTGTTTATTTCAAATCGATTATGACATATTTTCTTCGCGATATTTGAAACTACTAGAGCGAGATACTGAAGCATCGATTGTAACACATAGTATTTGATTACAGGCTGACGTCTATCATCAGTTAACCCTTTGCACTCGGGAGGTGTCTCGTTTACCCAATAAATGGTGAGCGAGAGTCACCTCTCGAGGGCAAAGGGTTAAGCGATGTAGGGTCTTTCCAATAATACTTATCACATTCTCAGTGAGGCGATGCTAGACCATCGTTGCACTATTTCTCAGCGTTGCATCCATTCATTTTCATGAATATTCCATATTAGAAGCCTTGAATACACCAACGATTACATTCATATTGCCTTTACGATAAGGTGAGGTAAAACTCAATCACATGACATGTACCATATGATTGGATGCGGGAGAAACAACACAATAGAAATCGTGTGGGTACGAGGGAGAACGCACTAAGTGTCAAGTGCTAAATCGTGGAATGATTCTTTCGACTGGGTATAAACATAACAATGCCAACAAAGCATACGTTGTCCTATATCAGAGTACTTGAACGGGATCCGACTATGGCTAACACCCAGCTATCTTACACCGCCACCACTACCACCACCACCACCACTCTACAACCAAGGAGGTTTTGAATCTGAGCTAAATGATGTGTGTCTGAGTTAAAAAGGGTCGGTAAATTTCGGTGCAGATCTCTGGGATTAAAAAACCCCTTGTATACCTACTAATCTATGTACAAGGAGTGAGATTGTGTGGGGATACTGTGCTATTTGAGCCCGGAGCATCAGAGAGGCTTGTTTCGGTCATCGAACAAAATACAAACAGTATTTATATTCTAGCTATTAATCAGCTATATAATAATGTTACAAAGCCTTTAGGAGAAGGTGTATCATGTCCCAGGAATATACCGGAATTGCACAATAATGCGCGATTGAAAACGAATATAATAACTGTCGAAAATAATAATCATTTAATGGAGAATAAAAAGGTGAATAGGATTCACAGGACATCTCTATTAAACGAGAGAAGTAAAGAAGGAAATAATTAGAACGGTGATTTTATAAAAATTATCGATGATGATCAATTATATTGGGTTGATGCATAAATATCCGCCGTTTGTATTGGCGTGTTTTTCGTTCGTGAACATTAGCTTTTCATTTCCTTTTTCTATATAAAATTTTCTTGTATTTTCAGGATATAAAAATGCGTGTCGAAAATCATATTCACATTCGTCATATCATGCCACTACGAAGAAAGATGGAAGGCAGCACAGTCATTTCGCGATCTCAACGAACTTTTCGGCAAAGAAACAATTAGCGAAAGACAATGCCTAGAATGGTTTTTGCATTTCAAATCTGGTGATATGAGCTTGGAGCACAATCCAGGAAGAGGTCGACCATCGGATTTCAACGACCAGGCCCTTTAGAAAACCGTAGAAGAGGACGAAAGCATGACAACTCGAATGTTGGTCGAAGACTTTAACGTTGACCAATCCACGATCGTTCGGCGTCTCAAAAAGCTCGGTAATGTGTGGTAATTGGCTGAATGGGTCCCTCACGAGTTCTCCGATAACAGCAAGGCCGAACGTCTTCGAATATTCACCGGTTTGTTACAACGAAATGAACAAACCCCATATCCGAAGAATCTTGTCACTGGGAATGAATCGTGGGATCCCTTCAAAAACGTTAGAAGAAAGAAGGTCTGCGTTTCGCCAGGTGTTTTTCCCAAAGGAATACCGAAAACGTCCACTGTAAGAAAGCAATGTGGTGTGTCTGGTGGGATAGAAGCGGAATCGTCCACTGGGAGATCATTCCAAACGTCATTTGTTATTGGTGGAATGACGAGGATGAACGACAACAGTAGTGAATTCCGGTCAAAAATGGCAATCGGCAATTCAACATCAATAGCGACGTCTACCTGGCTCAACTCGACGGCCTTCACGCTTCAATTCAGACGAAACGACCCTCGCAAAAAGAACCAAATCGTCTCTCACCACAATAATGCACGTCCACATGTTGAGCGTCGTGTCGTCGAATCCATCGCCAATAAGGGCTGGGAATTGCTTTCACATCCGCCATACTCACCTCCTGATTCCCCTATGGACTACCACGTTAATCGATCGCTCAAAAACTACAAACGAACAAAATTTACGAAGATTTGGATGACTTGATGGCCGATATCAAAGCGTGGATTGTCTCTAAGAATCATGACTTCTTTGCCCATGGGATCGACCATCTGCCAAAAAAATGGGAAGCTATTATTGAAGTCGAGGGAGAATATGCTCCAGAATAATTATTTAAACATGTATTTGTTAAATATTTTTTGTTGCTTTTCTCGAATAAAAGTTATTTTAAAGAACAGCGGATATTTATGCATCAACCATAATATATTGAAACGTTTCGCGATTTTTATTTACTTTTGATTTCGATATGATACGCGTGTGTTCGGCGTCGATGAAAAATCGCGTAGTTTTTAAATTTTTATTTCGAGCGGTTTCGTCCTTGATCGTATGAAGCATGGAGCTTGCTCGAAACTAGTTCGTGCTGTGGGCTGGATGGAGTGAGAGGTGTCTGTGGTTTTAAGGATTTGCAATCAATCAATTAGGTTGTTATTAGTAATTTTATTGTTGTTGTTTGTGAGACCTCAGCTTAGGTTTTTTTGTTGCGTCGCATTTGTCTGTGAAAGACATGCGGTTTGTTACCCTTTCATCATTGGTCTTTTTATTGATTGGATAATTGCTTCTTTTCTTCACGGTGCTGAAGGCACGGGATTGCTGGATAGATTTCTGATTGATTGTTAGTTCAGACAAAGGTAGGAAGGACGTACGTAGAGCGTTCGTACGGATTTTAATGTTCGCCTGCGTGAGTTTTTCCTAAATCTACGTATGTGGAATTGCTTCCGGTATTTTTGGGACCTGCTTCTATAATTCGTAAAGAGATGAGATTTCGCCTTTACGGAGCTTAACACTCAAGTTATCTGTTTATAGGTTATCGCGTTTGTTAAGATGCGTTTTCTTTAAATCTACGTAAATGGAATATTTCCAGTTTCTTCCGGTTATGACTCTATAATTCGTACAGTGATGAGATATCACTTGCACGGAGCTTAATACTCAATTTGTTCGTTTTAAGGGTCGTCGCGGTTGCTAATACGCGATTTTTCTATTACTACGTAAATGGAATAATGAATTTCTAGTTCTATTGGGGCTTGACTCTATAATTCGTGTAGTGATGAGGTATCACTTGCATGGAGCTTAACACTCAATTTGTTCGTTTTTAAGGGTGTCGCGTTCACTAATACGCGATTGTTCTAATAGTACGTAAATGGAATAATTAATTTCCAGTTCTTTTTAGGTTTTGACTCTATTATTCGTAAAGTAGTTAGATATCACCTTTACGGAGCTCAACACTCAATTTATCTATTTCGGAGTTGTCGAATATTGTGTAATTTTGATTTTAGGTATCTCTGGAATTGCTTTAGGATATCATTGGCCGAATCCCGATGGCCATTGGCGCTTCGCGGATCTCTACTCAGAGGTTACAGGGTGTGGCCTAGTTGCTGGGCTTAGTCCTCATACGGGGCGTTCCTTGGTACCTTCGTTAGATGTACCGGTCCGCCTTATTTTTAATCATCGGACGTCTAGCTGGTGTTATGCTATTTGGGATGTTATTCTTTTGGACTGCCCGGTCGCGAGATCTGCCTTTTGAGGCTCCGCCCTGCTAATGGTCGCGCGAAGAGTTTATAGTAGGAGCGAGAGTGTCGTGTTGTGAGGTGATGTGTATGATTTTACCTACCTATCTTTACTCGTCTGTGTTATTGTTTGGGTCCCTAGCTATGGCTCTCTGTTCGCAAGAGACACCGGGTTCGCAGCTTGACCAGTTAGCTCTTCCTGGACCCCGGATACTGAAGCCTTTATTCGCAATTAATTATCGTGCCATTAAGAGGCTTATGATTCGGTTCTTTAATAATTGCGACTAGCCGAGGTATCCGCAAGATCTAGGTGGTAGCTGGTGCTGGCCCTGACGTGGTCCCACCCACGCAGGTACACCCTACGAGTCTAGTACGCGGTGCACTCAGTCGGGATGCCACTCCCTTGACCTTGCGTCACTCGTGCTGCTTCACACTTTAAGAGACGGATAGCCACGACGCCGTGCGTGGGGACCCGTTAGTGGAGTGTGCCCTGACGCTGTGAGTAGGGGCGGCCAAGCGCAGTGAAGGGGAGCCTTACTCCTCACAGAGTATCCTAATGAGTTCGTTTACTCAACTGACGGCCAAGCGCAATGCAGGGGAATCTGTTGCGAAAAAGAACACTCGTTTTAACATGGTGTTTCCCAAACGGTTAATATGTTGTTTTTTATCGGTTCGTTCGATCAAACGACGGCCAAGCGCAGTGCAGGGGAATCGATTTGATCGAAAGAACACGTCTTTGTTACATGGAGATTCTACGTGTAATTTTATTTGCTAGGTGTGCTGTCGAGCAGCACTTCGTCTTGACTTATTAGATTTGACAAGAGCCCCGAGGCTTGTCCTGTCGCGGTTTATATAGGTTGGAGGATGGACCCCCCGGGGGGGGGGTGTTTTGGGTAGGTCACGTGATGTTTTTCGCACTTCAATCACTATGTGAGAGAGGTGCGGGGTGACGTGTAGGTATACCGTTATTTCTTGAATTTCTATTCTTAGCCGATTTTTGTCCTTCTAGGGTTTGAAACGAGGTTTCCGCTAGGTTGAATTTCGTCGGACAACGTTATATTCCTACCTGTTGTAGGTTCAAACTTTTTACCGGTGTTTTCCTTGGTTTGATCATGGATTTTCTACGATTCAGGCCCATATGGGTCTTACCCTGTTTCGTATGCCGCTGCCTTGCGGTTTTATTGATGAATAATTGCCCAGGATAATTAATTATTGTTAATTATATCTTTCCTTGTGTGTTTTCTACGGATTTCTCGCTGATTTTTACGTTATTGTTGTTTTCATGTGTTCTCCTACATGAGGATTGTCTTTCTCTATGGGTGTTACTTAGTTTTTGTCAGAGATAAGTTTGTTTTAGGTGTTTTATTAATATTAATGATTTTATTCGTGAGTGGGGGTACGTAGCGAAGTTTCATGCGAAGGTACCCTGTTGATCTTTCTCGGTGTTTCGTGGAGTCTCAAGAGTTCCATGAATTCTTTTCTATTCTTGCCGTGCTGTGGCGTTCTCGGTGTTCTCGCCCTTTGAATAGTGTGGCCTATTTGGGGTTGTGCCAACTGCGTTTAGGCTTGGCCCGGTGATTGTGTAGGGTGGAGGCTATTGCGCTGGTCTAGTAGGCCGGCGTATGCTTGTTGTTACGCCTCCTGTTTTGTTTACATCGTGATCTTCAGGCTAGGCAGGTCTCTTATTTACACCATTACTTTTAAGGTGTGTACTTGCGATTCTGCGTGTGTACCTACTAGTCCTTTCTATTCTCCTCGTCCGGTGGGTGCTTCTTTTGATATGTTATGGAGTGTTTTGTCTACCGATAACTATTTTGTTTGCTTTGTCTGATTTTGGTATGTTATATGTTTTTTGTTTAGTTTGTGTGGGTTGGTTTGTTAGACTAAATGAAGGTTGTTGGTTATAGTAGCGAATCGCCTTAATTGCGTTCCGTTACAATATATGATATCGCTTACGGTAATAAGAGCGAAATAATCTCAAATAATAGACACCTCGATGAGTCTGAGGTCTTTTCTGATGATCTGGAATCTGTCGCGCGAAAGCTAACAGCATGTGATCCGATCGAGTCTCATACAATGTTGAATTTATTAATAAAATATCAAACGCTATTTTCAGACAAGCCAGGATGCATTCTAATGTATGAGCATAGCATAAAACCTATTAAAACGAAACCATTTATTCGTCACTCGTACGATATCCCACTAGCGTACCGGGAAGAGGTCAACTCGGAAATTAAAAGTATGTTAAAAGCCGGCATAATACAAAGGTCGACTAGTCCTTACTGTAATCCATTAAGGATTGTTCGAAAATCGGATGAAAAAATTAGAGTTTGCCTAGATGCTCGGTTTTTGAATAACACCATTGAAGGGGATAACGAGTCTCCCCCACCTATTGAAGAATAAATGCAAAAATTTCAAGGAATAAAAATAATTTTGAAGCACGATCTTACATGCAGTTACTGGCAAATCTCGTTAGCTGGAGAATCTCGTCACTACACGGCATTTCTATACGGATCAACCTGATACCAATTTTGCAGAATACCTTTTGGTTTAAAAACAGCAGGCTGTGGATTTATCCGAGCATTGAGTCTAGCTTTAGGAGGAGGTGAACTGAATGACCTTGTGGCTACCTATATAGATGACCTCATAATTACGTCAACGACTTTTGATAAACACATGCAATATCTCGAACGCCTTTTGGATGAATTACTCCATACCAATTTTACGTTAAAGTTAAGGAAAGCCCCATTCTCCCAAAGGAATAACACTAGAACCGAAAAAGCTTGATAATATACTAAAATTCGAAGAGCCTAATAATAAGTTTTAACTCGATACATTTTTCGGGGTTTGCAATTATTATCGCCGATTCAGTATATTTCATGCTCATTACCTGGATCCTTTTCGTACACTCCTTAAAAAAGATACGACCTGGCGATGGACACCAGACCGCGATTAAAGAATTAAGAAGAAACTTCGTGAAGAACGTAGAATTATCGCATTATTTTCTGGACAAAATATTTAAGCTCTAAACAAACGCCTCGGACAGGGGGATTTCTGGCATCTTATATCAAATTGACGATGAGCAGAATCATCGATTAATATATGTAGCTAGTAGATGTTTAAATTCAGTAGAAATTCACTAAACCACTACAGACAAAGAGCTTCTAGCAATTGTGTACGCGGTCGATCAATTCAATATATATTTACTATATAAGCCATTAGAAATCTTCACTGATCACAAAGATCTTACATTTCTTCGAGAAACGATATTTCGTACAGCTCGCTTATTTTGATGGTGTTTACTTCTTCAAGAGTATACATTCATGATATCATATTGCAAGGGAACTCATAACATTGTCCCCAATTTTTTTCGTCGACATCCAGATCGTACTTTATATAAGAATGTACAAGAATCTTTTCTGATATCTATGTTTCGCTTGCCTACTATGAGTCCAGGGGATAAAGAAATAAACGCGTTAACGATATTTCTTCAACTCGAGGCCAATTCATAATAAAATCCGGACTTATAGAATATAGTTCAATGGCAGCAAAAGGACCATGATATAGTAAAATTAGAAGCACGGAAACTAGAAGATATAAACAGGGAATATACATAGGTAAAAACACAATGGCGTATGGTTCCATAGAAACCACTTAAATAAAATTTGGACGCTCAGACGCCCCTAATGATTTAATTACAGTAGATGCTTATGGACCCTTGCCTACTTCCGTAGGGGGAGTTCAATACATTTTTGTCCTTCTTGACGTGTTCTGAAAATTATTTAAACTTTATCCTATTAAACACGCTAACACTCGTGTCGTCCTGAAGAAAATCTTCGATGATTACTGTTCAGTTTTCGCACCTACCAAGCACACACTTAACTCATGCACACGCTACACTCACAATCATCTGACGCCTCGCGTCATATGGTATAGCTCGCAGGTATGCTATATCGATTTATCGACCGCGCACTCAAGCACATTGTCCATCAGCTCACATCCTCGATCGAAGCTCACTCAAGCGGTCAACGCTGCTATCGTGGCCCCAGCGGCAAGACCACTCACAAGGCTCACTTTCCATCGTTGGCGGCGAATCACAACTCAACCAAGCTGTGACGCACGTCCGCCCTCTTGATATTCTCCCTCGTGGTCGACGGATGTGGCCTTTGTTCTCACTCGAGTCGCTCGCAGTACACGTTCCCGCGTAAACTCACAGAGATATTCAGTCGTTCCACTCATTTTAGTGCGCATTCAGTGTTATAGTGTATTCCATTCTTGGTCAAATCACCCGTGTGTCAAATCAGTGTCAGTGCGAATCACAGCAAACCAACAGGACTAGTGCAGCATTCACATAAACGTCAACGGCGTGGTTCGTTCGTTGGCAGCAGAGACGCCATTCTGCCTCGCACCGTTCATTGGCGTCAGAACACTCACCAGCCTGCCGTGTGGCTTTACTAGAGCTCTACAATCAAACCACATCACCAGGATCAACCACAAGGAATCAATAAGTCAACTCAGGAGCCTGAGAACCTACTCACCACCAGTACATCAACAGCCAGGCTAGAACAAATCAAATTACATTTCTTGTGTATTCAACAGGTATTATTTATGCAACCAATGTTAAGTAATTAAATAAACATTGAATCAATCATTGTTACATACTGAGTGCATTTAATTATTTATACTCGTCACCAGGATCCTTAACCTTACTTTTCACATCTTTCACTCGACATGCTACGTGTGAATGCATCGACTTGTTACCAGTCGACAGGTTAAAAAATAATTTCAAACTCAGTCTCACACTTATTATCATAACATTTTTTGGTCCTTCGAGCCGGATATAATTTACTCACACTCATTATCATAACAACTACCACGTGTACAAGTATGAAATGCGGATTTCAGACAACAGATGGCGCACGAATGCAGTTTGTGCTATAAAGATTTGACACTGCGCTATTTTGTTGTGTCATCAACAAGTACCAGACGCGCACGAGTAATAAATTCGAATAGTGTGTGCATAATGTTGTTATGTTCAATATGTCGAAATTTATACCGAACAAAGAGCATTCGCGGACAGCATTAATTTTTTGTTTTCATTTGAAAAAAACTGCTGCTGAATCATACCGATTACTTCGAGATGCTTATAGTAAATATGCTCCATTGCAAGATACGTGTGAACGATGGTTTCGGCGTTTCAAAAGTAGTGACTTCGATGTTGCAGACAAAGTGCGTGGAAAGTCGCCGAAAAAATACGAATATGTGGAATTGCAAGCATTGTTGGAGGAAGATGATTCGCAAACGCAAAAACAATTCGCCGAGCAATTGCGCATTAGTCAACAAGCTGTTTCTAATCGGCTACGAGAGATGGGAAAGATTCAGAAGATCGGTAGATGGGTACCACATGAGTTGAACGACAGGCAAATGGAAAAGCGCAAAAACACACGTGACATTTTGGTCGCTCGGTACAAAAGGAAGTCGTTTTTGCATCGTATTATATTTACAGGGGATGAAAAGTGGATTTATTTGAGAATCCCAAGCGTAAAAAATCATGGGTAGATCCAGGTGCACCATCCACATCGACAGCAAGACCGAATCGCTTTGGCAGAAAGACCATGCTCTGCGTTTGGTGGGACCAGAGGAGCGGGGTCTATTATGAGCTGTAAAACCTAGAGAAACGGTTAATACTAAACGTTACCAAGAAGAATTGACCGATTTGAACCGTTCGCTGCTTGAAAAAAGGCCAGAATACCGAAAGAGGCAACTCAAAGTCATTTTTCTTCATGAAAATGCTCCATCACATACGGCAAAACCGATTCGCGACACGTTGGAAGCACTCAGCTGTGAAGTTCTACCCCATGCGGCTTACTCACCAGACTTGGCTCCTTCCGATTACCACTTGTTTGCATCGATGGGTCACGCACTCGCTGAGCAGCACTTTGGTTCGTACGAAGATGTGAAAAAATGGCTCGATGAATGGTTCGCAGCAAAAGGGGAACATTTTTACTGGCGTGGTATTCACAAATTGCCCGAAAGATGGGAAAAATGTGTAACAAGCGATGGAGCACACTTTGAATACAGCACTTTTTATTATTCCTCGAAATTTAACATGTTTTATTTTTAAATCCGCATTTCATAGTTGTACACCTGGTACACCGTTTATGTGAAAAACTGCATCGAAATTCTATCTACTGAATTACTTATTCATATTCCCGCTAAAGAGCTAGCCGAAAATGTGGATAAAGTGCACGTTAGAGAACTGTGGACACCGAATAACTCTTATCTGTGTGATGCTGTACGCCATTGAGTCGATCTTTCATTCATTGAATATTTCGACATACTGTTCCTGGAGTTGAAGGTATTTTGTATTCCATTCATAACACATGAAGAGAAAAAATTGCCTTCAGACATTTCTGTAGTAGCTTCAAATCCAATGGAATAATAATCGGAGAACGAGTGTATAAACTAGTTGAAAAGTAGTATTTCATAATCCACATAATGACACATGGTTGTGAAGATAATAATTAATTTTACTAATTGTAGATTATAAGATAATTATTGTATGACTTTTTATCAATTTCGTGCTGCCTCGTCTCGTCGTTATACCATGTTTCACTCAATCTAAATTAGAGTTATTAAAACTGTATACATTATGCTATTGTCAATAAACATGTTTGCTCTTCAAACGTATTTTTACCTATTATAATTTTTACTATTAATATCAATAGCTGCTTCTAGTGATTAGAAAGATTTTATTTTTAATTAGTAACAAATAGTGAAAAGCAAAACCACGGACATTTAGGACCCAAATCTGTTTAGCGGTGATAGAACACGACCGGACGCAAATCTTTTTGCCGATGACTTTGCCGAGGCTACAATCTTCTTTTTCGATGGTAGGGCTCAATCAATGGTATCACCTGTAGGACCCAATGTACTTATCGATAGCCGCACCAAATCTACATTTCCGACCGTCGAATAGTCTGTCCGTTTTACCTGCTGTCCGTAACATACCTCGTGTGGGCAATTGACAATAGATGGCGCATCGGCAACAACGTACGGTCCAGTGTCCAACAGATGGCGCACGTATCGCCTACGTGGCACATCAGTCGAGGGCTTAGGATGGGCAACCAATCAGGTGCAGGGGAGATGTGTGGGTAAGAAGGTTGGGGGGGGGGGGGCTAATCACAAGCCGGTAGAGGGACGGGAGGCAACGCCTACATGTCTCGCGATTTTGGGCCTGTTTTACTTAAGTAGCATCCAAACAATTGTGAAAATTACATAAAATAAACGCTCATGTAGTAATCGTTTTTACACATATACAATATGTACATATACCGGTATACAAACTACTCGTACAATAACACTCATGAAAAATTAAAATAATTTACAAACTATATACATAAGCGTACACATTGACACACACTCACTGTATCTATTATATATTTACATTGCATACATATATACAATATATTGAAACGTTTTGCGATTTTGTGCGATCGATCGCTTTATTTATTTTGCTTGATTTTACGTTTATGCGCGTACCTATTAGTATGTCGCGGCTAAATCGCGTAGTTTGTTTTTTTCCGAGCAAGGTTCTTTCCTCTACCACTGGAAATGGGATTTAGAGCTCGAAATAGGTTCATGCTCTGGGCTGGATCGGCGGATTGATTCAAAAGTATTTGTAATTGATTCTTATCTTTGTGTTGTTTATTTGCATCTTTTTTTTTTAGTTGAGAGACCTCAGTCTGGGTTTTTGATATCGCATGTGTCCGTAGTGGACGCGCGTTTTATCACCCTTCCATCATTGGTCTTTTAGTTTTGAGGGCAATTCTTTAATTGTATTGTACTAAAGGTACTTACTGGTTTTTATTGTTTTGTATGGAATTTGGAGGAATTGGCCTAGGCTGGTGAGTATGTGGTGTAGTTAATTTCGGTAGATTTAGCGTTTTCGTTTCACATTTGCGGAATAATTTCCAGTTTCGATCGAGTTTTGATTTTAATATTCGTACAACGATCTGGTATCGTATGTACGGAGCTCAACACTCAATTCATAAAAATACGGTTATCGCGTCTGCTTTACGCGATTTTCTAAAGTTACGTATGTAGAATCACTTCCGTTTTGTTTCGGGGCTGATTTTAATATTCGTACAACCATTTGGTATCGTACGTACGAAGCTCAACACTCAATTGATAAAAAAACGGTTATCGCGCCTGCTTTACGCGAGTTTCTTAAGAGTACGTATGCGGGTTAATTCCCGACGTGTATTTTTTTTCATGTGACGCTACTGCTCGTATGGTGAGTTGGTGTCACCCCTACGGAGTTTAAAACTCATTTTGACATTACAAGGTTCTCGCTCTCCTTTAGAATTACGAAGCGGTTTATCCTGCCTGGTCTAGCCGCTTTCATTTGTCCTCATACATAGCTTTCCTTGGTATTTTCGTAAGATATACCAGTCGGCCTTAGTATAATCATCGGACGTCGGCCTGTTATTGGTGGTATGTTTTTACCTAATCTATAACGTGTGACCTATTCGTGTGCTTCACCTCGCAGGGTTTCGCCTTGTTGGGCGTTTCAGCGGCGAGTTTCGGTTTGCGGCCTTCCTAGCATAGAGTCGCGAGTATCGCTATGTCGGGTCGGGAGTGTGAGTTTACCTACCTATCGTACTTGGCTTTGTTATTGTTTTGGTTCTCTAGCTATAGCTTGCTGTTTGCGCAAGACACGGGGTTCGCAGCATTGACCAACTGGCTCATCCTGTACTTCTGATACTGATGCGTTTATTCTCGTTACATTAAGGTACCTTATCGATGCCTTTGACAGGCTTGCGACTTGGTTTCTTAATCTTCAAGACCTGCCGAGGTATCAGTGTGTAACAGGGATTGTAACATAGCTGCACTCTCTAGCCTCTTTTATTATTTCAAACGGCTATAAGAGCCTAAATCACGTTCGAAAGCACCGAGTACAGCGGGCACTAGGCTATCACACCCGGACATGTAAGAAAAACTAGCTACGTCAGAGCTCTGGAATTCCCTCGCTGCCGAAAACAGCAGGTCAGCGACCAGCTGGCCTCGCTTGATGGCGAGGGGAAGACGGGTAGCGCGGTAACGGCAAGCCGAGAAATGATTAAATCTCGGTAGATTTACAAATCGAAGCCGATAATGACGTAGAGGGGTACCAGATTGGGGGGCAGGCTATAAAAGAGCCTGCGCGGAGGGAAAAGCTCTGTTACGCTCTTTACTCTTCTGGCCCAGGTTACCAAGTTGGAAGCGATTAAAAAACAAAGTTGTGCATTTTTCTGGAGTTATAAAAATTTATTCATACTAGTATTGGAGTGGAATACGGGATATTGCGAGATAAAAATAATCGTGTCAGTGAGCGTGGAACAGCGAAAACGACAGAAAAGAAAGGACAGGCGAGTCATTAAAATTATATCGAAATTCTTAGTGACATATTGAGTCAACTGATATTGATCTAGATTTAGATAGTTTTTAAGTGAATAGAATTAATTGTATAGAGTTAATTAAATAGAATTGAGAGTAATTTTAGGCGAATAGAATTAAGTCGCATGGTATTTAAACCTGTAGGATAGCGAGAAGTGTATAAACGTGCGAGTCTAAAGAAGACAGTGATGAAGTAAAATAAGGGATAGAAAGAGAGAGGTATAGATACAATAGAGACATCGGTCCGAAGAGCGAGTGTTCAACGCGTTTAACTGTGTGTGTGCGTGTAGAGTAACTGGGTCACTACTAGCTCACAAAACAATAACAGACTACCGAGTCGAGTGCACCGAGAGCCTATGTAAACGGAATAGCCGAAAAGAATTGTCAACAATCATCGTAGGAATTATAAAATTTTAATGAATTGTACTGGTTATCGGTACCAGAAAACCGAACGTTAACATTCTGTCATTCATTATTCATAGATAAACCTCACTCTCAACTACCTAGAAGTCTACAACTAATTACACCTGTGATCGAGCTCGAATTTCCCCTCGGAAAATAAATTTAATGATAACGAAAAAAATTACCGTTACAGCAAGTACACCCTTCGAGTCGAGCGCGCGTGGTGCAGCAAGCCGGGTTGGCACTCCCTTGGTCTCGTGACACACGTGCTTCTTCTCTTCCCAAGAGATGAGTAGCCACTGCGCTTTGCGTGGGGACTCGTTAATGGGAAATGTCCTTACGCTGTGAATACGGGCGGCCAAGCGTTGTGCAGGAGAGCCTTACTCCTCACAGGGTATCGATAATTAGTTCGTTTGGTCAACTGATGGCCAAGCGCAATGCAGGAGAATCAGTTGATCGAACGACAACTACTTTCTGACAAGTTATTTCTAAAATGGTTAGACTAAAAATTAAAATAAATCTAGGTTGGCTGTCGAACAGCACTTCGTCTTGCAGAACATAATTTCAACAATAGCCCTGACGCTTGTCTTGTCGCGGTTTATATAGTTTGGTCGATGAGCCCCGAGGGGGTGTTTTGGAGTAGACCACGTGATGTTTGTCACACCTGACTCACTGGGTGAGAGAGGTGCGGGGTGGTGTGTAGGTGACCCGTTATGTCTCTGAATTTCTATATTTGGTCAAGTTTTTGATATCTTGGGGTTTGAACCGACGTTCTAGCGAGATTGTGTTCCTAGATTCAATGATAATTCTCTACCTACTGTAGGTTCAACCTTTCTTATGAGGTTTTTTGTTGTTGATTCACTGTTTTTTTATATTTTTGTTTAATGTTGGTCTTTGCCTCCTTCGTGATAATTGGTCTGTGTAGATTTTCGATTAAACTTCTTCGAAATTTGCGTTTTTTGGAGTTTTTTATGTGTTCCTTGCTTGTTTTTGATCCTCTAGATTTTTGTTAAGTTCTAGGTGTAGGTGATGTTTCGAGGATTATTTATTCATTAGGTTTGTGAAAATATATTCTTTGTTAAAGAGTTTTTCTTGAGTATAATGTTCATTTGTTGAGTGGGGGTAGTTGGTAGAGACTCATGTGACTCATGTGGTACCCTTTTATCTTTTGTCTCTTGTGTCTATGGGACCTCGTGGGTTCCACAATTTGCTTTTGTATTTTCCCGTGGTGTGGCGGTCTTGGCGCATAGTGCTGTTCGTGTAGTGTGGCTTATTGAGAAGGTAGGGCCTACTGCGCTAGGTGTTTACATGGCGAGGTGTGTGGTCTTCTGGGCAGTTCCGCCTGGTCTTCACGTAGGGGCGGGGGCTACTGCGCTCGGGTCCGCTAGGCGCGGCATGTGGTCTCGTTAGCGGCCATGCCTCCTGTCTTGCAAGCATTGCTTGTCGGGTGGGGGGCTCCTCTCGTGTACTATGCTTGTCTCTTGAGTGTGGTTTTAGCGCGAAGGTGGGACTTGCTACGCTGTGTGACTGCTTAGGGTGGGTACTCGCGGTTGCTCGCGTGTACCTACCGACTCTGTTTGATTTTCTGGTCCGGCAAGCGCTTATTCGCCCCTTGTTGGTTCGTTTTGTCAATAATTCATTACTTTAGTGATTTTTTTTTATTGATGGGCTTTATTCCTGTCTTATGCTTCAGTATGTATTTTCCTTTTATTCGTGTTTGCACGATCTTAATATTTTGGTTTATTGGTATTTTTGATGCTTCGTCGTGGGGCTAGTCCCCTTCTAATTCGTAGCGGATCGCTCTAGTTGCGTTCCGTTACAATGTGTATATATGCATATATATATATATATATACAATATTATATATTGTAACGGTGTTTGTCGTTAATATTACCCTGAAAGGGTTTACATCAGACTCGAGCCGGGAGGAACTTAATTTAGGCCTCAATGTTGGGTGGAAGTAGGGTTTATTCACACAGATATAATAAATAATATAGTGGTACGATGAAAAAAAATAGAATATCTATTAAGGATTATAATTCTCTATTCTTTTTTTATGGTTCTGGGCAACCATGTACCTTACAGAAACCTTCTTCCAGGCTCACGCACCCCCATATAATCATGTCCGCAAAAATGTTAATTACTAGAATAGTTTCTCCGATGGTATGAAAATCGAGTCGCTACGGAAGGTAAGAGCGTTGTTATACCGGCCTTGCCATCAATAATTTATCAACGTGTCTTAGATCACCCGTCGATAATCAACCGATGCGCAGACGTGGTCTATTACCACTCATCGATTGTGGGTCTGGAGCCTGTTGCGTGGCCCTGTGGTAGGGATAGGATTCTCACTTCAGCTCCCCTGGCTATGCTACCTGCTCGTTTGCCCGGCCGCCGCTGCAGTGGAGGCGTCAGGGAGATGCATTTTCGATGCATCGGTGCATCGCGATGACGACAGGGGCGTTCCTAGCTATCTTTTATGTGTGTTTTTAGTCTACTTCATTTACTTCATTTATACCCCTTGGTATCGTTAGACCGTAAGGTAACGTCGTCTTGGGTGCTATGCTGCTGGTTCGGATGTTTCTGCGACTCCGTGGCTGGACTTTGATGCCTTGGGAGATGTTCCTCTTTGCTGCCTCCTTCGTATCAGATCTGGTCCTTGGAGTGGTGCCGGTGATATGCTACTCTTTCGGTTGGCTAGTCGGTCCTCCTTCTGGTTGGTTATCTGGTCTTCCTTCGGTTGGCCAGCTAGTCCTCCTTCTGGTTGGTTATTTGGACTTCCTGTTGGTTGACTATTTGCTTTTGCTGTTGAATATTTGCATATTCATACATATTTACAAAGTATTGTAACGGGGCAAGATATCAGGCCTTCATACGCTATGTTCTCCTGGCATGACGGCTCCCAGCATGATTTCGCAGGGCCCCGGTATGACTACGTAGGACGATCGCTAATAATTTTTTTTGTACCTTATTTTTTTTTATTGTATGATTGGACGGACCGAGGGAGATAGTGAGCGAGTCGAGGGAAAGAAAGCATCATACATATCGATTTTGGTCAGCTATGGGACCGTGCATCGCAGCATGCCGCGTGGGAAGATACAAGGGGCTTTCGCTTTCCACTGTCGGGGCTCGGAGTATTCTTGCTCTGCAATTGTCTGCGGTGTCTATCGAGGGCAATCTACCTATCGGACTTAATTTTATGCGTTGTCCAGCTGAGGCGCTAGTCGTGGTCATCAAGCGAGACCGATTCTCCCAATTAACCGACTTTGGCTCGTTAGGAGGGGACATAGTTCACGGGCACGCGTGCCAGCAGGACCTCGGGGATTTTTCCCGGTGACTGTCGAGCGAATAGGACGTGGCGTACAGAGCATCTTGTTGTCCCGATCTTCTATAGGCCTGGCCGTACTCTACCTCCTCAAGTTAGCATTACCGGAGCGTATCGTTTGGAAATCTGGAATAATAAGGAGGAGCAGGAGGATAAAATATTTCGACGTCTTTTTGAGGGTTGTCTGGATTTACAAAGAACTTCGCTGTTGCATCGTCCCAGAGCTTTCTTTCTCTCTACCGTCTTTCGTCATCATTTTTTATTTTTGCTGACTTATATGATAATTAGAGCTTGGTCGTACCTGCGATTCTTGCATACCATGCGCAGAGTATTATTCGTATCGGGACAGACTGCGGCTAATAGAATGTAATATCGAGATCATTTGGCGGTTAGAGCCGGAAACAAGTCACTCCGTATTTTCTGTTACTTTTCCGTGTTCGTTTATGGTACAGCCATGTGCGCGTTAGTACGTCAGCCCGTTGTGTATTCGTGTGAGAGGGATTGTTACGTCATAGACCATGGCGCGTAGTGTCCAAACTAACGGACGTTTATTGATCTATAGTATTTTATTTATTTTATTTATTTTATTTATTTTATTTATTTTATTTATTTTATTTATTTTATTTATTTTATTTATTTTATTTATTTTATTTATTTTATTTATTTTATTTATTTTATTTATTTTATTTATTTTATTTATTTTATTTATTTTATTTATTTTATTTATTTTATTTATTTTATTTATTTTATTTATTTTATTTTATTGGACGTTGTTCCATTATTTTCGCCAATTTACGTAGTACGTATTCGGCCATCGTCCCGTATTTTGTATGTTGACGCGAGGGATTTGAACGGTCCGAGACGTATCTCGCGTCGTTAGATTATCCATTACGTTTTAGTATATTTGATTTGGCTGATTTATACATGATTATCATTTCTTTTGTCGTTAGTTCTTTTATTATTATTTTCTTTTAGTTATATTATTTGATTGGTACTCGTTAGTTATCGTTTCGTTTATGATTTAGGCTCGGTTTTGCCTTTTATACGTCAAAAGATTTTCAAGTTGGAAGGATCGAACAACTAGAAGCTTCGCGTACGTGACTTTCTGGCATCCCATGATTGTCGTGTTATTTTGTGCGCGTGGGATTGACCCGGCATCGGCCGTATCGCTAGCTGAATTTTCCACGAGATTTTTATTTGACTTTGTCTGATCTTGTTTTGTCCGTTCCTACGAATATCTGAAATTCGAGTCACTTTGTGTTGCAAATCGGGCGTAGATGACGTTCGAAAGTGTGAAAGCAGACGCGAATTCCGTGATAATTGTATTGCCGAAATGATAAAGTTTATGAATTGTTAAAAAGCCAGAGTACAATTAGGGGATTCTTTATTTATATTTTTCTTTGTTTTTTTTTTTTGTTAAAACCACATGACTCGTTTTAAATGAATGAATGATCTGCCCTATTGGCAATTGTGAATCCCGTACCCGTGTTGTTGTTTAAGTTATTTATTGATTTAGTTATTTATGGATTTTATTGATTGAATTTATTTATTATGACCTTAGTAGTATGTGTACACCTTTGCTCCAACCCACTCCTATCCCCACTCCTTCCCCCACGACGCGGCTACCCCCACCACCTCACTTTTCCACCGCCGCGCTACCCACTCTGCTTAACCAGTGTCGGTAATGTGGAGATGGTAAGTGAGGTGGTGTGAAAGTGAGAGAGAGTGAGAGGGGGAGAGAGAGAGAGAGAGGGAGAGGGAGAGAGAGAGAGAGGGAGAGAGAGAGAGAGAGAGAGAGAGAGAGAGAGAGAGAGAGAGAGAGAGAGAGAGAGAGAGAGAGAGAGAGAGAGAGAGAGAGAGAGAGAGAGAGAGAGAGAGAGAGAGAGAGAGAGAGAGAGAGAGAGAGAGAGAGAGAGAGAGAGAGAGAGAGAGAGAGAGAGAGAGAGAGAGAGAGAGAGAGAGAGAGAGAGAGGAGTTAAAATCGCCGTAGAAGGAAGACGGATCAACAACAGCAGAGGTGGTGAGTGCATGAATTTATTTTGTTTTCCAAGTATGTGTACACCTTTGCTCCATCCTGCTCTTATCTCTACTCTTCCTTGTTCACCAGAGTACCCACACCACCTCACTTTTCTACCGCCGCGCTACCCACTCTGCTTAACCAGTGTCGGT
Source organism: Cylloceria caligata (assembly GCA_963942595.1). Lineage (NCBI taxonomy): Eukaryota > Metazoa > Arthropoda > Insecta > Hymenoptera > Ichneumonidae > Cylloceria > Cylloceria caligata. The sequence continues at coordinate 14,120,687 of OZ012708.1, forward strand.
TAAGCAAAAGGCGTAGAATATGATACCACACTGAGAGGGACTACAATTATAATATAATTACATATAATTGCATATAATTATTGTAATAATTGTAAAAATAAGAGACGCAGTAAGACGATGTATTTGTTTTTAATTAATCAATATTTTATTTAAATCACTTCACACCTATTTACCGTCGCATGCAACATCCCTACAAACACTGTAATCTTTGCTCGGAGATTCCTCCGCCGTTAAATTTATTTTTATCACTGTCTGATCGTCCAGAGGCAGAAGTAATGTAATATTTACGTACTATTCTATCGTTTTTTATTACATTATCGCTAAAGAGACAATTGAATCGCGACATGATAAAGCCGCACGACATAAGTTGCAGGAATACGATATAAAATTGTCCATACACATCCGACGTACTACTTCTGTAGCTACTTGAGGCCGTACCGATAGAACTTGAAGTTTCTTCGTAGTCGTGCGAGATGTTGCGGTATAACCGGCGGTAGCCCGTAACTAACTATTAAAGTACATTCCTTTTCAATGATGGTTAACGTACAAGGCGATCCAATGCTCTCCAGGACCGTCGTGATTATCCGAGTTAACTACGAGTCCGGCCGGTAACGACCATACACGAGGAATTCTGTCAGCTGGGTATACGCTAACCGTTGAAATTGGTAGATGCTGCAGACTCTCATAGATTACTCTAGTATTTATGCTGAACACATAGTCAATGATTAAATGATGATCTATACGCTTTGAAAAACGTATATATATGCAAAATTTACTTCACAGCATCATAGATCGTGTCACGACTACATTGTGAAGATTTCTCGTCTTTCTTATTCTCTACCTCTTCGTCTGCCGACCAAACATTCTTCTATGATTCTCCTTTAAATGGGTGCTTGCGAAGCCAATTTTTTATTTGGAAAGCCTGGCGCATTGCACAATATGAAGAAGTTGTATCATTTATCATGGCGTATCTGAAGCATTTTCGCAAAGATTTCGGCATAAATGTGTACGATGGGACGCCCTCCTCATCCTCCAGGTTGGAAATTTCGCGACTCGTGATATCGCAAAGAAGTATAGCCTTCTCGTGACCGCGTGTATAGATACGTCTTGATTTTCGCCAAATTTCATGCAAGTTAGCGTATGCTTGCTTACAGCTCACATCGCCCTCGTACCATTCAAGACCGTGGAAATATTTCGAGAGAAAATTATTCTGGCTTCTCGAATGCTGCGGCAATTCGGCAAATTGACACGGTGGTGCGACGATCCAATGAGCAGAATACGGTCTATCCACTGCTACCACGGCAATTACTTTCGGAATAAACTCCGAGTCCTTACCACGCATTTCCTGTATATCCACGACGATATCCATTTCGACGTCTAATCTGTACAAACGCTCAAGTTCGACTGATTGGTTACTCACAGAGACGCTTCCTCGTCTCTTAACACAAAACAATTTTATTCCGACATCAGCACATTGTTCGCTTATCCGGTAAAATCCACCATTACGTGCCGAGAGGCATCGATTTCAAGGACATTATCATATTCCGCGTACACTACACCATTTACCGTTGAAGCAAGCGCATCCTCAAATCGTACTTCTATTCTCACACTACCATGCTTTGTTAAATTCCAATGTGAATTGCTGTTCGCCGAAAAATCGGGTGTCACGTCAAAAGCAAACAAACAGTATGCATCGCGATCGATCGAATTACCATCGTTCAAGAAATGTATTCCAGTTCCCGAAAACAACGTTTGAAAAGCAGCCACATACACAATTAACCCGCGGAGGAAGGGGTTTTAGGGGGAAGGACAATGGCAGCTTACTTTCATTTGGGGAAAAATTTACGGAAATATCAAATAAAATAAATTAGCAAAATTGCGTTGGTACTTACGTTTGGTTTTCTGGTGAAGTTGTTTCGCCGGTAACCGATGCGTTGAAGGAAAAAGATAATGGCAACCGTTTGTTAAAAAAATCGTTGAACTCGATGATTCGTGAAGCTGTTAAAATGTATTCAAATAACCGAATAAGTGATACGCGTACGTTCCCTATTATCGTGCGCGAGCGATCGTTTTTTTTTCGATACAATACACTTAACGCGTTACTTATGTTTCGATAAAACAGTAAAACGAAATGAACAGTGTGGACTTGTACAAAAACGGCAGAAAACAATTGAATTCAATTTCTTCTAAATTTCTTTAAACTTGTGATAAATTCTGTATGATTGACATTAAAACCGAGAAAAAGTAAATTCGAACTGAATTTAGACTGTTCAACCGTTTTTCTTCGAAGTACTCACTCTGAATTTTAGCTGACTCTTGTTACGTCAAACCCGCGCGGTGTTTTTACAAAAACCGACTCATTTAAGGCGTGTGAGGCGTTTCGGCGTGAGTTTTCCGTACTCTGGTCAAGAAGAATGAATTCTGATTAATTCTGAACTGACTTTCTACTGACTGCCCAACGACTGACTATGTCACTACTCTCTTTCTCGGGCATTTTCCCGTCCTTATAGAAGTCCTGGAGGGTCTAATTTCCTATGCGGGGGATTCTTGAAACTACAATAGAACTCGGACTTTGGATCTTATCGACGATCCATTTTTCTTCTATTCTAATATTTTCTATATCTAATAGCTTTGACGTCGTTGTCGTTCGATTCTTTTTCTGAGAAAGGATAGTTTGGTGTCCCCCTCCAATTTTGATGAAACTCACGTATATTGTAGAGCATCGAAAACTAAAAGACACGTATTTTTTTTATCGGCGGAAAAACATTTCTAAGGGGTAAAATCCCCCGTCAAAGTTAGGCATGTCGAGGGGTGATTATGCAGTTTCACCCAGAAGGCGTCAATCGATTTTAATGAAACAAAAACCAAAATACTCCTCATTGAAGACAATAAAAATTCCACGTGAAGTTAAAGAAAAAAATTCATTTACAGGGGTGAAATTACATAATCACCCCTAACTTTGAAGGGTGATTTCACCCCTTAGAAATGTTTTTCCGCCGATAAAAAAAACGTGTCTTTTAGTTTTCGATGCTCTACAACATACGTGAGTTTCATCAAAATCGGAGGGGGACACTAAACTATCCTTCCTTGTGAGTGGCATGCGAGGCGATACCACATGTCGCGAAGTAGTTGAAGGATTATTCCTTGCTTCGGTGGCACGGGTCGAGATAGAGGGAGAGAGAGAGAGAGAGCTGTCCCTTGTATGCCTAATACCGAATGCAGTTCTTCGATAATGTGAAACTTATTTTAATTCTTAATAGCGTGTAACGTAAATGGACATATATAACTACTATAGTAACAAAATGTCAATGGTTTTTATATCCTCTCACGATCCTAACTGTTCAGTTAAACAATGTACTGTCTTTTCGATGTTCATTAATGTTTAATTTTCATATTTGCAATTATTTCTTGTATCCTTTTAAGTAAGCATTTCTTTTCTGAATTCCTATCATCATTTTAGATTAAAATTGTCCGTAAGTCCAAATGATTCTATATCAAATGGCTGCTTAGATTCACAGTCGGTCGCAAAGTTTATGCTTTACAGATACGTATTGTTTCGAGGGACGCTCCTCGTCTTAGGGTGTTAACACAGCGAGAGGGGAAAGACGGCATCGGCTCGGGTGCGACCTAAGAGCGTTAAGCGGCATGCTCCCACGCCAACAACCGCTACCGTAGCTTCGAGTCGTCTTTGCCATCTATCCAATGACTAATATGAGTAATCTTTTCTTATGTTATCCTATTTTACCTCTGGCTATCTGTATGATATTATTGCTTAGTTCTTACATTGAACTCGCGTTTAAATGGTTTATTCCCTTTAAATTATTGATTTATTAATTAAATGTATATATTCCGTAGTCTAAATATTTACTTCGTAAAAAGTCCAAATCTTTGCTACGATTGTGTTTCAATTTTTATTTAAACATTCAGAAATTCTGAAGAACTGCCTTTTGGGCTTTTGGTGTTCTGTAGTCAAAAACAAATTCCAATTTTTTATCAATACCATTAATAATACATATGTTTTCGTGTAATATTCTTGTTCATTGCATCATTCGTCGAAGCATATAAGAACTTCTAAAGCAACGAAAACGATGCCACGGCAGTCGGTCTATCTTCGTGAGCCAGATACGGTACATGACAGGGGGAAGGAAGCGACCACCCGACAGTCACCTATAGAACACGCGGACACGAATCAATTAAAGATTTCGATGATACGCGCCGCTAATGATATTCATAGGCCGTAGAGGGAAAACTCTTGATACGAGATTCAGGTCCCTCCACGCTGGCCGTTGAGAGTTAGGCAGTGGCCTACCAACTCTTGGTTTCTCGTTGTTAGGTACAAGGAGTGATTTACGTTAACTCTCTTGTGAGACGGCTGTTCCTCGGGTCTCCCCCTACTAGCACTATTAACTCATGTCTGATAGTCGACGGATAATTACTGAAACTAGACTCACCGACAAGACTATACCACGGCCGAGGGAGCTACCATGACCAGATGTTATTGCACGGTTGGTTTGGAAGAACCCTGCTCTCATCATTTCTGAATCATTAAACAAGTTGGACCTGCCCCCTAGAGAGCGATGACTCACTTAGCCAGCACCGGCGATGGGGAGGGATCGAGACCCCTCCGCATCCTCGGTCTGTTACCAGCGGGGGCCACGGGGAGGCGGAGTCATCAGCTCTTTTACTCGGTCCCAGCAGGTCACCCGGGAAAATATCCAGGTAGTTTGGCCTCAGTGGCTCGGCTGCACCGGCTGGCTACTTCCTTAGAGCGGTAGCCCCTGCAACTGCCGATTACAGCCCCGTTGTCAGGTAAAGAAGTTTGTGATTTATGTCAACTCTCTTGCGAGAAGGCTGTACCTCGGGAAGAACCCACACCAGCACTGTTAACTCACGTCCGGTGGTCGACGGACAATTATGTAATCTTGACCTACCATCAAAGCCACAAAACCTTTTGCCCGACAGAGTCCAACCCATTTAAAGGTTGTCCACGGCATAGCCGTGAGGCTGCAACAACCTCCCTGTCTCCCGATTAGTCCGAAGACTTAACGTCTCGGTTGGTGAGAACCCGAGCCTACACGTTGGCGGGGTTGCCAATTCCCGTACCGAAAAGACGGGACCCAGGGCAAGAAATCACGAAACACCTGACGTATTCCCGACCCTTTCCAGCGGCACGTACTTAGCCTGGTACAGAATATCAGACCCTGGTACAGCCACCTTCACAAGCCGAGACCTCTTCCAGCAGCACGTACTCCCGAGTCTAGTACAACGTACTCCCGACTCCGTACGGCCGCCTTCAAAAACCTGGTACACAGGATCATCGTGATATCAATCTGGGTCGCACAGTCCACCATCTGTGTGCGCCGTACGTTGTCAGGTACAAGGTGTGATTTTACGTTAACTCTCTTTCGAGAAGGCTGTACCTCGGGTTTCCCCCAACCAGCACTGTTAACTCACGTCTGATGGCCGACGGACAATTACTTAAACTAGACCCACTACCCAGACTGCACCACCGCCAGTGGACCAGCCGCGACTAGTTGTTATTGCGCGGTCGACTTGGAAAAACCCTGCCCTCGTCATTTCTGAGTCATTGGACAAGTTGGACCTGCCCCCTTGGGGGCGATGACTCACTTAGCCAGCACCGGCGATGGGGAGGGGTCGCGACCTCTCCGCATCCTCGGTCTGTTTCCAGCGGGGGCCACGGGGAGGCGGAGTCATCAGCTCTTTTACTCGGTCCCAGCAGGTCACCCGGAAAATATCCAGGTAGTTTCGCCACAGAGGCTCGGCTGCACCGGCTAGCCACTTCCTTAGAGCGGTGGCCCCTGCAACTGCCAATTACAGCCACGTTGTCAGGTACAGTGGTGAACCTGGCCGTCCATTCCTGGCGCGCACCATGTGTTCCCACTGCCTTGCTCGGCGTAGCTGCAGGCCTCACCCCTCCCGCCGTCATTATACATGTATAATCTCTGGTAGCTATAGGACCCGACCACAGTGCAGGTTTATGATCTTCTTTAAACGAAAGATAGATATTGGAGCATGGTTACGTCAGGACGTAACACCTCCCCCCTTAAAACGATTAGGTTTCTCCTAATAATCGAAATAACGAACATGCAATTACTTCCTTTTGTTTTTGCAATTAGTAAATATTATTATGTTCTTCAATGTACTGAATTGGAATCCATGATTGGTGACAGCTTATGTTGTTTCCTTTAAAGATTTGATTGAATTTACTTGTAGCAAAGAGATGGTAGATATACAGGGTGGCCGATTTATCTGAAGACATTGAAATATTTCGAAAACTACGCATCGGATCAAAAAAAGTTCTGTATAAAATTTGCTCGTCTGGAAGTGGGTCATCCAATGATACAAAAGTCAACTTCTTACCCCTACCCCCTGGGGTGGGGGTGGGGGCAACTTTGAAATCGTAAATGGGAACCTCTATTTTATATTGCAGATTCGGATTCCCGATAAAAAAATAAGTAACTTTTATCTGGAACATTTTTTTTGATTCATGATAGATGGCGCTGTAATCGCAAGAAACCTGATTTTTGCGAATATCTCGAGAAATTACACATCGGATCGAAAAAAGAAAAAAGACATTTTTCATTTTTCAAAAAGCTATTCAGCGATACGAAACTCGATCCACCCTCCCCCTTTTTGTTCGAGTGGTTCTTGAAGTCCTTTAGGTTATTCACGAAGTTCTTGGAGTTTTGTAATTTGTTGAAGTTTTTGCGATATCGAAGCTCTGAAGTTCGTGAACTTGTTGAATTTCTTCGGATAATTGAAGGTTTAGAGTTCTTGAAAGTTTCGATGGTCTCAGTGGTTTGGTCATGTGTAATATGTTTTATGTGGTCTGGGATAGATGCAGACTTCTTTCTTCTGGTGCCGCAGGAGTGTGTAAGTACTGAACTGTTTGTAGTTCCAGAAGTTCTTAAAGTCCCGCAAAGTTATTACAGCTTTGAAATTCTCGATGTTATTGAATGTCGGAAGACATTAAAGTTCTTGGTATTCTCGAAGTTCTTAATTTTTTTTTCGAAATTTCGATTTTCCCGAAGTTTTTTAAGATCTTGGAAATCATCGGGCTCTCAATGTTTTAAGCACGTATGATGATCTTGAGGATGAACAGTATGGATCTTGCCCATCTGGTGTTGAATGGTGTCGTCCTTTCACGTAGATGATTAACGGAAAAGGACTCTTTGCCCGTCCAAGATGACAGTGGCCACATCCTTCCACTCAGGGGGCACGTAGACAACTTGTTGTAATAACTAGTACTGAATAGTGCATATTTGAGTTAATGACTTGCAGAATCTTATTTCCAGTTAATAGCTCACCATTTTTCTATGGAACATCAAGTTTGGATTAATATGTGATAAAGTATTATTTTTCCTGCGAAAACGTATGCGATTTGCATGTGTGGGTGTGCAGGTTTTATTAATCATACTGATAGATGCAAAAATATATATGTATGTTTTCGTTTCTTTCGTTTTTTCTATTTAATTTATTTAGAGATGAGTGCAGTTATGGATAATGAGGATATATTTAACGTTCTCGACCAGGGAGTTGGGGGTCTAGAGATATCATTTTTGTCAACGGGAGATAGTGGTGGGGTGGTAAGACTACGAGGCAGCGGACTAGACGTGTCCAGAGACCTACCTGGGTACTGAGTGGGTGGGGAGATCCCCAAAGTCATATCCAAGTACCGACAACTTGGGTACCAAAAAGCGTCCTGTTCCCAAGGATCGTCTTTAATTTCTTAATTTTCCATCACCATTCCACAATGAAAACACGTTACTTCGTCTTCTTTTCCCGAAAAGAATAATCCGGCGGAAGCTAATCGTATAGGATTTAGATCCTATACGGGCCAAATTTTTCGGGCCAAAAGGTGAAACTTTCTAATCGTTTTCTATAATTTTCAAAAGCTGGATACGATGGGGTCAATGAACTTCTTATAGGAGGTTTGTCGTCGTGACAGTCGGGGGTCACGTTGACTCTTACTTCCAATCGAGAGTCGAAACGTTCCTTGTCGCAAGGAAAAGGAATCTTTCGTGGGTCCTCTCCGATGGGTACGTTTCTGCAGGGAATACCTCGTACAAATCGGCACTGTTCTTGCCATCTACTGTGATCCTTCATAGGGATATCACCTGCTTCCCAATTTTTAATAATAACCCTACAGTCAAAGCAACTAACTTCGTCATCTATCCCAGTATAATAAAACCCGGCCGCGCTAGTTCTGCGGGGTCTAAAAATGTAACTGGCTAATTGTGATAGCTGTCTAAACGGATTTGTTCAAACGAAAATTTTCCACGTGGCCCTTTCCTAGACATGATTAAGGTATGAATATACGCAAGATAGACAATTTATAGTTTAAGAGTAGGAAACGTTATTATTATTGTTATTATTATTGTTAGTATTTTTGTTGCAACTGACGCTGTTTTTATTAGTCTATACTAAATATTTTTTTCTTTTTCAATGTTCAATTATGAGTATTGAATTATCTATTGATTCCCAAGGGACTAGGGTTTCTCATATGTCGCAACTATTGTTATGACAGAATTAAACCATCAAACGAATTTACCTGTTGTGAAGTTCGATCGTAATTATATGTAGAGTCTCGTTCGAGATGATTACAAATGTAGTACCGTCTACTTCCACGCGATAGAGCCACGTATTCAGAGCTTATATAAAAAAAGAAAAGAGCGCAGCCCCTCAGCCTGGCGCTCCGTTCGTTTCCCATCCTACGTCATACTGATTAAAGTACCGCTGCTGGGTCCCAATAATAAAAATATCCTTGTATCTTATTTCTTTCAAAGAGTGGGTTACGGAGAACACACTGGGTTTCTCCGGGTGGGATGTAATCATTTCGAACGAGACTCTACATATAATTCCGCGCTGCGACTTCTGAGTCGTCGGCTGCGACTTGAGCTCGAGGCCCACTTTCTCGATTGATTTCACTGACTTAATTTTTTCCCCCAAGTTGTCTCCGAATAAGAAGACGTCTGGTTTCGTCTCGTCCAAGGTCCCATTAACTTTTTTGTCAAGTGCTGGGACAATAAAAGATTTGCGAGACATTGTGTTAAGACGATGTGCACATGCCAGCAGCCGTCCAGCGTCGGCGATACATTTCAAAAGTTTGTACTCGTCGACGCCTTCGTCGGTTGGGGTCAGCAGCATAGTGATACCGATACCCAATGCTGCCATGGCCGGACCGCGAATACTTTGGGCGTTCCTCAAATATTTCTCACGCTTGATGGCCGTGATGTAGAGAGAGGCCGCAACCTCCGCATTCAATTTGGGTGCTTCCAAATTAGTGCTTCCAAATCAGTTGCCAGAGCAAGCATATTTCACCAACAAGTCGGCATTGATGGTCTTTCTTAAGCCCCTCGGCGATCCATTTTTCCCAGTTCGTTGCCAAGGTTGCATTTAATTGCAACGCCGGAGCCTCGGGTTTTGTGTCATTGCCCAGAATTAGCATTGTCTCCTCATCAAAGGTCTGCGCCGTCTGGTTCGCAGTTCCTTCTGACGTCAATGACGTCTGACCCTCCGCCGCTGGTGTCTCCGCTGCTGATACACTTTCATCATTTTTATTGATACCTGAAATCATGTCGATACACATTTTTTCGACTCAAGATAACACATACGGCTATCCTCGAACGGACGAGGCCGCCGAGTCCTATAAAAAGATTTTTTGAGGTTATGCAATCTATGACTTAAGGTTGTGCTCTTAGAGACTACCTTCGTACGGACAAGACCGCCGAGTCTAGTGCCGTTATAACCGCCAAGAATAAAGTTTGAACGATCTTGCAATTTGTATTTTTGACTCAAGGTTGTGCTCATCGAGACGACTTTCGTACGGATTACACCGCCGAGTCTTGGCCATAGTGAAAAAATTTTACGCTCGATCCATGTTATGTTCGACTCTCTTAGAGGTTATCTTCGAACGGCTATGCTGCCAAGTCTGCGTGTCTGCGTTTGTCGAGTATACGACCTTTTTGTACTTTTCTCGACTGATTCCTGATCATTTTCGTTGGAATTGTCGCGAGCGGGAACGACCGTGTTCTGTGGAGCGTCCTCGTCAGTCTCCGAGTGATTCGACTCTGTCGCAGAGTCTAGAGATTCGATTAACTTCTTCAACTTTTTCAGGATTCTTCCGTCGTTCTTCTTACTTTTACTCTTCCTTTTCTTGTGCTTATTCATGTTTTCAAACCTTTGGAATAAGCTCGAAACTCTAAACACGTGCGCAATCACCGCGCGCGAAAAACGTTATGGCTTAGGATGGGAAACGAACGGAGCGCCAGGCTAAGGGGCTTCTCTCTTTTCTTTTTTTATATAAGCTCTGAATACGTGGCTCTATCGTGTGGAAGTAGACGGTACTACATTTGTAATCTCGAGAACGAGACTCGTAATATAATTATCATTACTGTCATCATATTATAGTATTATCTATCAAAATTTATTTTTATTATCAATACTATCGTCATATTACTATCGTACTATTGAAGTATTTTTAGTATTGTTATTATTACGTACTTTTTATTAACTTTACTTCTGTTTTTCTTTTGTACGTTACACTTTTAATAATTTTGTTGCAAGGTCTCGAATCCGGTCGTGGCAATTCCCAGAGTTTCCCAGTCTGTCCTTAAGGTACTAGTACCTATTAGAAGGCCAAAAAAAAGCAAATTTTCCAATAAGATTATCTCAGCTTCTTTATTAGCTATCACCATATATTTTTTAAAAAACACTAGGCATTTTATGGAGAATAAAGAAAAACCCGAGTCCTTGACTGATCATTTTGTCCGTGATTGGTAGAGGGCGCCAAAATATGGTCCTCGAAAAAAAAGTAATCCCATGGCGGACAGATAATCTCCGGATTGGGAGGTCTGAAACAAAATCGGGAAAAAGCACGTTAAAGAGGAAGGTTTTTTTTTCATAAACGGGTTTTACCATCTCCTGGACCTCCTTACTGAGTGCTGGTTTGTGCTTATACGGCTTGTTGTCGGTTTGAGCCTGCAGGTACTTGCACCAGTGTGCATTGCAGTACTGATGCAGCGGTGCATCGTCCGTAGAAATAACATGATAAAAGCCGGCCAAAAATTCTTTTTTCATGTTTTACTTAGAATCTGGATTCCGCAGAATGGCCAAACTGTAATTAACCGACATTTGTTTCATCATTTTTCCAGTTAAGTCGGTTGTTTTTGCTGGCGGTGGTGGTGGTGGGACTTCACTGACTTTTCTTCTTTTCCGTGGTTGTTTGACTGGTGTTTTCTTTTCTTTTTGAGCCATTTGTTTTTCTGCTTTTTTGTTTTTTTTCTTCAGCTTTTTTGAATTTATTTATTTCAGTCAACGATTTTTTAACGTCTTTCAAATGACGAAACATTCGCTTTCCAACATGCAAGACGCACTCGAGTTTTTTTATTATAAAATCTCCATACGTTTTGGCTTGCAACAAATTTGTGAAAGTTTTCGAGTCTCCGTCGCCTATCTAGTAAGCATACTTAGCCAAATGGAGTTTCATAGAATTTTCAAAAATCTTTATCATGCCTTGAACTTCCATGCCGCCGGAGCTACCTTCGTAATTAGCATAACACTCTTCGCTATGCTCGCTTTCGTACCATATGTCAAACTCAACACGATTCAATTTTTTTGCCATAATTTCGCAACTTTTGCACGTTTTCGGGGACACGAAAAAATCTACAAGTTTGCTTGTATATTTTCCAATCACTGTAGAAACGCCGATGAGAGAACTATAGCCACGCTTACTCCAGGTGCCGTCTCCCGAAACCGTTAACTCGTCCACTGGTAAACTGTTCTCTTTATTTCTCTACTTTTCCTCCTGGCCAGCTTTCTTTAGACAAACATCGGCGACAGCTTTGGCAGCAATTTCAACATTAGATAGAAGTCTATAATAAGTCGTTGCACTAAAATTCGATGTCAAGTCCATCAGCACACAAAAGAGTTCCAAGCCATTACGACCGACGCCAAGCAATCTCAACACAAACACAATTCGTCGGTTGATTTCGAATCCAGTATTTATGAAACTACACAAGTTTATATGTCGATCACCGCACTCGCAAGCAATATTTATTTTGAAGCCGATTCCTTGAATCCCGGTCTTGGTAAACACAACGTCTTTGTCACATGTTTTACATTTCAGCATACTCGATAAGGCCGAGAAAGCGAGGGAAAATGCCAGTATGCAGAAATGAAAACTATCATCACGTGCTACGTCGAAATCTGTATTTGATGATAATTTCTGTGCAGATGTGCTTGTAAATGTTGTGCTGTGCTCCGATGTACTACTGTAGTACATCGATTGTACTGTAGTATACTGATTTCTTGTAAAATTGTGCGATGATCTTCTGATATTTTTTTTTAACTTTCGTGTTTTTCTTTCCCTTCGTGTAAGGACCCATTTCAACGCTCCGGGAGACAACCGAAATAGAACTGGGAATGCGTTTAGAGGCCAGGTCAAGATCTGTATACGTTAGTACACAAAAGGACCCCAGAATTGTAGAGAGTGGGGGTATACAGCTGCCGCGCGCGAGACCTGAGCGCGGGCTATCCGACGCGCTTCGACCTAGACTGCTACATATTGTTACGTCGGGCCCAAGATTTAGGGTCTGGCGAACACGGTCGGTCTCGCTTGTGCGTCAAGGCTCGGCAGCCCTTTACAGCGGGGACGGAGACCTCGCCTTTTTCAATTAAAAATAGGAGAATTTTACCTGGTGAGCTTCGGATAGAGTTGGGCTCGAAGGTGTACTGTTGACACTTGTCCTCTTTGTGGTAGTTCTTCTTCCTTGTCGTGTTCCCGATCTCCGTTCCAGGTGGTTCTCTTTGACTCGTACTTTCTTGTTGGTAATGGAAGGAGAAATATTTGCTGATCGTAATTGAATAGTTGATTGTAATGTTTATTCCAAAGCGTATCGTACGCAATCCACAAAACACAAATTAAATACACACAAGGTATTACACAATGTCAAAAGAAAAGGCAACTTGGCCTATTACAGTTCCGAAGAATTTTCTCATTCGCGGCACACGTTAGTTTATATATTGCCAGACAATTACACCGTACGCAATCCACAAAACACAAGTTATAGATATAAAATATTCAGAACGGTATCGTAGGAGAGGCACCTTGGCCTGTTGCTGTTAAATAGAATCGTTTATTCGCGCTAATACGTTACGCGACGCGACCGCGGGCAATAGTGATGGAAAACTGAGCACTCGTGCAGTGGAAACTCTTCCTTATATATCCTAGATTGTAATAGAAATATTGATTATGAAAACCCCGTGAACTAGGATGAAACACTATTCTGGGTTACGAACCCCTTTCTTCAAAGGTTGGTTCTCCCCACCATGTTAGTATGACTCAGTTTATTTACCTTCGCAAAAGGTGATTCCCTTTTCCGAGAGACGTGAGTCAGTGGTCTAGTTCTATGACTAAATATTCTCCCCTTTATATTAGCATGACTCAACTTATTTACCTTTGTTAACGAGTTTTCCTTTTGAGCCTATTCCTTATCATATCTCTATTCACCCTTAGTGCCGAATGTCGCGATTAGGGAGTTTGCAGAAGACCAGGTGCAGAGGCAATCGTAGAGTTTATCTATTATGACTAATGCCAGTTAGGCGCCACCCGCCGCAAAGAGGGGTTGGGTCTGCCTCCTTGCTGTCAAACACAAGGATGACTCAAATAGAAAAGATAGCTACCTGGCTACTTCGCTCACTCATCGTGACCGGCTTATACCTGCAGAATAATAAAGTAAAAGAGAAGGATCTCGCAGGACGTAACATATCGCTGTAACTTTTTTCTGTTCAGAATTTTTTCATAAAATTTTAAGGAGTGATTTTTGATACTTTAAGGAGTCGAAAAATGAAAGAAAAAAAAAATTTTTTTAACCCGCTAATAGGTACTAGTACCTTAAAGTAAAAAGTCCAATTTGTTTACTTTGGAATACTACTGCGTTCTAGGGTCTATGTCTGATCTACTGAAAAGCCAGGCCTGTCCGCAATAGTAATACTTCCACACGATTGGTGCAAGTGAAATACCATATTTCCTAAAATTATATCATACTTAATTCTTGTTATCAATATTCTTATCGTTACTTATTAGGGAAACTTATATGGATTATTAATAAAAATATATGTATATATATATATTTTTCTTTTTTCATTTATTAATTTATTATTCTTTTGAGTGTAACACAATACTACCATATGGATGTGACTGAATAATTTTATAGCGATGCAAATCTTTATTATTCTTAATTTTGTTACTATAGCGTTAATACTCTACTAATTCAATAAATATTCCTTAATGAACCTTTATTATTCCTGAATAGAATTTAATTTGATTTAGCCGCTTTTTAAAAATTTATTTTATTTTATTTGTTTATTTTTATAGCAACAATCACTAAAAATAGAATCTTTAATGGTATTTTTGATTTCCTTAATCTATATGAATGTACTATCACGTCTCTTTTTGGAAGTTTAATACGTACATTGCCTTTTGTTAATATAGCTCTTATTTCGTGTGGACCAGTGTAGTGGTCACCAAGTTTTCCAGGTTTAGGTCCTTTACGTATAGGAATGGCCACAGAATATTTTGTTAAAGCATCTTGAATGGTTAATATATACTCATTCTCCTGCTTGGTTTTCGGTAAAGGCCCTACTATATCTTTAGCAATTTTATCAAAAGCGATGGCAGGAGTATCCGTTATGATCATTGGCTGTTTAGTTTTTACGCGAACTAGTTTTCTTAATTGACATTGTAAACATCGTTGAATATATAATTGAACGTGAGCTTTTAGATTTTTCCAGTAATATTCGTGACGGATTCTATTGTATGTTTTGCTGACACATCTGTATCCACCTATAGCTGAAGAGTGCATCTCCTCAATAATTTTTACCTGATCTTCTACGAGGGGTTGTCTAACTAGCCCGTTACAAATAGTAACTTTTACTTCACTCTGTGCAAAAATTAATCGAATTTGTGTGATAACATTTTCCCAAGGTATATTCAAGATAAAATCTGATTTTGCGATAGTAATAGTTGGAAGCGATAATTTGTCGATTAAATGTCGAGCATTTTTCAATGTTTCTACTATGTTTCCTAAGATTATTTCATTTCATGAAGATTTCGTTTCATTAAGATGAAAAATCGTTATTATCGCGGAGCGCTATCGCTCACCTATCAATAGGTTTACAATTGGTAGAAACAAAATAATCTAGGTTATCTCTACGAGTATGGAATAAATCGCGCGATTGTTTAATGTTGGGGGCTATAATCCTTCCTTTGGGAAGCTCACGAGTTTTTGTTGCTTCGAGTTCGAGTTCCTCGTCGCTCGAGGACTCGGTATCGCTTACTTCGAGCGGCTTAGGGGTACATTTTCTCTGGACTAGCACGCTCGTTTCGTTTCGGGGGTTATTACCGTCGAGTATAGTTTCCTCGCTCGACTCTGTGGCTAGAATAGGTATTGCTTGTAGATATTTCTGGATATACTATAGGCTCAAGAGCACCTGGGTTACATACCAAAGTATTAGGTAAATCCACCTCGTCTTCTATACGCGCCTGAAACCTTTCGTGGTCGGGTGATATTTTAAGTGACCCATGTGGAAAAATAAGTTCCGTAGGCTGCTCATTAGGGTCAACAGATTCCCGATCCCAATTACATTCCTCTATTTCATAATTGCGTAATGCATGATCCTGGTAATTTTCTATAATATCCCCATCATTGTCCGATTGTTCTTCTAATAATCGAGTTATCTCTGCATCCGTCAAATGATGTTTAGGCTTCGTACGATTGCCAGTTAAGCGATTTATTTGAATAATAAAAATACCGTCATTCGCGATTGTTTCATCAACTGGAATTCTCGAAAGTGCATCAGCGTTTTGAATTACCGTCCGTTGCCCGTCGAAGCCATAACAATGATTTATGGTCGGTCACTACTGTATTATTTTACCGAATGGCATTCTAACGAACTCATAATTACCACGCGGTGTAGTGAAGGCTGTTTTATGACGATCTTCAGCTGAAACTTCAATTTGATGCAATCCCGACGCTAGGTCAAAAACTGAAAAATACTGTACGCCTCCTAATTGGTCTAATATATCATTAATATTTGGTATGGGATACGCATCAGCGACTGTCTTTTCATTCAGTGATCGGTAGTCGAATACTACTGAAAAAAGGTTTACTATTTGACGTTAAAAATAGAGATCGTGAATTAATGTTGCTAGAGCCACGGTGGCGTAATTGGTAACGTACCAGGCTAGAATTCTGGAGTTCCCGGTTCGAACCCGGGCTGTGGCAATATTTTTTCACGAATTCTTTAGAAGTTAAAAAATCATCAGGTCTGATTGCCTCATTAATTCTTCATGAATGAGTGAGGCAATCAGAGCTGACAAAAATAATTAATGATTCGATTGTTAGAGATCTTTCTGAGACCGATAACACAGGGATCTAGGCGCCGCTGACTCTAACCGGGTTGTGAACTGCCAGAAACATTCCATCATAAAATTTGGTCAATAACATTGTCGCTTAGATTTATCACTCTGTCGAATACTATTCTCCATTTTTTAATACCTTGAGAGTCGGCTTTCTTAGGTACTACCCACACAGGACAATTGTATGGTGAGGTGGAAGGTATGATTACTCCCTTTTCGAGCATATCTTCAATTTGTTTCCCGATTTCCTCTTTAGTGCACTCAGGCCACCGATAGCCTCGCGCATTTATAGGAAAATCGTCTATTGTAGGATTTCGATGTTGCAATATAGTAGTACACGTTAACATATCTCCCGGTACTTGATATAAATGGGAGCTTTCTTTTAAAAGGGTTTCAATACTTTTCCTTTCTTCTTTACTTAATCCGTCGAGTCTTAATAATTCTTTAATTTGATCAAATCGATCGTGCATTACAGCTTCAGATATGGCGTAACACGATCTTTCGCGTATAAAAGGCGTAATTTTGCGAGCAATATTTGATATACTGAGTTTCTGTATTAAGGAAATGTCCATGGATTTATTCCACTTTGAATTATACATCTGGGTTTCGAAACTTGTTTCTTTATTTTTATCATTTTTAATACTTTCTACTTTGACAATTCAACGGTGCAGATCGTTTGTACATTCTTTAATGATTCACAAATTTTTAAACTGGTATTTTTATTTGATGCGATTTTCATAGGTACGAAGGTTTCAACAAATTCTTGGCAACAAAATTCTTTATCTTTTTTCATCATTACTAAATGCGATGTTTCAACACCATTGACTTTATTTTCTGCTGATATTTTAGTCTCTGTCGAATTCGGATAGACAGCGCTTTCAGCAATAACACAATTATTCATTTTTTCACAAGATTCTGTCCTTTCCATAGGCACAGTTTTCCCCAAAAATTCTATATTTCTTTCCGTCTCTATCGAATTCAGATAGACAACGTTTTCTTCGTGAGTGCATTTATTAAAATCATCATTATTTAACCCGTTAATCCCCATTGGTATCTCTGCTTTTATCGTATCTAAAGAAACAATACTTTTTCCGTGAACACTGTTATTACAATACTGAAGGATTCTGTCCTTTCAATAGGCACAGTATTTCTCAAAAATTCTGAATCGAGCACCCTCAGTCCTTCATGAAGCACTGCCCGTTTCGTCGGCACAGTCACCCCTGTGAAGCGTAGGCGAGACTCACAATTACTACAATTTCTTTCCGTCTCTATCGAATTCGGATAGACAACGTTTTCTTTGGGTACAATTATCTTTACAGGTTCCATGCAAGTGTTTTTTTTCAGTTAGATTCGACGTGCAAATTTCCGTAAGATTTGGGCTTCGTGTTGCAATTTCTCAAATTCTCCTTCTATTTTTACTTTAAAATCTTTTGTACATAATATACCTTTTTCCAAACCAGTTTCACAACTTCAAACATTTCCATGCAATTGCTTATTTCTTCTTTTACATTTTCCACAAAATTAAAAATATTCTCTCAAGAATTTTCAGTATCTCGGCGGGGTATTGTCTCTACCGGGAGCTCAATCTTACCCGACAGAGAGAAATCCTCTTTATCGTTTCCTTTTATATTGTCTTTATTTTGAAAATGACCCAACCCCTTAAAAAGCTCGGGATTCTTTTCCCGTTTACTTGAATCGTCACTAGGATCCTTTATTTTTGTGCTATGAATTAGTTCCTCCGATGACACTAATTCTAGTACTGGTACTTGGACTTCAACCGTATGCCTATTGCTGTTAGTTACGTAAATATAAGCTTTACCATTATCATTAATGACAAACCCCCTCTACATGTTTATACCTTCACCTGCATCCAGGGGAGGCAAATAGACTTCCCGTAAATCCAAATTTTTTACTTTTACGAAGCACAATTTGGTGGACTCTGCAGGGATATCAATAGTTTCCTGAGTTGCAAATGGTATTCTTATATTCTGCATTTTCAATTGTCTTTTTTCGTAATCAATTTTCACGCGATTGCCGTTGAGGTATTCCGAACCCAATATACCAGCTTCCTTTATGGGGGAGTTATTGTCTACACTATGGAAAGTAGCGAAACGTCCGAAAATGTGTATGGTAATTGTTGAGAATCCGTCCGGTTCGACTGATCTGTGAAATTATTGAAATGGGATGAGTATTCACTTAAAGCAAGAGGAAAATAAAACCAGACACATAGATGTTATGTTGAGAAAGTGGTTTATTCCACCTTCCATTATTAGGTATACAAAATATTATTTAAATTTAGAAACAATAAAAATGATATAGAAATAGATACACCAAAAATCAGAGAATTGACAAATGTATAAATAAATCAAGTGAATTGAATTTTGAATCTAAATGTGAGCAGCACACAATTATTTAATTGTGTGCTGAATTTAAACTTGAGACAGCGGTGCGTGCAACGTAGCGAGAGCTACGCAGCACGACACGCTGATACCATTCAGTGCGAAAATGTTTGTGTGTAATTCACTGCAACCACTCAGCAGTGTATTGCAAAGTGGTTGCAGTGAATTAATAAGAGCATTTGCAATAACCTTGCTTGAGTGCTAAGCCTGTGTGTGAAACCAGCTACGCAGTCAGCACTGTGTAGCACAATACAACATAGAATGAGGATGCACGATTGAGCAGAAAGTATTCGCTGTACTTTCCCAGCAGATTTACTGGGGAAAAATACAGCAAATATAAAGCACATGCTTAATTATATTAATTAAGCTGGCAACATACAGTGAGGAGAACGTGGTGCAGCATGTGCTGCAGCGCACGCCACAGAGTGAGACAAAAATGTGGATATACCGTTATTTTCTACTCCTCACCGACATTGAATTGCACTGAATTGTGACGGTGTACTCTTACCGCGTATTTGAGTCCTGTTGAGCTTGAAAGTTGAGCGAATCCGATGAATAATGTCCGTGGAAAAAGGTCCAAGAGTCCGAGAGTCCTAAGATGCGCGTGCTGTCCGAAGGGATGTGTGTCGCAAAAGTGCCGAATTCTCAAGATGGCTGCGAGTATGAAAGTTTCGTTGGGCGCTGGAGTCAGTTGAGCGAGATAGCCGGTGAGCGAAACCGAAGTCAAGCGAGAGAGACATCCTCTCGCTCGACGCGGCGTGCCAACGAGGCGCATCCTCGGCTTCGCGAAGCCCATGCCTCGGCTATCTTCGACTCAACCGAACAACGCGTGGTAGAGCAGCGCAACAGGTAGGCGCACGACGATTATCGATCGCCGTGCGCCAGCTGATTTTCCAACAGTAATATTACCCAAAGTAAAAATTGAATTTGTTGTGATTCCATTAAGTTGCAAAATTTCCCCGCGATCTATAGAGATGTGTTCACTCACAAATTCTTTCTTTAGAATGTTCGGACCGGCTTCCGTATCAACCATAAGAGTGACAGGAGATATTATTTCCGATGCCGTTACCGTAACTGTCGGGACGCTACTTTCTCGATGCAGTTGTATATTAAATATTCGGACTACTCGCGATTGGGATTCTCGGCTGTGATAGAAATAACGTGGATCGGATGCGGGATCTCCTCAGGCGCACCCGTACTCGGAAGACCGCCGCCGTTTCCCGAATTTTCGTATTCATTCTCTTTAATACGTCGGACGGTACACTCCCGTATAAAATGACCTGGCTGTTTACAATGAAAACACTCCCTACCCATCTCGGTGGTTCTAACATTATTATTATAAAAATTCCTTCGGTTATCAAATCGATTGTTTCATCGGTTGCGAATTATTATTGCGAAATACAGATATAGGCTCCATGGCCTTCTTTTTCCATATCTGACACCGAATGTCACTTGAATTATGATATCGAAGATTCTGCGGTACCTGTTCTTGTGGCAAGGACATCAATTTAGGGGGGGGGGGGTCGGAGGCAAACGTGAACATCTATTAGCCGAATGACGATAATTTTTACAAAGTTGACAAACTGCAGATATATTTCCCTGTTCTTTTCTTTCCGGAGGAAAAATTTTATAACAACGATCGGCGGTACGTCCGCGTTTATTACAGACCTGGCATATAGTAAGTAAAGAGGCTTCGAACTTGGATTTATTGTTATTTAAAGGGGAAAAGATTTTAAAACATTTGTCCGCCGAGTGTCCAGTCTTCTGACAGATTTGACACATGCTCGGTCCCTTATCGATATTTCCTGAATTTTGTGGACTGACATCCAATGCTTGGCTAAACGTCTGGGTCGAGCATTCTTTAGCACTGTGCCCTTTTTTATTGCACAGGCGGCAATACACTTCTTCGCTTGCTACCACATGTACTCCCCATTTCGCCTCAGGTTTATTGACCTTTGAACCCGAGGTTTCCAGCCCGAGGTTTCCAGCAACCACTACGCAGGGCTGCCTATGACACTAAACTTTTTTCTGTTTGAACCGCGATTTTGATTAATTCATCAATATTATTGTTCGGACTTAAACGTTGTTCGATTTCCGGTTTTAACCCGTGTAGAAAACATGCCGGAAAACTTTCTTTACTGTTATAAACAAATGTGGCAGTCAAAGGATTATCTTCGCTCGCATCATAATTTTCGAATATTAAATTTTCCAAGTCTCTTACGTGATTGAAATACGCAATGACGGACTCATTTTCTCTTTAATATATGGATCCCAATTCCCCTTGGAGTTGATACACGTTTCGCGTAGGTGCATAAATATCTTTAAGAAATTTACCCAGATCCTTTATTGTTTCAAAGATTTGCCCCTGTATGGTGCGACGAGCTTCGCCGATTATTTTTATGCGAACTGCTCTTACTAAATTTGATTCGGCTCCTGACCTCATCATAGCCAAGGCTTCTTTGCATCCTTGAATAAACATACCGAGTGATAAAGAATGACCGTCATAATTCGGTATGACAGCCAGGGCATCTGGAAGAGACAATGTTTGATTATTATTAACCATTGTGGGAGGTGATGAGTCGTTAGACTTAATTAAGTTTTTAGTAGAAATTTTTTTTGGCGGTATTCTATTCAATGTCTTGTCTGGGCTTGAGTCTTTGACCGTGGGCTAGGCGGAGCAACCGGGAGTGGACAAATTGTATTTCGGGAAAAGGTGTAATTTTTTTTACCAAATTGTTAGGTTTAGTATGTGAGGATTTGATAATTGACTTTAGTGTGGATTTTTCACGATCCTCAATTATTTCCTTTGGAGTTGATAATGATTATTTTTCCACAAGGGAAGGTAATCTAGGAATAGTTCCGTCGAAAGGGGTAGATCCGCCTAATGGCGTGTAAAATATATCGCTGTTAGCTGAAGGGATTATACTAGGCGTAGCGCTAGCAACGGTCGAGGGGTCTGTAAGGGTGTATCCGTGTTTTCGGGTTCGCTTAGAGACTCGACATTCTCCACGATACTTTCGGGAGATTTTACTTACCGACCTAGGTCTTCGCTACGGGGGGTGGGGTATACTAACGCTGGAAGATACTAGTATTCGTTGATCTCGTCGTCCGGCCTTATGACAAACCCGACTAATGACAAAGGGTTATTTGGGGACTTTGCTTCTAATGTTTCCTTCAATTGATTCGTAAATTGGTTTAAACTTTCGTCGTCAGTAAATTCTCTGATCTGTTAAGGACTCTATTTCGGACTATAATGTTTTCCAACATTGCTTTCTATAATTTCAACTGTATCGGATGAATTTGTCTCGTCTTCTATATTCTCTTGGGATCGAGTGATGATAATATTATCAGAAGTTAACTCGAGTGATTGTATCTTACTGTCTTGATCAAACTTTATTACTTTTGCTATATGGGTGGCAGTTTCGGTTAACTTGTTGAAGTCTGAGTCTACAGTGGACACAACAGAATTCTTATTTGAACTGGTAGAGGAGGAGGAAATTTTTCGCGAAATTGTAGTTGGTATCTCGGGAGGTGAATTGCTGGGACTATTATATTACATGGGCACTCGATTATAGTTTCAAGTGTAAAATTATTAGGATTATCCTTTGGGAGCCTTTTTCTTCTTTCCTCAGGATACTCGTGGATTATTAACTCATCAATTCTTACCTTTGAACGAGTTGACCTCATTTATGATGTATTTTATACAAGTATTATATAATTTTTGGTATACCGCATCAAAGAGACATGCAACAATACATAAGAGTATTATTAGGGTAGAAATTGGGCAGGAGAAAAGAATATGAGTAACTTTAATGTTATTATATGTAACAAAGAAGAATTATAGACCTTTATTCTTTTTATTTCGTTTGAAAATTTCCTAGTGGTGAAATCAAATACGGTTTTCCCTTGAGGAGGATGATTTGGTGGTTATTCAACGATACGCTATTGGTAATTTGAGGTTTTAAGGATGTCACAAATGGATGATATCATACCCCAAGTCCGAATTATCTTTGTAATCAGCAATAAGTTTGTCTAGGAATTTTTCCCGCTAACTGTTCGAAAATTTTTAAGATGATCTATTTGATCGTTATCAGGTATTTCGGTGCCGGCAGCTTGGAAATCCCGACTGCTGTCTGCTTTGTATGCAGTCGCACTTATTTGATGTGATGTTATAACTTCCGAGTGATTTTTACACTCCGCTACTTGTTTACCTTAAGGTCTCTGAAAACCTATTATTTTTTCTTGGTTAAGGAAAATACCTTCGTTATCTTTTGTAGATCTGATGCTAGAGACTCCAAAATTTTGCTTGCTATACGACTCACTCGCTGTTACCGTTAAAGGACAATTCGTTTTACTAGAATTTAAATTTCTATTCCTTTCTTGCCTCGGGTAGACGTTACGTTCTGCAATTGTGTCGTTGGAATGGTTCTTATGTTCTGTTTTTTTTTCTTCCTTTGAGAGGGATAGTTTTATTATCGTTTTCTATATCAATACTAAATACTCTAGAATTTTGCTCGTTATACGACTTGCACGCACTTCTTGGAACTTGGTACTATTCTTTTAAGGCTCGTCGTTTTAATCTCTGCACTTGAATTTTCCTCCCTGCTTTATGGGTTCTCAGCATGGATGAATGATGCGGGTCGATAGTGGTAGGGTAATTGTCAAAATAAGTAAGTGATATGTGTAGTTATGTCTGTCTTGTTTGTATGGTGTGTTTCGTGAGCGAACCTTGCTAGCCTTGACCTCACTTACGCGAGGAGTTAAAATATAGGATTTCTCTCACTAGTGTAATGTGTTTTGTGAGCGAGCCTTGCTAGCCCTTAACTTCACTTACGCGAGGAGCTAAAACATAGGGTATCTCTCACTAGTGTAATGTGTTTCGTGAGCGAGCTTTTCTAGCTCTTAATCTCACTTACGCGAGGAGCTAAAACGCACTTGAAGTAGCACTAATTTTTCCAGTGGTCCCATGCAACGGAGTATAATTTATAAATATATATATATTCACGTATACGTCCTTCAATACAAATTCTATCTCTTTTTATTCACCATTCATTATTGAATATTAGCTTCCATGTTTGATTTCCACAAGGTCAATTCACTTACAAAAAATGTTTACCAAATAACTCGAATAATAGCGGGTACTCTCTAAAACGAATCAATTTTTGCAACGATGTCGATCAATGGACTTGAACCACATCAACGAACGTTCTCAATTTGTAATTTCTGAAAGGGAAATCCGATCATCTAACTCAAATAAAAGTGTCACTTTCAACTACATCAATTTTTATAAATAAAATCGATTTATTAAAACCCGATAATAATAATGAAAAAGGAAAATTCAATTTTTACACATTAAATTCACACTCGGTAAAAAAGGGGAAAGTTGGATTTTATGAATTAAAATGTTTTATTACAACGTGGTAGAAAGGAAATAGTAATTTTTTACGATTTGGTTGATTCACTAAAACTCAATTAAAATGAAAAAATCGATTTTCACGAATTAAATCACTTCTGGAAAGCGCGGTAGAAAGGTAAAAGTTAGATTTTATGCTTTTAAACGGTTTACAACACACGCGATTGAAGGGAAATAGTAAATTTTCACGAATTGAATTAATTCACTAAAACTCAATAAAAATGAAAAAATCGATTTTCACGAAATAAATCACTTCTGGAAAATGCGGTAAACAGGTAAAGTTGGGTTTTATGAATTAAATCAAATTACAAAGGCAGATCGATTAACACGAACCAAAGTGACACTTTCTTAAGAAACGAATTTTCACAATTAAATTTATCTACGAAAGGACCGATTAATTAATTCGAACAATACGAACAATTTTTTTTATAAAAGCACACCTTGTTTTTCCGATTTTAATTTACTCGCGACAAAAATTACTAATTAACTTCACACTTTTTTTTTTCTTAAATCCAATTTTCACTAATTGAATTTATTCGCGACAAAAATGACTGGTTAATATGAACAAAATGAACACTCTTTTAGGATCCCGGACGAGCCCCCAATTTTTGTTACGTCAAACCCGCGCGGTGTTTTTACAAAACCGACAAATGTAAGACGTGTGAGGCGTTTCGGCGTGAGTTTTCCGTCAAGGAGACTGAATTCTCCCTTTACGACACCTCACACGAAACGATAGGGCTGAGAATGTTCGTTGATTGTTTACGTTAACCGTCACTCGACTCGTCAACTAAATCGATAAATTAACCCGCGGATGAAGGGGTTTTATGGGGAAGGAAAATGGCAGGTTACTTTCACTTAGGGAAAAATTTACGGAAATATCAGATAAAATAAATTAGAAAAATTGCGTTGGTACTTACGTTTGGTTTTCTGGTGAAGTTGTTTCACCGGTTACCGATGCGTTGAAGGAAAAAAAATAATGGCAACCGTTTGTTAAAAAAATCGTTGAACTCGATGATTCGTGAAGCTGTTAAAATTTATTCAAATAACCAAATAAGTGATACACGTACGTTCGCTATTATCGTGCGCGAGCGATCGTTGCTTTTCGATACAATACACTTAACGCGATATTTATGATTCGATAAAACAGTAAAATGAAATAAAGAGTGTGGTCTTGTACCAAAACCGCAGAAAACAATTGAATTAAATTTCTTCTAAATATCTTTAAACTTGAGATAAATTCCGTATGATTGACATTGAAACCGAGAAAAAGTAAATTTGAACTGAATTTAAACTGTTCAACGGTTTTTCTTCTAGGTACTCACTCTGAATTTTAGTTGACTCTACAGAGTGGGGTTCCCCCGCGGTAGTGAGTCTGTTTAGCTCGCCAGTTTTGATCGCGACTTGTCGAACTCTCGATACTGCCGCTGTACGCAGTGGAAGCTGTTCTACCTTTTGGGAGCGCCTACTCTCGCTCTCCGACTAACTGTTACTGTGTGTTACTTCTCCTAACTGTTCGTCTTTTTCGGGCATTTTCTCGTCCTTATATAGGTCCTGGATGGTCTAATTTTCTATGCGGGGGGTTCTTGGAATTAAAATAGAACACGGACTTTCGAGCTTATTGCGATGACGAGTTTTCTTCTAGCTGTGACGTCGTTCGATTCTCTTTCCGAGTTGCATGCGATGCGATACCACGTGTTGCGAGGTATTTGAAGGATTATTCCTTGCTTCGGTGGCACGCACCGAGATAGAGAGAGGGCGAAAAGCGCCTTGGTCGGGAAGCGAGGTGTCGAGGGATTCGGGTCACGCTGCGCTATAGATCCGAGCCGCTTCTGCTGTCCCTTTTATGACTAATACAGAATGTAGTTCTTCGATAATCTTAAACTTATTTTAATTCTTAATAGTGTGTAACGTAAAGGGGCTTATATAACTACTATAGTAACTAAATGTCAATTATTTTTATATCCTTTCACGATCCTAACTGTTTAGTTAAATAATGTACTGGCTTTTCGATTTTCATTAATATTTAATTTTCATTATTGCAATTATTTCTTGTATCCGTTTTGGTAAGCATTTGCTTTCTGAGTCCCTATCATAATTTTTGATTAAAATTGTTCATAAGACCAAATGATTATATATCAAATGGCTGCTTAGATTTCCAGTGGGTCGCAAAGTATATGTTTTATATTGGTCGTTCGGAAAGTAATTTCGTTTTTTCCCAACAGAGGACTTAATTGTATTTTTTCACAACCAACTTCATACTTAAGCCGCATAATCATATGTATTTTGAAGCTGATATAGCAAGGCTTGCTTGTAAAAAAATTCAATGGATTCGGCACAGTAGTTTTTGGTTGATACCTTTTTAAATATGGAAAGTGAAAAACAGCATTTTCAGCATATTTTACTTTTTTAATATAAAAAAGATTAAAATTCTGTTCAAGCAAAAAAAAAATTATCCGATGTGTATGGGGAAGATGTGTTAAGTGAGCGCCAGTGCCAAAACTGATTTGCAAAATTTCGATCCGGCAATGTTGATCTCGAAGATACACCACGTTCTGGAAGGCCAGTTAAAGCTGATGAAGACACAATAAAGGCATTAATTGATGCAAACCGGCGAATAACAACTCGTGAAATCGCTTGCAGATTAAATTTATTGAATTCGACCGTTCATGATCATTTAAAACAGCTAGGTTTAACCTCAAAGCTCGACATATGAGTTTCTCATCTTCTTACGGAAAAAAATTTGTGTTGTCGCATTGACGTTTGTGATTTGCAGCAGGATAACCCGGAAAATATCCAGGTTGTTCGGCCTAAGCGGCTCGGCTGCACCGGCTGGCCACGTACCTTTTAAACGTGACCCTTGCACCTGCCGATCACAGCCAACGTTGTTAGGTACAGAAGTGTGTGATTGACGACAACTCTCTTGCAAGAAGGCTGTTCCCCGGGTTTTCCCCATACCAGCACTGTTAACTCACGTCTGATGGTCGACGGACAGTTTTGTCATCTAGACCTACCATCAAAGCCACAAAAACCTTTTGCCCGACAGAGTCCAACCCATTTAAAGGTTGCCCACGCCATAGCCGTGGGGCTGCAACAACCTCCCTGTCTTCCAATTAGTCCGAAGACTTAACGTCTCGCTTGGTAAGCACCCGAGCCTACACCATGGCGGGGTTACTTTCGGCACACACAGATGGTGGACTGTGCCCACCCAGATCGCAGCCATAATGATCTCGTGTACCAGGCCTTCAAAGGCGGCCGTACAGAGCCGGGAGTACGCTGTACTGGGCTCGGGAGTACGTGCTGCTGGAGGAGGTCTTCGGCTTGTAAAGGTGGCTATACCAGTGTCAGGAGTACGTGGTATCAGACTCTGTGCATGTCGCTGGAGAAGGTCAGGAGTACGTCAAGTGTTTTGTGGTTGCTTGCCCTGGGTGAACATCTTTTCTGTACGGGTATTAGCAACCCCGCCCTGGTGTAGGCTCGTTGTTAGGTACACTGGGATCACCTTGTTATTAACGTGCCGTTCCCGCCTCTCGGCCTACGACACGGCTCCCGCGAGCGTGGGGCCGAGATACGCTCGGCCAACGCGCCCCCCCCGACTTGCATCGGGGCGGGCTACCAATCCCCGCTCGGTTTTACCCGAGTGTTACCTCTTGGTCTGAGGGGGAGCACTATCCATAAACTCCCTATTGACGCGTTGGCGTTTTTAAAAACCGTATGCCCGACAGAGTCCAACCCATTTAAAGGTTGTACACGGCAAAGCCGTGAGGCTGCAACAACCTCCCCATCTTCCAATTAATCCGAAGACTTAACGTCTCGCTTGGTAAGCAACCGAGCCTACACCATGGCGGGGTTACTAACTCCCGTACAGATAAGACGTTCATCCAGGGCAAGCAACCGAAGTTGCAATCTGGGTGGGCACAGTCCATCCGCGTGCGCCGAGGTTGGTACAGTGACGAATCTGGCCACCCATTCCTGGCGCGCATCATGTGTTCCCACAGCCCTGCCTCGGTGTGACTGCATGTCTCACCCCTCCCGCCGTCTTTATACCTGTATAATCTCTGGCAACTATAGGACCCGACCACAGAGCAGGTTTATAATCTTCTTAAAAAGAAAGAAAGATATTGGAGCATGGTTACGTCAGGACGTAACAGTAGAAAAGCCATCTTGTTTCAGCTATCTAAAAATATCTGCAACCGTTTGTTGACGAGTCTTCCCCTTCTTATTGTTCTTATTATGCTTCTTCTTATTTATTACACTTTTCTTTTCACGGGAGATACGTCGTGGTTTACGTTCGTTTGATGAATGTGGAGTTCGCGAAAATTTGCGCTTTTTATAACCAGACCCCCTCATGAGTGTCAATTTTTTCAGAGGCTTTTCGTTTGAGATGACTACCTGATTCTCGCGCTCTCTCGCAAATAGCATCTTTCACAGCTATATTTCTATCGAGGATATCGCCGGCTACGTTTACACCAGCTCGCAATGCCTCTTTTCCAACTGCTTTAGCGCCCTTCATTAAAAATGATAACACTCGACGAAACACGTCCCCGAGAAAGCTGCTGATACCGTGTTCTCGTTGATTCGGCGTTCCGATATAAAAATGGCTAATACCGCCATACCCGCGACAGCTCCATCCGTGGTACACACTGTCAATATCATCCATAGCGGCGTAATCAATCGTGAGACCTTTTAAAATGTAGTGTCACAGTCAACGTTCCCTGTTCGAATGGTATAGGATTTCGAAACTCGTCTTTTATATCGATCTCGATTTTGTGTAAATTGTTGCGCAAGAGAGGTATATATCGTGGCGTTGAAAACGATTAATTTTTATTGAATCACACTGACAGTCATCAGCATCAATGAGAACAACTCGTAAGAGGGGTGTCTGTACATCGCCTGCAATATAGTTCTCGCAGGTGTCGGTGTATAGAAACATGCTGCCTGGTGTAGCCCCGGTGAGAGATGCAGGCCTCCACCCTGTGTTTCGAGAATCCTAGTAGCCTTGCGATAGCAGGCGATACGCGAATGTCATGGTATCGTAGATCGTCGCATACGCGCGCCACTTCGACCTACCCGCTCGGAAGCGATTTAAAGCGCAAATGACCGGCCACGTGTGGTAACTTATTTATACTCTCCAAGAGAGCATCTATAGAGCGATATACAGCAGATGGAACTTGGTCTCTCTCCGCGCGTCTCCGTGTTAAAAGATTTAAACCCGATAAATCATAATCACCATCCTCAAAAGTTACGAAATTTTTCTACAGTAGGAACATGTAAAAGAGTCATCGGATAAGCAATTTCCACAAGAGAAACAGACCATTCTCCGTGCAAACGTATCTGATGCCGTAGTTTTGTAATAAATTTCGTTGTCGTATTATCCGCAAAAGACTACATACTACTGTTGCTCGGTAGTACGATAAAGAAAGAATTATCCTTGGAGCTCATATTTATCAGGGACGGTGATTCCGGGCGTTCTTCCTCTTCGTCTTCTTCTTCTCTTTCGGCTTCTCAGGTGACGGAGTCACTCGTACTCGCGACAATTCTGTCTCATAGAAAATACCGTCGATAGTCTCATTATTCAGATCGTGTAAAATATACATGAATGGTTCTCGATTCACTGATATTCGTTGAATCTTAAATAACTCGTTACACGAACTACGCTCATATCCTTTCACGAATGCTGCTTTAGCTGTACTAATACTTACCAAGTCACCGACGCTGTATTTAGGCTGTTTGTTTTTCTCGCATTACGCTTGTAGCGCCATGCTAAATTTTCTCGGGCTTTAGAGGCATTTTCGAGAGTCACATCGCTCGGAGGAATCCGCGTTCCGCTGTGTCTAGGGTGATTATAAGCATATAAAAAAATTTTTTAAACATCGATGTAAGGCTTATTTCGTGTGTATGACCCGTTAGACGATGTATGTTATCATGAGGAATAAGCACCATCTTTCTTGCATATTCCATGGCTCGTGTAGACCAAGACAGGCATAAGAATCAACTTGAAATATCCGACACAGTGCTCGACGATGATCTTCCTCTTACCGCTCCAATTTTCCCTTTTGGCGGCTAGTCATCGAAGAATCGTCGCGTGCCTCCGAAGATGATTCTTTTGCACGTTGTTTAGACTCATGTTTCCCTATAAAACGTTTAGAGCACACTCGTATATACACCGTACGAGCGCTCCATCTACTTTTTGAAAAATTGCACATCGTTGCTCTTGCTTCAGATAACACAGTGCTTGCAATATAATTATTTGCTTTTTATCGAGAAGTCCGCCCAACGCGTTACAAGCGCATTACTGTTACATCGCGCGTCACATCGCGAACCTTTATTCCTTTGTGAGGCACGTAAACTTACTGGTATTGGTCATCGGAAAAAATCAGGCGTCGATTGTTTCAAGTAGAATAATCGATAGCCGTGCGGTGCAGCTGTTGCGTCGAAATATACCTCCTGCAAAAATCTTGGATACTCGGAACATACCTGGCGTGGTAGATGTTGAATTTGCGCACGATCTCGCGGATTTTCAAAGACAACGATGTTATTAGCGTGTAATGAGAGATCGCGCTGCCCATGACCCTGATGTAAGAGATTTTACATGATGAAGGTGACACTAAGATTTTTATGATGGCTGCCTTTGGTAAAAAGATCGACCATGGTATTGTTCGATGTCTCGCGCATTAGATCGTCAATGACCACAAGTTTAGGGCTTGTATCATTCGAGTAGTCTGCTGCTTGCGGTAAGCCCTCGCGAAATTCGATTTTATCACGGTACTCTGATTATCCGGACTGCTACTCTGAGTAATAAAAAAGCATACGCTCAAACAGGATATCCGTCATTTCGCGTATTTGAAGAATTTTTTGACAAAATATGTTTTACCACAGCCCGTAGGACCGCTTATCACGGCTGTCCATGGATGTTTCAAACGTGTATCCATATCGATGACAGCGAGGCAAGTTTGTAGTCCTTGACGGTTTCCTCGTTCATGATCCTGTCGATGTCCTTGAAGAATTGGTTTCTCTGGATCAGTTGCAAAATTTTATTTTCCGCGGCAATCCTTTCTGCCGTCTCGATTTCGCTTCCAGTATACTTCTTGGGTGTTCGTATACGCAAACAATATGCAACTACCCTCGTTAATTTTGAATAAGAAGAAAATCGGGTGAGTACCAGGTGTATGCATAAGTTTTTTCCGGTTTTTTGGTAAAAAAAACACGTAATTTTCAAGGGAAATTAATTTTTGTTTTATTCAAAATATTGGCCATCGGCTTCTACACATTTCGCCCATCTTTCAGGTAACTTATGAATACCATGCCAGAAAAACTGCTTGTCTTTTGCGGCGAACCATTCGTCAAGCCATTTTCCAACTTCCTCGAAATTGCTGAAGTGCTGCTCTGGGAGCGCGTGCCCCATTGATGCGAAGAGGTGATAGTCAGATGGCGCCAGGTCTGGCGAATACGGCAGGTGCGGAAGGATGTCCCATCCAAGCGATTTCAAGGTGTCTTTCACTGCTTTTGCTGTGTGAGACGGCGCATTGTCGTGTAACAAAATCACTTTGCCATGTCTTCTGGCCCATTCCGGTCGGCTTTCGATTAATGCGTGGTTTAAATTAATAATTTGTTGGCCATAGCGTTGTGCATTAACGGTTTCGCCGGGCTTCAAGAGTTCATAATACACAATACCACTCTGGTCCTACCAGACACAGAGCATGGTCTTCTTGCCGAAGCGATTTGGCCTTGGTGTTGAAGGACCGGCTTCGCCAGGTGAAAGCCACGATTTTTTCCGCTTCGGGTTTTCAAAATAAATCCATTTTTCGTCACCCGTCACAATTCGATGCAAAAATGATTGCCTTTCGTGGCGTTGAAGCAGCACTTCACAAGTGACTTTGCGCTTTTCTTTTGCGACGTTCATTCAAATCGTGTGGGACCCATTTACCGAGTTTATTGATCTTCCCCATTACTCGTAAAGGTCTGCTGATTGTTTCTTGTGACACATGTAATGCTTCTGCCAATTGCCGTTGAGTTTGAGTTGGGTCATCATCCAATAACTCCTGCAATTGCTCGTCTTCGCATTTTTGTGGTCTACCAGAGCGCTCACTGTCTTTCACATTGAAATCACCACTTTTAAATTGTCGAAACCATGTCTCACTTGTTCTAATCGATGGAGCGTGTTCACCATATGTTTCTATTAGCAAACATTGACTTTCAGCAGTCTTTTTCTTTTGATTAAATAAGAAAAGCAATGCGTGCCGCAAATGTTCTTTTTCAGGCACAAAACTCGACATGATCACTGAATGATAAAACAAAGACGCTAGTTTTTGGCGAACTCAACTTGTGTGTGTTTGTAGGTTAATGTCAGACGAACAAAATGACGTATGTGTCAAATTAATACGCTGCGTACTTTTCGCTGGCGCCATCTCTTAGTTAAACCGGAAAAAACTTATGCATACACCTGGTAAGTCGCAGCTTTCTGGTTGCGAAACGAAGCATAGATTCTTCTTAAAGCCGATGGGGTCGGTGACTGTGTTCTCGGTGTTCGTTGGCCATTCCTTCTCAGATTGGTTTTGCCGAATCGGCCCTGCGAACCACGAGTTGTTCCGCAAAAAATCCTTGGGAAGCTGACCGCATGATATTGCGTCCGCGGGATTTTCCTCACCCTTCACATGACGCCACTTCACGTCATCGTTGAGAGTCCGAATTTCAGCAATGCCGTTCGATTCGAAGACCTTTAGAACCTCCGGAGGTTTTTTGAGCCAGTTAAGCGTGATGCTCGAGTCTGGCCACAAGACGACGCGACCTACTTTGAAATCGAAGACTGATCGCACCTCTTTGTATAACCGAGCTAAAATCAACGCACCGCACAATTCGAGACGAGGGATGGTATGTATCTCTTTTTCTTTCTTCTCCGTCGGAGTTCCCTTTCGCGATATACTCCTTGATTTCAACGGAGCGACGCGAGATTTGGCGCATGCTAGAGCCGTAGAAACTCGGCCGTTCGGATCAACCGATCGCACATAGATGCAAGCCCAATATCCATCCTTGCTAGCTTTCCAGAATCCGTGTATCTCGATGGTTTTCGGAATTTTCAATAACAAGTGACGCTTCATCGACACGTCGCGCAAAAGCTCGAATTGGTTCGAAAACGCAATCCAGTCCGCGTGCAAATTTTGCGTTCAGTTCGCGATTTCAGATAACACATTACACTTTGTTATCGATCCCTGGCACCTGATCGATTTGACTGTAAACCCGTATACGTCGCATTGCGAATCCCAGACAACGCCGAGTGTTGTTATAACAGGGTTTGGCTCGATCGCCTGGTTGAGATCGTGAAATCTTTCCTCCATGTTATCGAGCGCATGTCGATTATTTAAGGCCCATAGCCGGATATTGAACCCTCCACGCTTCAACAGTTCGATTACCGCGTCGCGTATCCGCAAAATCCCCTCGAGCGAGTCTGCGCCCGTTAAAAGATCATCGACATACATCTCGCGCGTTAAAACTTCCGACGCGCGAGGGAAGTTGCCATTCTCATCGTCCGCGAGCCGTTGCATCGTGCGTATCGCTAGATAAGGCGTAGCCGATACTCCGAAGGTTACCTTATTCAGTTCGTACGTCTCACTGCCGCGATACCAAAAAAATTGCTGAAATCTCCGGTCGCTGGGATGCACGAGCACCTGCCGGTACATTTTTTTAATATCGGCCGTGGCAACGTACGTGTGGATTCGGAAACGTAACAAATGCCCGAATAATTTCCTTTGTATGACCGAACTGATCATCAATGCGTCGTTTAACGAAAAACCCTTGCCAGCTTTCGCGGAGGCGTCGAACACCACGCGGACTTTGGTCGTGTTGCTGGAGGCCTTTCTCACCGCGTGATGTGACATATAGTATCCGTTGGTCGAATCGTCGTGACATACAGACATGTGTCCGAGATCCGCGTATTCCTTCATGACCTTGGCGTACTCTTTTTTGAAGACCGGATCCGAGTTCAACCTCTTCTGGAGATAGTAAAATCGTCGCAGCGCTTAAGACCGTGAATCGCCGAAATGCGTGTTTGCGTGTCGAAACGGTAAACGACGTGATGCTCTTCGCACAACGAGTCCTCGGACGAGAAGGATGCCTTGGCGTTGACCTCTTCGATCTCCCAAAACTTGTTGATCAATTTCGACGGGTTGGTCAGGTTCCAGGAGATTCCATGATCCTCGCGTTCTCTCTCCAGCCCTCTAGCGATTACCCAACCAAAGCGCGTTTTCTGTAGAATCAAGTCAACTCAGTTTTTTGACAAATTTATTTGTCCGACGGACAACATGGACAACGTGGCACCGGACCCGATTAGTATGTCCACTGATCGAGGTAAGTGGAATTGCGGGTCCGCCAATCGCAAATTTGTCGGGATCTTGATCAACTCACGTGGAAATACCATACCCGGCACTGAACTCGCGATTTCATCGATCGTTAGAC
This sequence comes from Cylloceria caligata, assembly GCA_963942595.1. Lineage (NCBI taxonomy): Eukaryota > Metazoa > Arthropoda > Insecta > Hymenoptera > Ichneumonidae > Cylloceria > Cylloceria caligata. The sequence goes on from OZ012708.1 coordinate 14,155,389, forward strand.
AATTCACAGACTTTGTGAATCTGTTGCTTCTGGATTGAAATTGTATCTTGACACAACTTTTCGTTTGCGTCTGTGTCCCGTTGATCACGTTGACCGGCGTTGCGTAGGAGCACGCGGGAAGTCGCAAATTCCCCGCAAAATCCTCTGTAATAAAATGCGCGGTCAAACAAGTGTCCAACAAGGCTCGGGCCTCGAATAATTTGTTGTCGACGTCGCGAACGTTTATAATGGCATTCATCATCAATTGTGAGCTGGACGCGCGCGAGACCGAGTTAAACACGTCTGCGTCTAGTCATGCCGACGACGCCTTGGCTTCCGTCGATTTGTTGTGCGAACCCTTCGGCGTGACCCGTGATACCGACGATTTTGGATATTTCTGAGTGATATCTTGGATATCACTCAGATGAAGGTGTGATGATAATTTCGGCATTGTTTGCATCGTCTGGCGGTGGGACATTCCCCGGCGTGAGGGCGCAAGCGGATACGACAGAGACGCTTGGCCTTGACGAAGTCCCAACGCTGTTGTGTCATCATTTTCTCGAACGCCGGACACTTGTAAATTATGTAATTGCCGTTGCACTGCACACAGTTAGCCGGTGGGCTCGTCACGAACGTTCGCGCGCCGTTGTCGCCCTTTCGCGTTTTTGCTGTCTGCGAGTCCCTTTTGTTCGGCCGCTTCTCCCCCTACGTGCGCGCGATGTCCTGTTCCAGGGCTGAAAGCCGGTGGGACGTTTCACCAATGAATTTGCAAAATTGATCGAAGCTCAGCAGTGAATCCAGGTTAAGAGATTCTACCCATCTCTCTCTTATGTCCCTCGGAAGAGCCCTTTCAAGGATTCTTACGATAATCCGCTCGTCGGGCATCACGTCTAAGGATTTAAGCATGCTAAGGTGTTGCCGAACGTCGTCGATTATTTTCGCCAGCCCCTTCGACGTTCCCTTCTTCAACGGCTCGATGTCAAGAATCGCGTCTAAGTGACAAGAGACGAGGACGTGCTTTCACTCGTACGCGTCGGTAAGTAGGACCTAAGCCTTCTGCACTAGCGTCGAATAAAGAAAGCTTGTTTGACACCTCCCCCTCTAATGAGTTTCTCTCTTCAGATGGTCTTTTAAAATTTTTGCGATAATGCCAATTTCACGAGCTCCCCAATAGGATCATCGATAAACACGAATTCACGTTTATCATAGTCAGCATAATCGGTCTCTATAACTATGTTATCCAAACATGTCATACATACGCATTGTGTAACACATAGATTCGGCTCGTTAATTCGTGTCGATTTATCAACGTGCAATTGTTCGTGTTGTTGCGTCTCACAATCATAAAACAAAAATCTCGTGGAAAGCTTGTCTTTTTTCTTCTCCTTTGTCGCCTCTGGCTTCCTAAGAGGTCCTATAAAACACGCATGCGTAGTCGGTCGAGTTTACCTGCATGTAATACAAAACGATATACCCCATACATGCATCTTTTTATCTGTGGTTTTAATCATACGCGAGCAGCCTCTAGAGATTTTCAATGATTTACAGACGCTGTACCGTCTATATTTGCGAGATGTAATACCCGCGGTATTCACTTTTGTGATGAGCGAGGCAAACAGCACCAAAAACGAACAATTACAGTCTGTCCAATACTCAGGCTGAGAGTCTCCATTGCCGTTGCAATAAGTGGACTTACATCGAGCACATTGATATCTACAGCGACGCTCGAGTACTCGATTATACTTGAAATTACACTGTGTGCAGAACCCCCGACTACCTAGAGCACCAGCAAGATTTAATATTGGCCGATAGTGATGAGAGCGTTCGTAATAGAGAATAAAAAGTAAATGATTACTTTTACCTATTGCAGAGAGTACCGATTTTCGTCCATCGTACAAAGCCGGAACGCGTTATCCGAACGTGAGCAATTCATAAACAACAATCGATATACCCTCGTGAACCAAGTACTCCGGAAAGGGCTGAATCTCGGGTACACCGCGCCCTTTAGACAGTGTCGTTACCCCCGCAGAGCGCGTGAAATCTATCGCTGCTGCATATTGCACTCCTCGAAGCCCGTTCCGAATTTGACACCATCGTCTGTGTAACTCACCCGTACGAATTTGACCGCGTTCGGCATGCGTTCGGGCTGTGACAAAGGATCGTTGTAGACACAAATTATCGCTATTACTTATGCGTAAAATTGATTTTTTTGCTATAGACTCGTGTGTAAGCCTGGTGCCCATACCGGCGCCTTCGATGCCTCGTATTATACATGTCTTCATTCTACATGTACCAGCGTCTGTTCGAAATTCGCGCGCACTCTGAGGTACACTATTAATTAGTCGCCATATATCGTCAGAAACGATGTCACGAGCTGGTCGAAATGATAACCATACAGGTCCTTGCGCGAAAGACGGCACGCTCAGAGGCATACCCACATAATCATGCCGTTCGCACGATTCTGTAAGACGTGTGAGAATATCTCGTACACCGCCCTCGAACCAAGTCAGATGATCAATACCGTCCGGTAGCTGACAAAAATAAAAATCTGTCTTCCGACCCTGCGTCCTAAAGCGTGGGAAATATCAGCTCGGCTCATTGTCGATACCGAAGCGTTCACCAGGGGGCAAAATATCACCTCCTTATATAGCAGTCCTTCCATCGCCAGTCTGTCTACCTGCTAGCATAATTAAACCATTTATTAGAATTTTTATTTTATTTTATTTTATTTTTTGTTTGTCGCTAGCTATATACTATGTATATAATTCGTGTAACGTAAGAATTACAAATTTTATATTTGCTTCTAGTCCTCGAATCCGTCGACTGCACCCGGGAACCGCCGACGCATTTCGTAAACCATCTCGATTGTCGGCGGTCTCGGCACAGTGAATCGTACAAAGCGAAAAACGTTTCGGTCCGACCCGTACCTTGTTTTTTCAGTTTTACTGTTATTATCCCCGTAATTTTTTTATTTTTGGCAGCGTAATTGTATTGTTAAAAGCTTACCTGAATCTTCCGGTTCTTCCTCATCCTCCTCCTTGTCGTCTTCGTCCTCCTCGGGCTCCTCCTGCTCCGTCTCCTCCTCCCGTTCTTCTTGTTCATCTTCTTCTTCTTCCTCTACTTCTTTTTCTTCCTTTTCTTCTTCCTCGTTGTCTGTATTGCTATTGGTATCATCACTTGAACTGTATTGTCGCGATGGACTTGCAACGGCTCCATCTGGTTATTTCGCAGGTCCGACCATGAAAAGACTTTTTGTCGGTTTATACCCGCAGAACGGCTAGGTAAAATTTATCCAACGATTCCCTGCGGTGCTGTCACCATCGTTGTCCCTGCTATGATCATCTGAATCGGATCTACCCTCCTCATCGAAATCATAGGTGTCGGATTCCATTTCTTCTTCATACCGTCGAACTATATAAAAATCTTGTCATATAAAGGAAATAAAATAAAAGTAATTAACGCAGTATATTACTTACATCTTTCACTGACATAAGCATGGGCTTCAAAATAGGCTCATTCAGCCAACCGCGTCGACGAATAACACGCACCACCGAATCAATAATTATTTGATTATAAAACAATGCAATATTATGCGCGTCAACTAAATGCGCCGATGACACCCGCACAGCATACCCCGGATCTTATGAACAACCGCTTGTGTCGGAAGTTCACATAGGGTGATCTGTAAATTTCTTCTCCCCCACCGCGAACTCAACGACGGTCTGCGTTTCAATATAAACTCTATCAATTTTCTTATCAATAAGCGCTTATCCACTCTGACCATGATTGTGCTGTTAGAGTAGTAGTAACCACAGTAAATCAGACAATTAACTAGAGATTTTTCAAATCGGCGCGCTTTCACATATATTCCTTAAACACGCTCTTTCTCTCTTTCTCTCTCTTTCTCTCTCTGCATATACTGCAGCGATGTAATGAATTCGACTAACCAAGAAGATGGCCGCACACGATCACTTTACACAAAATAGACCTAGAGAAATATTTAGCGATGGTGATGTAAATGTAAGACCCGTCATGTACTAAGTTATCGAATTTCGCTGATGAATGTGTTCGAGAATTCAGATGTCGGAGTTAAGTGGACTGTAAAATTGTTGCAGGCGAATTAATAGTCAGTACACAGATGTAGGTTACAGTAGCATTTATTGCTCCACCAATAAAATTGCTCCACCAGTCAAAATGCAGTGGACATATTTACATAAATAAAACACATGAAATATAGAAAGGAATATATCAAAATAAGCGTAAAAAGGAGTCAATTTCGGTGAGCTGGTTACCACACACGATTATATTAATCGGTGTAATTTGATGAGATATGCTGGCATGACCGGGCCTCGCGATGAAGCTGATTCATCATTTTGTAAACTAAGCGGTAATGCTAATGAGGAATACGAGAATCAAGAGGCATCTGGAGAATCGAAACGGAAACGCTTCCGAAAACACTCTCCAAACATTGTTCTGCAGCGGCCGACATTTGTTGTGCTCGTCGAATAAGTAGAAGAATTGGTATTCATATGCAAGCTCTAAAGAGCAAAAGTAAAACGATTAAGCGGTGTATGAACGAGGTCGTATCATATGCCCGTGAAAAGATAGTTGTGAGTGAAACACCTCGTGCAGTAGCGTATGAGATCATCGGATCCAAGGAATTCTTTCAAGAAGCGCTCGAGAACATCACGACCTTGCTAGCGCCGGAGGATACGGAACTTATGAAAATGATTTTGACCGAAATAATTGTGCTGTACCGCGGTCATATCGCTGATCATGCATTGGGTGTTGCGTTGCGAACGCAATAATTCTCCGTATGTGTAGCTATTAAGTGCGCAACTACGTTCCCGCTGTTTTTCAAGAGATAAACAAGACATAACCAAAACGTCATGAACCAAGCTTAGACATATGGTAAACAAACTGCTTTGACACATTAGTGATTTTGTTTTTGCGTCATATACTTTTGGTTGTGTGAAATTGTCTGATTTTGTGTCAATCGTCATTTGCGGGAAGTGTTGCTTGTCTTTTTTCATTCGAAGAAAACGGCGGCTGAAGCGCATCGAGAACTCCAAAAAGTTTACGGAGATGCTGCTCTAAGTGAAACAACATGCCGTGATTGGTTCCGTCGCTTCAAAGACGGTGATTTTAATGTTGACGACCGTTCGCGTGAAGGAAGGCCAAAAACCTTCGAAGACGCTGAATTGGAGGCATTGCTCGATGAGGATCCGTGCCAAACGCAAAAACAGCTTGCTTCAGCATTAGGAGTTACCCACCAAGCCATTTTCAAACGATTGCATGCGTTGGGAATGATTAAAAAACAAGGAACTTGGGTTCCTTATGATTTGAAGCCAAGAGACGTTGAGCGTCGTTTTTTTGCCTGTGAACAACTGCACCAGCGGTACAAAAAAGAAGGGTTTTCTTCATCGCATCGTTAAGGGTGATGAAAAATGGATTCATTACAGCAACCCAAAGAGAACAAACTCTTGGGGACTGCCCGGTCGTGCTTCCACGTCATCGGCTCGGCCGAATATTCATGCTGCGAAGATTTTGCTGTGTATTTGGTAGGACCAGGGCGGTGTTATTTATTAGGAGCTGTTGAAACCGAACGAAACCATCACTGGGGAACGGTATCGAACTCAATTGGTGCGATTGAGCCGAGCACTGAGCGAAAAGCGGCCACAATACGAGCAGAGGCACGAAAAAGTGATTCTACAGCATGACTACGCTCGGCCTCACGTTGCTAAACCCGTTAAAACCTACTTAGAAACGCTCAAATGGAGAGTCCTACCCCACCCGCCATATTCCCCAGATATTGCGCCGTCCGATTATTACTTGTTCCGTTCGATGGCACATGGTCTGGCTAATCACCAGTTCAGCTCATATGAAGACATCTCAAAATGGCTTGATTCGTGGATAGCCTCAAAAGACGAACACTTCTACCGTGACGGTATTCGAGCTCTGCCAGAAAGATGGGAAAAAGTTGTCGCTAGCAATGGGCAATATTTTGAATGATTCATTTGTAAACATTTTCTCACAATAAAGTTGCATTTTCATAAAAAAAAAAACAGCGGAAACTTAGTTGCGCACCTAATATTTGTGATAAAGACACGGTTGTAAATAATTGTATATAGTTTACATTTCGAGAGAGAATGTGTGTTATCACAGTCCTCAAACCGAAACATCAGCAAAGTTCTACGACTAAAAGAAGACTGAGCTGTCGTCTTTGTTTTATTAACACAGCACATCATGAATACGTGCCGATGTCGCTTAGCAGCGAAGCAGCAGAGAGTAAGTAAAAAATAAATAATAATTTTTAAATCGTGATTTAAAAGCATGTAATATTTATTTTTAATTATAAAAAATAATTTCTTGCAGAGCAAGCAGCCCCTGCATATAAACCGATACGGAGGGCCCCTTATTCGTGTTATGGAGAGCGAGAGGAGGATGCATACACTGTACAGATAGATCTAGCTTTGGGAAAGAAAAGTGTCACCCGCCATCCTCATCCGCAGTTGACGTCGGTGGTAGCAGATCATTAACGCTGCCAACTTTGTATAATGAGACGAGACATATCAGGTAAGACAGTATCGATAATTCGGTACACGTTCTTTTCATTGACCAGTGTGTTCAATAAAATACTTTGTAACGTGAATTTGTGCCTCAACGCACCACGTTACCTATGGCTGGTCCAAGTTATTTTTCCCTTCCTTTTTATTTTCTCTTTCGAGATGGGCGCCAGGCGCTTTCGCGCCGGAAGGAAAAAATACGGAGTTGGATGACCAGCCTCAACCCAGGCCAGCTACAGCTGTTCGAGGCAGAGTGGGTGGTTCGGACTGTCAAGTCACTAATTAGTCAAAAATAAAATACGACTAAAATTAATTAATTAAAATAAGTCATTAAAATTAATGAAGAAAGTCAAATAATAAAATATTATCAATAAATACACCAAACGAGAACAATAAATGGAGTCAGCTAAATAAATAATAAATGAATAAATAAAATAATAACAGTAAATAATTTAAACAACAACAGCAGGTACGGGACTCACAAACTTCTTTATTTCTGGCGAACAGATATTAATTTCCAATAAACATCAATTTAGAATTCAAATAAAATGCCCCGTAAACTTAGTCTCTCCTTTTTAATAACTTTCAAATCTAGTCAGGTATCTCAATTTTAATACTTAATTCAACGGTATCAGTTATCCCGTTTTCTCACTCACTCCCATACGCGGTAGATGTTGCATAGCCTATCTCGCTCGCTTTGAATTTCGAACAATATTCATCGATAAATTTTCAACGCTCGGTAGTTTCTGTTCACAGTCCGCGATACAGCCTATCCCGAGCTAATCCCACATACATCCAAAAAAACCATAACAACGGGACGTCGGGAGGTCACGTACGCGAAGCTACCAACGGCTCGATATTTCAATCTTGAGATTTATATAGCATGTAAAAGACAGAAGCCCAGGGATCTTCCGTAGTTCATAAAATATAAAATAACAAATAAAAAGCAATTGATTATTGAATAATAACAAAAAAAGATAATAATAATTAAATAATTAGCGTCAGAATAATAATATCAATCGATAATTAGTTTGTTGAATAAAATATAATAAAACGTAATAGACAATCAAACTACGCGAGATACGCCTCGGACCGTACACATCCCTCAAATCCACGTCTAAAATACGGGACGACGGCCGCTTACGCTCTCCGCGACTCTGAGATGACGTTAAAACAAAGTCCAAAAAATAATAAATAAATAAATAAATAAGACAGAGAAACTTCAATTAATTTGAATGATACGCGACGCGGTCTGTAGCGTGCGAGCCCCTTTCACATCAAATTCACAACGGGACGACGTACTAACGCGCGCACGACCTTCGAAATCGAAACGAAAGAAAACTCAAATTAACTCCCATAAATCCAAAGTCTATAATCTGGTTAAAATCCGTGACGCGGTCTATCATGTTCTAATCCCACACAAACCAACACACTTCGGGATAAAGGCCTAACTCGCGCACGATTCAACTATTAGCAAAAAAAACAATTAATTAATACAGTGACTTTTCCCCGGTTTCTAATAATTCCACAATCTCGAGGTTACATTTTATGGACGCTGCGATTCCCGTTACAAACTACTCTGCACGCGGTGTACCAGAGTCGCACGGGTGACTAAGCTCGGATAAATTTAGAACAAACAAATCAAACGATAAAATAATAAAATATTAGTGAAAGACCGCAGATAGGAAGAGAGCTCACCGGGACGATGGCGATGCGCTGTTCCTTAGTCCGGGAAACCTCGAGGGTACGTTGAAATGGTATATCCTTGATTTTCTTTTCCTTCCCGTACAGTGACGAATGGCAGAGATTCGTTTGCGTGATGTCGCAGAGTTGGGCGGAACACAGATATACTAAGCGCTACGTCTGGTTCGCTCAACGGTCACCGGGAAAAAGCCCTGAGGTCCTGCCGGCAAGCGTGCTCGTGAACTCAAATCCCCTCCTAACGATCTGAACTCGGTTAATTGGGGCAATCGGTGTCGCCCGATGACCGCGAGTAGTGCCTCAGCTGGACGATGTATTAATTAGCGAGCGACAATACCCACGTTGCGTAGCCCAGCAGATGACTCTCGGAGATATATAGATTCCCGTGAGTCGACGGCAGCTAAGGATAGAAGGCCGCGTATTATTTGGTGCGTCGTCGGGAAAATGGCATCTCCCGACCAAGAAATAGAAGACATAGAATATCGGTCCGAAGTTTCCAGTTGTTACATTGCTCTCCTCTTCCTTGTACTCCCTCTCCATCCCTCGGTCGTATCAATCGCATTATATATATATATATAAAATAAAACAAGAAAAAAAAAAAGAATAAATAAAACCTGAAAATCACGCCCTACAACCCTGTGTGATCGTGTAGGTAGCCGTCGAGCGACAAGGACGTAGCCTAAATATTCTGCCACGTTACAACTTGTTCCATTCTTTTTTCAGAAGTATTGTAACGGTGTTTTACGTTATCATTACCCTGAAAGGGTTTTAGTTCGAACTCGAGCAGAGAGGAAATTAATACAGGCTTCAATATTAGGTAAAAGTAGGGTTTATTTGACAAATGTAATAAATTGTACAGATATGAGTATCGAATATAATTAATAATTTTTAAGGGGATTCCTTTTTGTTATTTCTTGGTGATTATGCACCTTACAAAAACTCGACCCGGGCTCACGCACGCCTATATAATCGTGTCCGCGAAAAAGGAGATTTTATTTCAAAGTGATGAAATATTTTCCCTAATGGTATGGCAGTATCGTTTCTACGCAAGGCAAGAGAGAGTGGTAGCGTACCGGGCTTGCCATCGATAATTTACCTATGTTAGCTAGGTCTGTTTATTATTCTTTGCCTTTCGCTCTACCCTCTCCTATATATATATATATCTTGTGGACCTGTAGTGGGGACGGAGCTCTTGCTCGAGCTTCCCTGGCTACGCTATCTGCTCGCTGGCCCCGTCGCCGCTGCGGCGTGGTCAGGCGTCAGCGAGATGCATCTTTGGTACGTCGGCGCATCGGAACGATAACAGGAGCGTCTCTAGCTACATTTCAGGGTGTTTTTTAAGTCCCTATGGATTTAATATATTTTTATCCATACCACACTGGCTACTTTTTGAGGTGAGATCTCGTTGACTCGGTGGATGCTATGCTTGAATGATTGGTGGCTCAGTCACCTGGCCTTGGGAAATGTTCGTTTTAGCGGATTCAGAGGTATCAGGCCCGGTCCTTGGCGTAGTGCGGCTTGAGATGCTTCTCCTTTGGTTGGCTAGGTGGTGCTTTTTGCTGGTTGACTGGTCCTTTTAAGGCTGGTTGGCTGGTCTTCCTTTGATTTTACGAACTGGTCCTGGAGGTTAGTGAGAATCCGCAAACAAGTGCTCCCTGATGGTGGTATGTCCAAGCTCTGCCGGTATAGAAGGGTATAACTATATCTGATAGTCGTCCTGTAGCTTATCTCCTGTAGCCCATTTGTCCCGTTAATTTATTGTCTTCGGTTATGATGATTAACGTGTTCCTCGTTGATTGCTTTTCACACATTTCTTGGTACTATAGTCTTACTACTCGATTGTATTACTATAGCTCGAGTAACGGTAGTTGATTTCTCGTATCACTGGTCTTCATAGTGTGGGTATTGTAGCAAGGATCCCTCTGTTTTTATGTGTTTGGTATAGTTTAGGCTAGTTCATCTGATGTGTATTTTGATATTGTTCAGTTAACTGATATGTGGAGTGGTAAGTTTTGGGAAAAGATTACTTTGAGACGTTATGCCTTTATTTATGCACTTAATATACAGGGTGGCCGATTTATCTGAAGACATTGAAATATTTCAAAAACTACGCATCTGATCAAAAAAAGTTCTGAATAACATTTGTTCGCCTTGAAGAGGGTCATTCAATGATACTAAAGTCGACCCCTCGAAACTACCCCCTGGGGTGGGGGTAGAGGCAACTTTGAAATCGTAAATAAGAACCCCTATTTTTTATTACAGACTTGGATTTCCGATAAAAAAATAAGTAACTTTTATCTAAACCATTTTTTTCGATTCGTGATGGATGGCGCTGTAATCGCAAGGGACCTGATTTTTGCGAATATCTCGAGACATTACACATCGGATCGAAAAAACAAAAAACACATGTTTAATTTTTCAAAAAAGCTCTTCAGCGATACGAAACTCGATCCACCCTCCCCCCCATCCCTACCCCATTGCGGTGAAAATGGAAGTTGCTTCAAAATCGTGATTGGAAAACCCTATTTTTCCAGCCAGTGCAGCGTTGTCAAATATGACCATTTACGATTTCAGGGGAGGGGTGAGGGCCTCTCCTGTGTACAATCATTCGAGGAAAGAATAAATAGGTATCTAGAAGTTCAAGGTCACAATGTCGAACATTTAATCTAATTTATTGAACAGTGAGAGGCAAGGGGACTCACCTAAAACAAGCACCCCGATGGTGAGAGGCAAAAGGACTCACCTAAAACAAGTACCCCGATGGGAACAAAAAGTACTACGTCCACGTCGTTGTTCCTGGGTAACGCTAAAAGTAGTTGTAACTTATTGATAAACGAATACATGCTTTCGATTGCAGCGTCATGTGTGAGAAAATTTCATATCGACAATAAAGTCAAATCGATGAATTTTGTCATGGAAAACCAGAAAACAAATAGGGTTTTCCAATCACGATTTTTAAACAACTTCCATTTTCACCACAATAGGGGTAGGGATAGGGGGGAGGGTGGATCGAGTTTCGTATGACTGAATAGTTTTTTGAAAAATGAAAC